>JANPWX010019886.1:172965-237191 GCA_024734555.1 Trochalopteron elliotii
GAACGGATCGTTAGGTCCCGCCCGCCCGCCCGCCCTTCCAACATAAATATTTTAAGTATTGCAGTTTTATAATTTACTTTGAACAACACCAAAATGCAGCATACTTGAGAAGAATGACTGTCTCAATAATGAGGCTTAGAAGAGCTAACTTAAGACAGTGACCTGAAAACCTTGTGTAGTATCACAAGCCTTTTTTCGTATGCACTCATGGCAGCATTCATTTGTGAGAACTGCCTAAACGGAGTAAAGTAGTCTTGAGGAGTCTCCACAGCTAGTGATAATCTGCTGTTTTAAGCCCAGATATTTAGCTGGTTGTATGGAATCCTGAGGACTACTGGGAGCAAGAGGATGAGTTACACCCTTTTTTTTTAAACAAGAACAAGATGTTCACATTTTATGTGTCTGGATATAGAAAAAAACAGGAGGAAGTTGTAAAATTTCTTCCCTGAAGTAGGATTCATTCTTAGAGATTTGTTTCTTTGAATACCTGTTTGTACTTCTTTGACATCTTCTCCATGTTCTCATCTCTTCTAATACTAGAAGCGCTGCACTGGAGACTAAGTCCCTCCATCTTTTTCCCTGTCCTCTCCAGCTGCACAGTGTCTTTGAGTCATCCCAGTACACATCTGGCTGTATCATGCATCCCATTGCCCTCTCCTCCACTCCTGTAATGATCCCTTCAGAGACATGCCCACATTTTTCATCCTGGCAGGCAGCCCACTCTCCCATTCTGTGAATGACCCATACAATTCTTCTAAAGGAGTCATGTAAACCCACTTCTTTTGCTGTTCATACGGAATTCCTATGCTGCGTTTTTCTCCTGTCTGCATATCATTCTATGATTTGGCCCGATTTCATGTTTATTTCTGTCTATCATCCTTATGCCACCTTCTATTTTTGTCATTTCTTCTTCTCCACCCTTTTTTGGGAAGAGCTGCTTCATAGCTCTTATTTTCTCTTTTCATTAGTGCAACCAAACACTTTCTTGGGAATATCTTTGCTCTGGTAGCTTTCTTCCTCTCTTTCTTCTGTCCTCACATTCTTCCACAAGTAACCTATCTAAAACAGGGTTTTTCTTCTGCTACTTTTCTCTGTGAGGTGTCTCTCAGCCTTGGGTTACCTACCAATTTTCTGCTCCATTACGATGATGAATCTCTAACAAACAGTTATGCTCTACAGTTGCATTTAAGTCTGAGGTCTCATCATTTGCTGCTGAAGTTAAGTCAAACCTTGCACAACCATGGTTTGTGCCAGGTAGCCCTCTGCAGAGAGACATTCCTCTGCCTCTGCACCTTCTCATTTATGTCATGCCAAGCTTTCAGCCATTCCCAGCTGCCTCTCTCTGTGTTTTATCACTGTCAACATTTTCTATTTCACTGGCCTTAAAAGAGAAAGAACAATATGTCTCAACATGTCTGTTAGGGCCTTTGCTTTATTAGTGGTTGACCCTGAGACTGGATGCCAGGCACCCATCAAAGCCACTCTGTCACTCCCCACCACAGCTGGACAGGGGAGAGAAAATATCAGGAAAGACTTATGAGTTGAGATAACAACAGGGAGAAATCAATGATTACCATCAGAGGCAAAACAGACCTGACTTGGGGAAATTAGTTGAATTTATTACTAACAAAAATCAAAGCAGGATAATAAGAAGTGAAAAGACATTAAAAACAAAACTCCCCCCCGCCACTCCTGTCTCCTTTCTGGACTCTACTTCCTCTCCCAGAGGCCCATGGAGACAGAGAATGGGGGTTATGGTCAGTTCGTCATACATTGTTCCTGGTGCTACTCATGGAGAGGAGTTCATCCTCTGTTCCAGTGTGGATTCCCTCTCAAAGGAGACAGTTCTCCATGAACTTCTCCAGCATGAGTCCTTTCCATGGGGTGTGGTTCTTCATGAGCTGCTGCAGCACAGGGTGCAGTGCTTCAGGAGCAGACTTCTCCAGCTTGGGTTCTCCACAGAGTTGCAAGTCCATCCAGGAAACCCACTCCGGTGTGGGCCCCTTTCTCCACAGGGCCTCAGGTTCTGCCAGGGGCCTGTTCCAGCATGGGCTTCCCATGGCATCACAGCCTTTCTTGGCCATCCCCCTGCTCCAGTCCTGCACGGGCTGCAGAGGGGGGCTGCATGGATCTCCATGGGCTGCATGGGCACAGGGGCTTCATCATGGGTTGCACCACAGACTGCAGGGGAATCTCAGCTCTGGCACCTGGACCACCTCCTGCCCTTCCTTCTCCACTGACCCAGGTATCTGCAAGCTGCTTCTCTCACATGTTCTCACCCCTCTCTTCTCTGAGCACAGTTACATCTGCTCAATAACTCTTCTTCCTTCTTACATCTGTTATCACAGAGACTTTACCATCATTGCTGATGGGCTCGGCCTTGGCCAGTGGTGGATTTGTCCTTCGGGCGGCTGGCACTGTCTGTGTTGGCCATGGGGGAGGCTTCTGGCAGCTTCTCACAGAGCCTACTCAATAACCCACCACTACCAAAACCTGGTCACTTAAAACCAATACAACTAGTCACTTTTCATAAAGTGGAGGACAAATGTCATAATTATGAAATTTACACTTCTTTCCTCCTGCATAACGAAAGTGGCTGAATTCTTGCTTTAAGTGTGAAATTTGTTGGTGTTAACTGTGGAAATCACACTGTATAATTTGTTGGCAATCTTTGCAAAATTAAAAGCAAGTATATGGGATTTTATGCAAAAGTCAGTAACTAGCATCTGCTTCAATGCTGTATTGTAGGGGAACAAAAGGAGAAGGATGGATTCAGAAAGATACACAGTAGTACTGATTAATGCAACTCCACTGCTAGGGAAATGTTCCTCTACTCAGGACATTGCCATTAGGATTAAAAAGACTTTTTGAAAAACAGCAGGTTTTGTCATCAGCAATATCTAAATGTTGTCAGACATTTGTAATGTCAGACATTACAAACACCTGTAACTATTAAATCATACGACTTAGAAGAGAATGAACAGGACACTCGATAGTTTTCAGGAAGTTCCAGTTTCTGCCCTTTAACTACCAAAAAAATTCAGATTTTTGGGGATGCTCAGAATCTGACAGCCACTCATAGCTCCCAGTGACAGGACACTATTTTGTCCTCATTGAGTCTGGATGAAAGAAGTTGTGTACTAGGCCAGACAGAAATTGGTGATCCAGAAATAATATCTGGTTTGATGAAAGCCAAAGGCCCAGATTTTCACACAGTCACTGTGATTTGAAAACAACTTCAAAATGATAATTCCAGGTGTCAGTTCTCATAATGCTGTTTCTGAATTTTAAGCCAGATAATCCAAAATGACCACCCTTAGAAGTCAGGTAAAGTAGCTATTTTTTCCTGTTAGGCATTAAAACTTAGCTGCATGATTTGTTTCAATTGATCAGTTCTACAGCTGCTTAATAATAGCAGCATTAGAATAGGGTCCCCAGGGCAATAGTCACAGCACCACCCTGTCTGAGCTAGATAAGCCTTTGGATAACACTTTCAGCCAACATGGTGTGACTCTTGAGGGTGTCCAGCACAGGGCCAGGAGTTGGACTCAGTGATCCTGATGGGTCCCTTTAAACTCAGGTTTTTGTATGATTCCATAATTCTACAAACTGTTAAATTGCATTACAGCTACCAAGCAACAGATTTTTTTGCACTCCTTTTATTGAAAATCATGTGGTTTATGGCTTCAAACTCCTCTCTTTTCTGTTCTATTGCAGTAAGACGTGTCTCTCTTTGTAGGAAGTGAAGAATTTGCGATTTTATGACTGAACGTGAAAATTGTTACCACTCCGTTTTTGCCTGTTTTCTTCTTGTCTTGCTGAGCAGTCTGTGCCTGCTTCTGCAGGGAGCTCTCTTGTGTCAACCTTGTGTTTGACCTTGCAGCACAGGTTGTCCATGCCAGCTAGGAATTCTTCTGTGGATGGCACCTTAAATTGTCACTGAAGCATCTAACAAAGATTCCTGCACTGATGAGAGAGGGGGTGTACATTTGCTAGTGAGTAAGCAGAATGATAAAGTGTCTGAGCCACTCATGCTGGTCATGGGAAGGAGAAGCAGTGTTGCATGATGAGATGCTGACGTTGATGATTTGCCATAATTTTCAGATCACATTTCTAGCAAATCATGTGTTTTCTCCTTTCTTCTCTTTTGTAGCATTTCCATTCCTTTTGTCCAGGGGAGAAATTCAGACATTTCCTGGATTTCTACACAAGGACTTTCACATTTATTTTATTCTCTTCTGTGAGCTTTTTACCTTGGAATACAATTTTGAGAGAAATTTAGAGGAGAGAAGGCTGCTGTGGACTAAGGTGCTAATTGTCATGGGCATTGATGACAGGGCTAGGTCTTTCAGTGAGGTTTCTGGTTTGTTCATCCACAGAGTGATACAGAAATTCTCTTGGATTCATGGATGGTACAGATGGAAAAGTCACATTCAGTCATCTGTTTCATCCATGTCAGAGCACAGGGTTATTCAGCAGGACATATGTTTCTAATATTTTGTCCAACCTATATTTATAGGGTGGGTGATGAATCATGGGGCTTATATCATCCCCAAAGGACCAGTATTCTATGTCTAATCAAATTTCAATGTTGGGAAGTTTTTTTTCTGCTATAGGTTTTCAATTTGTTAATTTTATTTTGTTACAATTGCTTATCTCTTCTAAACGCTTCTGCTTGTTTTTCATATTTGAGTTCTTCATCTTGTGTCTTTGCACCTATCAAATTTTAAACAGGGCAAGTTTTTGAAGCCTATCTTTGTTTTTGCCTGGCAAGTTGCCTTATAAAACCCTCTGTACATTAATCTGTCATTTAACCTTCAGACTTAAACATTTTGCAAAGTTCAGCCACATCCGAAGACTGTATGCGGCAAAAATACCCTTACATGTTAATGTAAGCAATATAGTCATTCAGTTGAAGCTCTGCACATCTGTATTTTGAAGAAGGGCTGGGAGGAGATTTGGCACGAACAGTGGCTGCTTTCACCCAAAATGTGTCTCTTGACATCACTGAAAAATGTATTTTAGACAAATGATGAGTCCAAAAAAAGAAGTCATCTCTCAGGAGTGTGGTGGGAACTTGTCAGAGCCTGGCTGTTGGCTTTTGAGCAAGGAGGACCCTCTATCCAGCTGTGGCTGCTGTGGGATGAGGGGATTGTGACTGTGCCAGCTCTTTGCCCTGGGGATGAATTGAAGAGCCCCTGGCAGACAGAGCCCCACCTTGCCAGAGGACATGGGGCACCCTTCCTGGTGCTGGCACAAAGCTGACACTAGGGAAGCAGGAGAGGAAAGCAAGCACAAAAATAGAGCCAAAGAGAAAGAAAGAGAGAAAGATATGTTCAAGCTGAGAAGAAGAGGTGAGAGCAGTCAAGGAAAACAGAACATACTAGGCACAGGAAGTAGTACAAGATTTCCTGTCATATGTTCCCCTGCAGAACTGGGTATATGATAATGGGTAGAAAGATGTGTATTTCTGTATCCTATGGATAAAAGCACCTATACTTTCAGTCCTAGTTTTACAGACTTAGTTTTCAGTTCCAGGCTCTTTTTTTGCCTGACTGGACCTTTCATTAGCTCAATTCCCATTTCTCACCTCCTGCCCCATGTTCTCCTGAACACCTTTCTACCCAAAGGCAGCTCCCTGATTTCCCCATCTCCTAGATCCCCATCTTCCTAGCTTGCACTCCACTTCCTTTCCACAGTAACCAATAGTATATGTTAACAAATTTAGGGCTGTATTCTTTTATTAGGTACTATGAAATGTAGTGAAATATGCAGGATGACTGATTTGTACAGTGTGATAGGAATCATGTCTACTGTCATTTCAGTAACTATGCACACAGCATGAAGAATCTCTCAACAAAACAGACCTTCTCATTTCAGTGCCATTTCAGTATTATATTTAATAGTAGTTCTGGATTTTGATAAAAATCAAGATTTTATCAAACTATGTAAACAAATATTCTCTTGACCTAGGTGAGATGAAGGAAAAATAAACATTGCTTTATGCTTTAAGAGAGAAAACTAGTTTTGCCTCTAGGGATTTTTCTTCAGTAAGAGGCTGAAAGGTTGCCAGACATTAAGGATAAAGTTGTGAATTACAATATTGAGGTAACTTTCACTGCATTGAACATTACTAGGCCAGTCGTAAAGCAATATGAATTTGAGTTTATTAGTCTCCTTGTTGTCATTATCAAAGCTGCTTTTTAAGATCATGGCTTAAGAACTGAGATTACTGAAAAATCATCTACGGTGTCATAAAAAACCCTTTTATTACTGAACCAGGGGTGTTGATGCTACTGCAGTAGAGTTGGCATGTAGGGAAATTTACTTGGTGCTTTTGGAACTCTTAACAGTTTATAATCTAATTCCTAATGTATGAAATTATTCTACTCTTTGTTTCTTTCCAATACTTTTTTTATTTTTTGCGTGCAGTCATTTTAAGGAGCAAATATTGCTAACATCACCATGGAGGGTAAAGATAAAACCTCCATGTTTATAAAGATAAACTGGTTACCCAGTTTCCAAATCCAGACTATTGTATCTTCTTTAGTATGATTTACTTTGTTTTCTGAATACAAACTCGATTTCTTTTTTCGTTAATGAATGAATAGAAGATCTCTCCTTTTCAGAAAATATTGTATTTAACCAGATGTGTTTCACAATTTAATGGGCCAGGATTTATTTTGACCTATCATTTACTAAGCTATTTGTGATTGTGTGAAATACAAGGTGTACATTTCAAAAAAGCAGCTCTAGGTAGTAATCTGTTGCTAAGGAGTAACGTGAATACTTTAAAATATTGGAGAGCATTCTGTTCAAGGTCTACTCATAGTAAAATAATATTAAGAAAATTGTTATCAACAAAGCGATAGGTTTCTTTTCAAAGTCTATGTGAAAAGAATATATTTTTATATTGAACTTTCAAAACCACATTTGGCAAAAAGCTGGTTGTACTGCCAGATGTCTTTGCGAATTACTTCTGCTATTGTGGTAGATTTATGTAGCTACCATTATATTAGTGTTGAAAATTTTAATAAATTAAAAAATGGGACTGTTATAAATGAATTTTAGCCAATCGGATAGAAAGAACAATTTTTTTTTTTCCATTTTAAAATCTATCTGGGACAGCGACGAAAACAACATTCGAATGTTGGGTGAAACAGACGACCGACAGCAGGGCTGCTATCTCGCACTGTTCCACGATTTGCTGGTGGTTGAGTCCGGGTTCTTATACTGTATTTTCTGCCTCCCAGCAGCAGAGGTATTGTGTTTTTCAAATTCAAACCCAGTCTTTTCACTTGATGATGAATCCTGAACAGATTTCCCAGTACTGGGTCACATCTGAAAGGATTTACCGGGAATCCTCTTTTGGGATGATGATGTCTTCAAATTCAGGGTCCACCCTCGAAATGGGTATGGATGGGTTGATGGTCCAGGTGCCCAAGATCTGATTAGCTCAAAGAGCTACATCCTGGCAAGCCACCCTCCTTTCTGGTGTAACTCAAGATGTTGATTCGAACAGAAAGCATGTCTCGGTATTTGGAAAACGCCTGTCCCATTCCAGGAATCAAGGTTAGTCTTACATTCACAGGGTTACAAAAATATACATTCTATCATCTACTACATTTACTATAACTTCTAAGTTTAATTGCACGAATTTATAATCATATCTATCACAGGACTAATTATTTTTTTAATATTTATGAGCACTAAATAAACTTGTTCTTGCTGAAATTATGAACAGATAAACTCTTTTCACCTCTATTTACCCTTGAAGGAAGTATTGCAGTTAATTATCTCTATCGCATGCACACCAGCACACATTGTACCCATTCATTTACTGAAGTGATTCAATTGTATGTATAAAGAAAAAAGAGACTTCTACTTGTAGCCAGAATTTAGAATGGCAGTTTGTTGGGGGCTAGGTTTGTTCCTTTTTACTCTAAAGAATTTTTCTTCCCCATAAGTTACTAGGAGATTAAGTACTAGGTACTTAAGGGTGCTTGACCAAAACAAAGAGGTGGGTGAAAGCTTGGAAGGGGAGATAACATGAGTTTTGGGGCAGGTAAAGGACAGAGCTGGAGGCAGCTTCACTCTCTTGCTCGGCCTCCCATCGGAGAGGACACGGCCAGGCTGCTGCTTGCTGAGGGAGGAGTTCACTGTCACCAGAAAGTCCAGTCCTGAGAAATCTACCGTCATCTGCTCGTGTGCCCTGGAATTCTGAGCTGCTCCGCCTGCCCTGCTGGAGCTGGACCAGTCCTGCCCCACCCTCGCGTCTTCTTCGGCGCTGCTCCTTTTGCTACTGTGTGACCCTGCACCCCGCCCTGCCCTGCCCAGACACCCTGTCCCTGCCTGCTGGGGACATCCTGCCATCACAGCCACCGGCCCGGGACTCTCCACTCTTTCCAGCTTGGTGCTCTGAGGATCCTGCAGGGGCACCGAGACCAAACTGCCCTGGGTTTTGTGAAGCAAAGCCCTCAAGGTACTTGGTACTGTTTCGTTATTAATGCTGTAGTTGTTGTTTTTGTTTGCTTTGTTCTGCATACTAGTAAAGAGCTGCTATTCCGACCCCCAGATTTTTGCCTGAAAGCCTCTAACTGCAAATTTATAATTGGAAAAGGAGGGGGGTGGAGTGGGTGTGGTGGTTTACATTTTCTATTCGATGGGAAACTCCAGCTTTCCCTGGCAGATACAAACCAAAACACAGTTCTATCTTCTTCATGTAGCCCAGCAATCTCTGTAGTGCAGGAATGCCAGCCCTTCTTGTTTTGAGTCCTTACTGTGGGAAGGATGCTGAAGCTGTGTGCTGAGGAATGAAATGGACACAGTGCATGAGTGAATTACTCACTACCAAGGGCTTCCCTTGAAAGACTGCAACATCTTGAAGTAAACTGCACTTCACCTTACATAGAGCAATGACATTAAAGCCAGCATGTAATGCTATTACACAGTCTGAGTCACTGCAACTGCACAATCCTGCCCACTTGTTTTCCCTCCCTGTTCTTCCTGATTGTGACTTGCTTGACAAGTACCTCTGGACAAGACTGTCTGCTCTGATTATTTCATTAACTAATGCAGTATGGTTCAGTCTTCATTTGGGAGGCTGGTAAGCACTGGGATGATACTGGTAAAATAAGAAGAGATGACTCTTTCCTTGTAAGAAATCTGTCGAAAGAATATGCCATGGCCAACATGACTGCATTAGACTTCAAAATGTGTGGTCTGTGTTAGGACCTGGTAAAGTAAACAGCTGGTAAACAGCTGCGTTTGAAAGTATGATTTGGCTAAGGGACTGGTCAGGGATTAATAGACACCTGGAGACTTCTATAGTATTTGTATATGCCTTTGCAGCTTGTATTTTCTTTCCTCTAAAACATTAGGACTGTCCAGAATGAACTTGTTCTATCATTATGTCTTTCTTCTTGAACTGGAGTGAGAAACCAGCAGGAAAAGGGCTTGTTTAATTTAAGGGTTAAGCAGGAATTACATCATCCTTTTCAGCTCTGGTGGTCTTTCATTTCTTTGGAAACACAGCACAGCCTTGGCCTGGCTGCAGTGCACGTGACTAAATCTCTAAATCTGGATTTCCACAGTTGAGTTTAACAGAGGATGACCTGGTTAGGTATCACCTGTCAGAGGGGATAAGCAGGTCAGTCTAGAAGCCAAGACTGGAGAAAAGAATATAGAAGGCTCTGGAAGGCCATTAAAAGACATTCACAGAAGAGGAAAAGTGCAGTCAGGTAAGTAACTGATCAGACTCAAGAAGCTTGAGAGATGCTACTGACCCTTAGGTTTGGGACTGGAAAGGTGCTTGATGGATATTCTTGGTGAGAAGAACAGATGGAATAGTAATGTGACTACTCAGTTCCTGTGTTCATCCAGAGCTTTAAAGGTGATTCTTCAGTCTGAAAACCTTGCAAAGGTTAAGATGAACATAGTGCAGCTAGAGAAGATTATAGTTAGTCTCATTCAAGACTGCACTCCTCTAAGCACTTGTTGTTGGTCTCTTTCTTGTTGTCCCCTCTGCAAACATTTGCCTCTTTATATATACACAGGAGCCCCAGATTGGCACAGGGAAGGAACTCGATGCCTGGCTCATACCTACTCATGCATAGTACTAGTTTGGATTTTTGAATGAACCTGTGTGCTTAAACATCCTGAGATCCTAGTTCCAGAGATACTTGAGAACTCATTTCTGCACAGGTCACTGCCCAAAGTTCTTTACCGCAGGTGGCAACACACACACATAAATGAAACCACCTAGTCACTGACTAGTGAGCAAAGAAGTAGTATATTTTTTAGTCTTCATTACCTCAGGTTTCCTACCATATTCTCCAGCTGCTACTTCAAAAATTTTCTTGTGTTATTACCAAACTGCGTATTTTAAAAAGTCATCATGCAAAAGCTGGCTGATTAAAAGCAAGTTACTTGTCCAAATCATTATAGCTTTCATGAGTATCTGTCTCATAGCAGCTGGAAGAGTTATTTTGCTATAGTGGTATTTTCATTAAATCTATTTTAATTTCTGTTTATCAAGCCCCATTTCTCTGAGGATCAGTTGTCTTACAAAGGTATCCAATATACTTTTGATTTTGCCATCCAATTTCTTTGAGGGAGGAGGTGTGATATGAAAACTCTACTAATGACTATCAACTTGTCCCTTTAAAATTAATATTTTATTTCTAAGTTTCCACTGCACAGAATTGCACTCTTACTGATCAAAACCCGTCCCTTTTGTATTTGGTTTCCCAGAGCAATTAATTCTCTCTAACACATTGCTATTTGACTTATGTTTTGCTATTTGGCTTTCTTTCTTTTCCACCTATATATGATTATAAAAACCTGTTATGGTTCTGAAAGAAAGAATATTGCAATGTTGTTTTGAAATTTTTTGAAATTGATGTTCAAAGCTTCCATGCTTTTTCTCCAGGATTAAATAGAGCCCAGAGATCTCTGTCCTGTCCCTGATATGAATTGTGGAAGATTCAACCCATTTTGGGCACTTCAGGAGATTTGGAAACCTCAGTTAAGACTGACGCTCCTCTTTTCTATAAGTATTCACTATCAATGGAGTAGGTGAACCAAAAATTTTCTTTTGACAGCTCCAGAATAAGTTCTTTGTATCTGTAAACAGAGTTATTTTTAGAAAATTAAACCTATATAGTTAGTCTTGTGTTTTGAGCAAAAATGCAATATTTTTTCCAGAGAAAGATGGCAGAATGTTGTCAAAATGGTACTAAACTTTGACATATGTAGTGTGTTCATGATCAGTGTTATCAAGATTGGAGAGAGTAGAAGTAATCACAACAAATTAAAATAATACCTTTTAGTTTGTTCTATAAATCTTTGATCAACACGCAAGAGACCTATCTTCAAACAAATCTAGTCTTATTTTAGCATGGCACTGGGATGGGCTGTTTGAAGTGAGTGGGGGTTACATCTTCAGTAACATTGTTCACCTTCCTTTTTAATTTTTCCAAAAAATAATTTCTTTCCATAAATCAATGTGAGAATCTGTGATGGACTATTTTCAGCTGCAAAATAGCAATGCGTACCTCTGATACAATCAGATAACTGCAATCCAGAGATAAAATAATCATCTCCAAGAAGCAGGCCTAGACAGAACAAACATCCTCATAGCAACAGGATGAATTATTTTCACTCCCAAATACTTTCCTTTACAGATTATTAGGAAAAACAGTTGTCGTCTAGTATTAATTTGGAAACTAGACATCCATTGTCATGAAGAGGATCTATCTTTTCTACTAAAACACCACTGGCTACAAGTGCTCCAATTTTGAGTTTTGTAAACAAGGTTAGAAGAAGGTAAGAAGTCTGCTGCTACTGCAGACCTGCTTACATTTTGGGTCCCCAGCATCCAGATTACAAGACAAAGACAGAGAAACAGCTCTTCTAGATAATTTTGCCATTTCAATTAAATAAAAACAAACCAAATATTGTTCATTTTTTTTCTGTTGGATCTCCCTTACAATGGCAAACATTTTCATCAGTCCTTTTCCAGTTCCAACAAACTGTGGGACACAGTGGAAGTGCTAGAATAGCACAGGTCTTTGCGCTCAAGGTGGTGGAGACCACAAACAGCCATGCAAAATGGTGCTACTTCCTTTCACCTGTGAAAGCTGAGTCAATCTCGGCCACTCAGTCTTTGTCATGGAGATCATGGTGACTACATATGTGCCAGGAGATTCTCTATTACTGAGAGAGTTATGAAGGAATATGTGTGTCTGGCAAGGGTGAAACACTCCTTTCAACTCAGAGCAGACAAAGGCACTGGTGTCAGAAGGAGCTTTTGAAATTATGGCACCAATAATTTCTCACATTATCAGTCATATTACTCTGGTTACTTAATGAAAAGAATACAACAAGAAAACAAGGCCCAGTTTCTATCCACTCAGTGACAGACTTGTTATTACAAGATAGGGCGTCTCTAGGGCATTCATTGACCATGGCTGTGAGCACAGATCATGGCGACTTGCAAGCATATTCCTATAAGCATAATGCAACAAATGCAAAACTGGTGGAAGAGACAAGCCAGTTAGCCATAATTTCCAGTAAAAAATGTTATAGACTTTGATGAAGATCCATGAAATGGACAAAATCAGCCAGTTTTCTTTGCAGCAAAAATCACTATGATTTTTTTACACTGGCTAGTTATTTTGTTTTCTGTTGGTTATTTTCTACTCCCTTCCTTTTGAAACTAACATTTGTGTATAGTAGTGTTTCCAGCTCTTTAGTGGGATTTGTAATCAGAAATACACCTTGATAGAGATGTTTTAGAACTGCAATATGTTTGATCAACAAAACAGGGGTGGGCTTAACAGAGACAAAAGCAGAACGTCTATAGGAGCTGAACAGGTACTAGATTATCTATTTCTGAAGCAAAAATTGTTCAGGTTATCTCATATAAATTGATGTTAAAGTATTTACCTTTTCCTCAAAATAACTTTTCAGGTTCATAACCAGAACACAGACAAGCACAGACAATATGCTGAGCATGGAGTTAAACAGTGAAGCTAGTCCTTAATCAGCCCAAGAAAAACAGGAGACAGACTGAAATGGAAACTCTTCTGGTCATTTACAATTTTAATGCTTTAGAGATATCACAGTCAATCTGTTATTACATAGTGCAACATAATAAATACATTGTTACTCATTAAAATTATTAAACCCACAGAATGCAACTACTTCAGTTAGACTTGGTTACATTAAATTTTTTTAGAATTTCCTAGTCTCTTCTGCAAAAACTTTCTGCTTTTTTCCTTTCCAAACTTCTTTCTGTTGTTTTCCTTTCTTTTGTTGTTGTTGGATTTTTTGTGTGCCTGTGCATGAAGTCAATGTGTGTCTATATACAATTTAGTAAATGTTGCCCATAAATGGAACAAGGAACATTATAGTCAAAGCTGGCGCTGCTTTTCTTCACTGAAATAAACTTACCAAGCATCAGACTAATTTAATCATATGTCAGTTCACTCCTTCTCCCTATTGTATTCGAACATGCAACTCATGAAAAATTTTTAGACAGTGAGTTTCTAGAGTGAAGGAAAACTGGATGCTTTTCCCTATTTTGATGTTCCCAAGTGGAACCCCAAATATAGATAACCTGATGCTCAGAAGAAAATGATACTTCATGTGTCAGAACAACAAAATAAGCAAAATTCTTCTGTCTAAAGATTGTAACATAACCTCTCCAATTCAAAACTTTCTGATCACCTTTTTACAGTGGCACTGGGACTATTTTGTCTGAAATGCATTTTGCCTGTGACTTAGAGCTGGTTCTGGATTTATAGGTAGCACATCAATCCACAGAGTGCCATGTCAATGAATATGCTGTGCTTACATGGGAATTGCCATTTCAGAGCCTGCTACAGGCACATGCAGGAAAAAGAGTAATTTGTGTGAGGAAGCTGAAACCTCAGAGCCTTGGTACACTGTCTGAAATGCCACAGTGATGTTGAAGCCCCTCCTGAAAACCCGCAGCCCCTCCTCTGCAAGACAAAGCAATCAGACAGTGCTTGGCTGTCCACTCCTAGTCTGTGTCCTGAACACAGCCTTGCTCTGCTCCACAATGAGTTGGCAAAATTTGGTTTTATCTTCCCTGTTGAGAGTTTTTATGATGTCTTTCTTTTAATGTAAGTCAGAATTTGTGTACAAGAGCACAGAGGATTTAGGAAGATCTATCTGCTCTCTCTTAACTAAGCTGAGGTAGAAAGAAGTACTTAATATCTTTGTCTTTAGGTGGCATCACTTCCACCTTCAGAAAACCTTGGAGTGTCTGAGTCACAGAAGAAAAGCAGCAAGAAGTATATTTAATTATTAAGCAGTAGCTCTCAAATTACGTTGGAAGTAGAAAAAAAAGTGAGAATGAAAAAGAAAACAAAAGAAGATAAAATCATTTTTAAAACCTGTTTTGTTTGGAATGGTAGTATTTTAGAAAGAATGCATTTCTTCTTGCTAGCTCGTGATTTTAAGCATTAGTCTTGCATCATATTTTTCTTATGGAGCAAATTGTTGAGGTCAATGCAACTTTTTTTCTTTCATAATGCATTTTTTGAGGAAGTAGGTGTAGAAGGTGAATGAATGAAGTGTATACATGAGGTTTAGGAATTGTCAGCTAATACCTTTACATCCTGAAAAAAAAAAGCATTCAGCAGAATAGGATTTTGTGTTCTCAGGGAATCCAAGTCTTCAGATTCCAAGTTAAAACTGAGACAAAACTTTTATTTTTTTTTTCGTTTGTTTCAAGAGAAAGCATCACTATGCTATGTTTAGGGAACCACTTAGAAAGTGCTAACTAGAGGGAGTAATAGGAAACACATTTCCTTTGAGTTCTTTTGACCAAAGTAGGCTCCAAAGACATCCTAATTTCCCAGACTTCCTGTGCAGATTTTATTCACACAGGAAGTGCAATCACATATCAAATTTCTTTTACCACTTTTACTACTGAAAGATCTATATGGAGCAATTTTATATCAGATTGTCTTTCTTTATTCTGTCTGTGAGATATTTAGTGAGTCCTTCTGGGGCACAGTCAACCAGGGGGTATTTCCAATTGATGTCAATGTAATGACACCAAAAGTGCTACTATTTTTCTGTTTCAGGGCATTTTTTCCTCTAACAGCAAAAGCCACATAAATTTATTTGTCATGGACTGTGAAACATTAGGATGCCTTGTAATCAAAGCATCACAGTAGTTGTGATCTGAAGTGATGTACCTTTTTTATTTAAAAAAAGAAAAAAAGGCCAGATTGCTGTAGTCATAGGTGATGCTAAAAAGGAATTACAGTTTATCTCACTACAATGTTATCAAAGATTGCAAAAACCCCAGTTTCTAAGATCATCCTTCAGTGAAGTGTTTGTAAAGGAGTGGTCTCTATGTTTGTGTTGTCTGCTGGTTTTCAGCAAGATGCCGCTTTGTTTTCCAATGTGCAGCCTGGATAATATGAGTCATAGTAGAAAAAGATTAAATTAGTTGATCTACTTTTTTATGCACTGTTTGTCATGCCTTACTTCAAAACATTCAACAGGCATCAATAAACAACATGCTACTATGTCTTTCAAAGTATAGTGTGTGCACTTTGCATGTGCTCCAGTTGAGACATTTTCTTTTTGCTTTGGCAGGTACTTAAAAAATGAATAGTATTCCATTCTCTAATTGAACCAGATATTGCTAAAACTTTTTATGGCTTCATGAACAAGCATTCCAGATTTCACTGTAAAGTCTCTAATTATTCCATCTCAACCTACACTTACATAATCTTCATTTGTAATTAAAATCTATTTCTATCTTAATTGTTAACTTGATTTTCTTAACTAGTGATATCAATCCAAACGCTGCTTTAGCCACATGGTGCTAAAGCTATGCATATATGACTAAGCACTTATAACCATGAATTGGAAGGAACTTGGTATGATGTTTTTTCGTCTCATAACTTCAAGACAACATTATGAAAATCTCTCTGTGAATCTTTTTCATATATTCTGACAATACATATGCAATTGCTGGCTTCTAAGTTTCACTGAACACCATACTAATGTGGCTTTGATGTAAATTCAGCAAAAAAACCAATTCACTGTGAGAAGAGAAGTATACCTCATAATTCAATTCCTATTTTCTCTGTCCACTCAAAGACATAGCATGTAATTTTGAAAACAACTGTTTAGATTGAAGATAAATGAGATAATCAGACTCATCCAAACGTTTAATCATCTCAGTTCATCCACTCCTGACAGGATCACATTTAGGATGGCTAACACCTGAACATGGAATATGTAGTTTCGACAGTGCACTTCTGTTTCCTTGATGACAGGGTTGATTAAAGAAGGGCTTAATGTCATGAAGTACCTTGATAGCCTGTCAAGTGTCTCATGTTAATTGTAATAATTCAGGTGGTGTAGATCTGGGACAAGAGGTCTTCTGAAAGAACCCAGGACTGTCAAACCTTCCTGCTGTTGTGCACAACTGCACAGCCATAGATGGTCCTTCAACTTGCCCTTTGGCCTGTGGCGAAGTTTGACACACATTTGCTTTTTTTACATTTGCAAGGATTATTTGTGTAGAGACAGGTGGTACAAGAACATTGCTTTCCAAAATTCCCCTGATTATTTTATAATAACTGCAGTACTTCAGTCAGCCTGTATATCAGCACAGGCATTTGGAATGAAAAAAGGATCAGAAAGTAGCAAACTTTCTGAAATAGCCTTTGTAGGACAGTGTATGGGCACATTGGGAATGGAAACCCTTATCTTTTTTTTGTGCCACCCTGCTTTTGGTCACATTGGCACTTAGTAGGTAAAGACATTAATCTTACAGAAGAAGAGCGCTGTTCTTCAGTCTGCAAGTGCAAGTTCAGCAGCCAGGCTGCTACTCCTAATTATGCTATTATGTTCTGCCAGGTGGTAATTTTTGATTGGTAAAACACCAGGTGTTATTAGAAGGTAAATGAGGTTTTCTAAAAGGTAGGAGAGGGCAGGTATTAAAGTGGGAAATGTCTTAGCTGCAGTAAATAAGAGCCCTCCCTCTCTAAAGAGGTAAATGGAAAATATGTGCCCCACCTTGATACCTTGGTACTATATATGTGAGTCTGGCTCTGTAATCTAGGACTTTGGTTTTGTTTCCTGTTTGGTTCCTGCATTTCTTGTGATAAGGAAAATACAAGTATGACCATCAATGCACCCAATGGTCCACAGCTGTCTGAAAGGGCCATTGTCTTGTGCCACGTTCCATCTCAACCGTTAATGGTTACTTCAATAATGGTTATCTTCAAAATGGTTATCTTCAATCTAAACACTTGTTTTCAAAATTACATGCTACGTCTTTGAGGGGACAGAGAAAATAGTGGTTATTAATGCTCACCACCGTTGAGAAAATACATTGCTAACACCAGCAGTTGACATTCCAAAGCAAAGGGCATGCGCTTATTTGGGCCACCCAGCTTTGGTAAGCATCAACAAACTGCATCTGAAGGAGTTACTTCCCTTCTTTGCTCATCTTAGCACTGAAGGACCAGGATGAGTTTTTAATATATAAGTTTTTCAGCTATTCTTCCTAGATTCAGATCTGAGAGAGTATGATCTACTCCTCATTGTGCCTCCAGGGAACTAGTTATATTGGCTACAATAATGCCTGTGCTTCTGAAATGAAGATGTGGCAGTGCTCTGTACCTGGGGAGCACCCATGAGCCATGTGAAATAGCCCTGAGATGACAGAGGTATCAGCCTACACCTCCTGCAACAACAGACTGAATGTGCCAGAACTGAGACTGTTCTATGTGGCTGGATGGCACATAGAGGAGTAATCCTGAAAGTTTTGTGAATCACAGGAGCTGTACTGTGAGCGTAATTTTGAAGCTGTGTTGCTGCAACATTTTATTCTTTTGCAATGCTTGTGTGCTGGCCTGTGCTGTCTGTCCTCTGTTTACATCAGAGCATGACCAGTGACTCAGCTCCGGACAATCTACTTTTAGAGAAAAAACTGAGAGAGCTTTACCAGCAAATTCTTCACAAATGAAAAAGTTTTTATTTCAAGTAGCCCTGTTCTATACAGACAAGGGAAAAGATTTTGAAGGTGCATGACACGAACTGCTGCCTTATTCAATCTTACAAATTCTTCCAGGGAAACCTGAAGTAAAAAAAGCAGGTGTCTATTTTATAAGTAAAACAAATATGTTAGAAAAACCTTCCAGCTATTTTGGCACATTGGTCTTTATGCAACCACTAACAAACTTCTTCAAATACAAAAATGCAGACAGAACTTTGACCCAAGCATCAGAATAATGATGCAAATGAACAGAGCTTCCTTTAATCACTGAAGAGTCCTCAAGAAACCATATTTGTTTCTGGCTTCTGCTACAGTCTGATATTGCTTCCTAACAATTCTTCCTTTTTCCTCAGACTGAAGTTGTTCATAAAAATACTGCAATATTGAAGAAGAATACTGTTGAGAATTTACAACAATGTATTTGGAACATGAACTTTTGAAAGAGCAGGAAAAAACTAAACAAACAATACCAAAAATAGGTATTAATTTCATGAGGGACCTTTGCCCCAAAGCTGTGATGCTTCTCTACCCAAAGATAAAGGAAACTGCCCAGAAGCCAGAAGTACAATTTGAAATTTTTCGTAACACCATGAAATTTTCAGCTTCTCCTTCAAAAGTTTGCTCTGCTTCTCCAGTAATTATAACATTTCGGAGGAGGGAAAAAGCAGTGTTAAAAATAAAGTGTAAATCTCAGTGGGGGAAAAAAGGATAATTTTATCACTTTTCTTCAAGAGTCCTGCAGGACTTTCATCAAGTTCTTTGTAATATCTCTGACTTTATTTTTAGACTGGACTTGCAAAAGCTACAGAGTCTAAGGCAAAACTGAATATGTAGTAAATGAGATTCTGTTTCCCGTTCCTTCAGCACTGCTGTAGGTGGCTATGTATGCACTTTGGTTCATGTTTTTCTCTTCCATGAATTGTCCCTCACAGCAACACTTATGGTGGCAGTGAGAAGTGCAGTGCTAGTGGTGGGATGTGAATTAAATTGCTTCTTGAAGTGCCTCCTAGTCCTGTTTTCCTGGATTTGTATGATTTTTATGGTTCTTTGCCTCCTAGGATGGTGGCCAGGACTCATGAGACTTGTTCCTTACCTTTTTTCAGGCAGACAGTAGTGACGAAAAGAGTCTCTCTGTCCCAGCTGGCGTTGCAGATGAATCAGAGCACCACTCCAGACAGCTTGTGCTAAGTCTCCTGCTACTGTATCAGTCTTACTTCTGGTAAAATTGAAGGTTTGTTTAGCTACATCACACCATACAGATGATGGCTTGTTGGACAGAGTCTTCTTGGCAAATTGTTCCATCCAAATATGTCAGCAAATCAAACTGCTGCAGTGTGTCCAATAAAAAGCAAGCTTTGGTTGTCTTCTGATATGAGAGCAGGCAGCCAGGAAACCCCTTTCGATTCATTAGCTCCTATTACTTTGCTTATCTCAGGGATGTGCTTTAAACTTCAAACTATTTCTTGTCAAGCAGCACTGCTTGACAGAGGTTTATCTGTAACCTCTTACATGTTTTCTTTCTCTGTATAAATGCTAGGAGTTAAGTTTTATAACTGTGTTTTCTCGCATCAGGCATAGTCTACTTCTGTCATCAGTCACATCCATTTACTTTTCTAAAGCTGCCTCCACTATGAACTTTCACAGTTGTATCTTCTGCATTCATCTCTTCCATTATCCTTTTCTTTTGAATTTAAGCCTTATTAAAGGTACTAACAACAGAATGTTATAATTAAGGTGCAGATTGCTACAGAAGAAACAGAAGTAAAACATGCTTTTTTCATATTTTTTTCTGCCACTCTGAGCCATTAGAAGCACAGCTTAGAATAACAACAAATTTAACTGATTTTCACATGGCAGCTACTTACCTTTTTTTCCCCATGCTTACGTATATTCACTCATGTTAGATTAGTCTCTAGGTGGGACTCTTCTGTCCAAGTAACACACAAAGGCCAAGATTGTTCAATAACAATAAGAGGGAATGGTCATCCAGTCTGTGGCTGAGGTGAAGATAGGCGCCCTTATAAAGGGGAAATCAGCTTCACCCACACCACACCTGAGGGCTGGGGCTGCGGCTAAGCAGAATGTGGAATGGCTGCTGAAGTGACATTTCCAGCCCTCTGTGTTAAAGTAGTTGGTCATTCAGTGACTACTTTGTGGCCAGCATTTTGATCTACAATGGGTCTGTAGACTCTCTGCTGGTGTTGCCCCTGATATTTGAAACACTTCAAATGGATAATTAATGTTTTGTGGTCTCTCTTGGCTAACTTCTCTTGTCTTTCTGTGTGAATTTTGCTGGAATCAAGGGCTGACACTGCCTGTCGGGTGCCTTCTGTTCTCCTTCTCCAATATTAAAAGGTGTTATGATGCTCAGAAAAACATAGAAGTTTTGTGCAGAGTAGAAATTTTATCTCATCGTAAAATGTGCACATTAACCTTCTCATTGCAAACATGAGGAAGATTTGTTAAAAATCTTCCATAGCTACTCTTCCAGGCATACAGTAGGACTGTAAATACCGTGCTGAAGAGATTAGCAACTAACTTCTAACCGGGCATATTTTGCTGCCAGGCAAGGCAGATGTGTGGATGTCTGCCTCTGAGCCCATCTCTTGTAGCAGGCAATTACTGGTGAGTGTTAAGTCTTTACTGCCTCTCACCTAAATAACACCTGGTTACATTTTTTCTGTTGTTTGTTTGTTTCCAGTCTATCCATGGCTGTAGAATGCTTAAGAATAAGAGCACACACACCATATAGTGGTGTTTTTCTGCTTCGTCTCTTGAGTGTTTGAAGGAAACAAGAGTCACATTGCTGTCATCACCCCAGAGGACCTCAGGAACATAATGAATATGAGTCAGAGTCGTTCATTCTGCTATCCTACAGGATTGAATTTTTGCAACAACTAAGCAGAAAAACACTGACTGTGCCTGTTCAGCTGGACTGCTCAGAGTGTCAGGAAGGCAGAGCCGAGGTTTCACTCTGACCTTACACAACTGCTTTTGTAGGGAATGCAAGTGAAAATCAGGCTTTTGTATTCAGATTGTGCATTTATTTTCAGATCCATTAAACCAGGTTGTAGTGATTCAAAGGTTTAAATGTGATTCTTTTCTTCTGTTGGCAAACAGTCCTGTCTTATGTAATTTAGTTAATTATGTGCACGGTCTGAGTGGTGCTTAAGCGTGTGTTGTTGGTGGGACAATGACACTGCTAATAAGCAATAAAATATTAATTTAACTGGAAAGACCTGAAGTGAGAGGGCTGTGACATAACCTGTCAGAGCCATGAAGTGGTAAAATGATAGTTTTGCTGATGGGACTAAATGAGCAGTATTGTACTAATTCCTTTTCAGTGTGAGCTTTTAAACCAGATTTTAAGTTGGTGACCATAACTAAGTTCATGCAACCAGCTCAAGCTTGAATGTCCAATATTTCCAGACTTGAATTTTTTCAGTATCTGAGAAATTCTTTTGTTTTCGGCCAGTTTCAGTGTTTCTATTGTCAGCAGTTTATTCATCAGCCTGACTGGACTAAATCAATTCAGGTCTAAATTAAATGGTGTCGTTCTTATTGTTTGAGACAAGCTAGCCTAGTGATTACTACAGTGAGAAAATAAAATAACTTTCTTCTATGTAATAATTTACTGACATTATGTTTCACACTGTTAGGGAAAGATCAGTGATAAAAATGGGAATTCAAAAAGCCAATATTCTCTTCTGGAAACTGACTTTCCACAAAAATGTTTTACTGTTGACAAGATATTTTCTGCTGAAATGTTTCTGTTTTATAATTTAAATACAAAAAGCCAAAGGAACAAAGGCAGGTTTCAACACATAAAACCTGAGCAAAATTTTTCATTCTCTATAGTTTCAATGGAATAAAGAACTTCAAGAAATGATGACTGAATTAAAACATTCAGACAAGATATTATTCCCTTGACAAGCCTCCCTGCTCCCATAATTTAATGGATACTTTGTCTAGCCCTGCTTTTGAGGAGGTTTTTGAGCAAATTGAAGGGGAAAATGATAAAAAAAGGACTAGCTGTATTCCTCCCACGTATATAGTTGTTATGTACTATAATTTGTAATCCTTTTATTTAGTGTCCATTTTATGTATATCTTGGGCTTTTATTTTCTCAATCTGCTGAGAAAAAGCTAAATAAGCCACAGGCACCAGAGATTTTGGACAAATGTTTTCCTAAGACACATGCTTGCTTTCAGTACGACACTAAAGTCTGTCTGCGGGAGAAATACCTTCTCTCCATAAACTGTAAAACTCTAAAGTTGTGTAAAAGTTGTGTTTTGGAGAGCAGAAAAAAAAAGCAAAGGACGAAAATACTTATAGTAATTTTTCTTGGGTGTACCTTTTAGAGATCACTCCCTAGGGAAAACCTACCATCTGTACAAACTGCCAAGAGCTGATAACCTCTCCTTACCTATCCTAAGAATATCTCTGTATATTAATTTTATATTTAGATTGATAGGATTGGTTCACCTTCAGTAGCATGAATCTCAGTCAATGATGTACAGAGCTCTCTGCTCTCCAAGCTGCCAACAGGAGGGGGGATGTTTAGATTTTGTCCAGGTGTTGCCTCCATCATGTTTCATTCACACTGTTAGACACCTTTGAATGTAAAATACGGTTCAGACAGTTGATAAATGAATACTCTGGGAAGGCTTGTTTGGCAAGGTGAACAATGGAGTATCAATTGTCCCAAAAATTTTCCCTGATTGACACTTTGCTTTAATGTTGTTTTCTGAACACTCCTTGGAGAATCAAAAAAGTGCCAAATAAGACCTTTTTTTCTTTTTTCAGAATGAGAACTAGCCAGTCTGAAGCAATTCTTAGCATCAGGGCAACAACCAGCTAATTAATTTGTACAGTAACCATTGCTGAGTGTATGCAAGTGAGAGTGCTTACTGTACATAGCCAAGGTGGTCATCTCATACTCACTGTGCCTGGCTTGTTCATAACCACTACCATACACTCATTTTTACAAATTGAGGAATTCATCACAGCAACAGAGATGTCTCACCAGGTTTTGCCATGATCACAGGGTTTTCTGTTTTTTGTAGTTGATGTTCCCCCATCTCACTGGCCAGTAGGAACAGGGGAGTAAATACAATGGAGCCCTGGATTCTGGTTAGCCCAGAGAAAAACAATAATGAGGAGTGCAAGGTCTGAAGGTGTAGTCTCCATTTAAAGGAGACTGATTTTCTTCACAAAGGCTATTCCAACTGCTGTACAGTTGCCCTTGATGCTCCAGCCCAGACTCTGGCTGCCAGAGAGCAGTGCTGGAGCTTCTGACCTGAAGTTTGTTTCAGGATTAGGAGTTTGAAAATGAGATGTTTTGTGAGAATGCTGCAGATACAGGAATGGGGGTATGGGTGCAGAAAAGGGGTAGGGTGGAGTCAGAGAAGTAAGAAACTTTATTAGATCTGGTCCCCGAGCTGCACTGAAGCTGCTTCTTACTTAAGCCTCATGAAAGACACACCACAATGCAGAGATCTTAATATTTAGATACCTTTCTGTGTAAGTAATAGTGAGGCAGTGCTTTGAAAGATACACACTGTTTTGCTTAAATTAGAAAGTGGTGATTAGAGGCTTGGGATTAGATGCTTCATCCTTTTACCCTGTGGCCAGGGTGTCGAGTGGAAGGGAAAGTATACACAAATTAGGTGAAAGACAGTGCAGCGAGCTGGGAGCCTACATCCTGTTTTTTAAAGCGTCTAGGCATTTGGGAACTTACATGTAGACATTTCAACGTTTCTGAAGATTTTATACTCTGTTTGCCAGTAGTATGGTTTGTGAACCTATTTAGTTAGAGTAATTACGAATTCCTTGACTGGCTATTTATATATCTTTTTTCTCTCACTCTCTTGTCTACCCACCCTCCCATTAAAACTGATGTAGTAGAGTTGACAAAATCAACTTTAGTTGTAGTGGGAATCATATTTAAACTGAGGAAATAAATTAAGTTAGTCACTGTCAGATGTTTTGATAAAGCTTTCCATGCTGAATGACTAGAGACAATTAAACACAATTGCTTCATTTTAATGGCTATCCTTTGTTTAACCTCACCTAAATCTGCAGTGGCAGTGTTTGGGGACTGCTGTTTCATTATATTTGATTTGGCATGAACTTGATAACAGTAGAATACATTTTAAAGAAAATGCTAAACTTTGATTATGACTGGTTTGACTGACTTTGATGAATACCATTCATAAAGCATGGTTCTGCCTGGCCTGATACTAGTATAAGAACATTGGGCAAAAACCTGTTAGAATGCTAACATATATTTAAAAGCTACTAAGTTGAAACTCTTATGTACATACAAATACATCCATTTTACATCACCATCATCCGTAGCTACTGCTCCATTTGCCAAGGCAATTTGTTCATTTATACCTGGTTTGTGCAGCTTCAAGCCATAATTTTTGTAAGGTATTGTAGCTACTATATAAGAATGACAGGAAGTGGGATCAGTTTGCCTGGAAGACACTGCTTTGCTTGGAACATGCTGTACTCAGTGTTCTCCTCTGAATAGCTAGATATCACCTCTCTTGTGAAGACTTTTGTAAGGCTCTAGATGACTAACCCTTCTTCACAGCCAGGAAATGCATCAGAAGGACACTCCGCCCATTATTTCACATTGTTTCTGAATGGATTCATATCCAAAGAATGGAAATCGGGTGACTCTGGAGTCAAGTGAGGAAAGCCGGTAGTGATTCATGAAGCTGATAAAATTCAGATTTCCCCAGTCTGGAGAGAAATTCAGCTGACTCATGAATCAAAGACTGTTGTGTTCAAAATGTTATTTTTAAACTGGATTTATTGCTTATGGGGAAAAAGTACACCTTAAGCTCTAGAGGCTGTGCAAACAATGCAAACTCCCTTGCATGAGAGAAACAGAATTCTGACTTCCATCCACCTGCACTTTTCTCACTGGGATATCTAGACAATGGAGGTAAATATGAGAGTAATATTAAATATGCTCACCCATTCTGTTAATGACTTGATTGCTGACATAAAAGGCCTCCCTCTTACTTCCTCAGGGTTCCATTATGATCTGCTAGAGGAAAAATGGCTGTTGACAACCCTTTATTTGAAACTACATTTTCAATGTACCAGAATGTCTCAACCCAGTCTTGTAGAAAATGTTATTCCTCAGTCAGGATTCTCACGAGTGTTTCTGGTTTTGTAGCTTTTTATTCTAAATTTGTGCAGCTGCAGATGCAGTGGGTTGTAGTAACCAAGCAGAGCATGAATCATGGTAGCAAGGCTGTGGTCCAAGAGGAAATGACACTGAGTTTTTGGCTTAAAGATGGAGGGAGGCATTTCTTGTCACTGTTCCTATTGATGTGCTCCTGTGCAGTAGCTGGCCTGACATACACATGCTCCCTATTGGCCCATTAATGAGAAAAAGAGCAAGTTCTGTTTCCTGACTAGCTCCCTGACATTTCTTCTCTTCACGCCAGCGCCAGTTCTGGCCTGTTTGAGCCCGGTTTCATGTGGCTGCTTGGTATGTATATGAGGTCAGTGCAGTACTGGGGTGATGATTCTGGCTAAGAATCATGATTCTGATGCTGCCCTAATCTAATGTTTAGTTCCTGGTAAAGTCCATCATGTCATGAAGTGCCCAATGAATCAGAATCACAGAATGGCCTGGGTTGAAGGGACCTTAAAGATCATCTGGTTCCAACCCCTCCTGCTACAGGGTGGGACAACTTCCACTAGCCCAGGTTTCTCCAAGTCCCAGCCTGGCCTTGAACACTTCCAGGGATGGGGCAGCCACAGTTTCTCTGAATAACCTGTGCCAGTGCCTCGTCATCCTCACAGAAAACACATTCCTCCTAATATCTGATTGGAACCTGCTCTTTCAGTTTAAAGCCTTTTCCCTTGTCCTGTCACCCCATGCCCTTGTAAATAGTCTCTATCTTTCTTCAGTCCTGAGTTGCCTTCAGGACTGGAAGTCCACAATTAAATCGCCCCAAAGCTTTCTCTTCTCCAGGCTGAAGAATCCAAATTCTTTCAGCTTGTCCTCATAGCAGAGGTGCTCCATCCCCCTGATCACTTTGGTGGCCTCTTCTAGATTCATTCTAACAGCTCCATGTCCTTTCTGTGCTGGGGATATTTTGTTGTAACTTACAACAGTGAAGTCCTTCAGTCTGCCTAAACATGTATCACAAATAATGCATTTTTCTTTTCAGTGCACTCAAGTTCTCAATTTTTTTTATTCTATTGCATATGTGGATTATTAAAGTTGTACTGAGCTTCTCCATAGAGACTGCTTGATGTGGAGTTTTGTGAACTAAATAGTTCAGGAAAAAAAGAAATTATGTGTGGTAATTTTACCTGGTTACAGCAGTTAAAAGAGTGCTTTTGTGATTTCGAATATATAAAGATTCTGATTCTGTATATGTAATATCATAATCTATTATGTCATAGCATAATAATTTTTTGTTGTGTAATTGTTACTTATGTAAATATTGCTTTTGTAAATAGTGCAAACATTCTGAAGAGTTTGGAAATACAGCTGATCTCAGGCAGAAATAAAAGTTATCCTTTGTGAAAAAAAGACAGTACTAGTATCTTCTGCTGTAATAAAACTGGATTGCTGCTGCTGCTGCTGGGAAGTTCAAGCCGGGCTAAAAATGCTATGAGGAAAAGAGGTGGTTCATGCTACAGCTGCCCTCTGGCTTGATGCACTTTTTCCTATTCACTTCCCTCAGAGTACGGCTCCTGGATGGCATACAACAGGAAAGAATAAAACAGAGATGGCTTGGGTTACATTCCCATTTACCACCCTTTTGTCACATACAGGCAAGAGGGACACACAGAGAAGTGATGCCTGAGATCAGTCAGTTGTGGATAGGAAGGCAGTGCTTTTCTTCTGGCAACATAAAGCAATGTAGTCAACAGAGACTTATGGAGTAGTTTAGGGACCATGTCACTATTGTTCCAGTTGTTGACACTGTTATACTGTGGTGGAGAATGGTAATTTGTTTCTTATAACATAATAATATTATAACATAATAATATCTTCTATGAAGGCAGGCTGAGACAATTGGGGCTGTTCAGCTGTAGAAGGCTCTGGGAAGAACTTAGAGTCCCTTCTAGCACATCAAGTGGATGTACATGAAGACTGGAAGTTTAGATTAGTTATTGGGAAGTAATTCTTTGCTAATTCCAGTGTTTAGGCACTGGAACAGGTTACCCAGTCTGATCATGAACTCCCCATCTCTGGAGGTGCTCAAGCCCAGGTTGGATAGAATTCTAAGTAACCTGTTCTAGTGGAACATGTCTCTGCTGTTAAAGATGATCTTTAAGGTCCCTTCAACCCAAACCATTCTATGACTGCATAAATTTTTCTCTGCAGGAAAGAGCTCTCAGCCTGCTCACAGCTCACCAGGCCAAAGAAAAGTAGATATATGCACCACTCACTTCTTAGTTGTGCAATAATTTGATAGCAAGTCTCTAAAAAGCTTTTGTCAAAACAGAAGGTCAACCTCCAGAGCTACCTCCACCACCTTTGATCCTGTTAATCACATTGCAGATAAAGTACAGCATTTAATCTCTTGTACAAGTGATTGTACTGAAGAACTGCAGGCGCCCTCACCCTGCTGGTCCTTCTTTGTGGATCACCAGTGGCTTCAAATCAATGCAAACCAAATAATCTAAGAAGGAAAAATGCTTGACATTATTTAAAGACTCAGACAGCAGGTACTGTCAGCATTCATTATGGATGGCCCAGTCATCAGTCCATGTGACAGCCAGAATTCCAGTAAATAGGATGGAACACTAAGAAAGTCAATTTGACTGAACAGGAGACTCTGTTCTAATGGAGAGGCAGCAGAAGTAAGAAAGAGGAACTATGGATGTTTGTGGACTAGTGCTATTGTGATGGCTTGAAGGAAAAGAGAGCAGGAAAGAGAAATTGTAGGGGAAAAGAGAGATTTAGTAAATGAGAGAGTGAAAGGATTCAAACCCTAGGCTGGCTGGGAACTCAGCTGAAGAAAGAGCTAAGAAACATAGAGGAAAACTGCAAAAAATATGCAGGAGAGAACAGATATCTTTTGAAAATTGAGTTAAACTCAGAAGGCAGAGGAACTTTGACAAATCTTAAAAATGAAACTGAAAGTGCATCAGAGAACAGTACTGGTTTTCTACTAAAAGCTCTACAGGTTACATTCTAGCACACCATCTAGCATTCCCATTAAGCTTTTCCAGGTTTTCCTACCAAGCTTTGCATACAAAGAATGTTCTCTTTGCTTTAAATCACACATTCCCTAAACTACAATGGCTTAGTGTCCTTATGTTAAAATTTGAATGGCTTTTCTTTCAAGCTGAGCAGCATCAGCAAGGCTGTTTCAACTCTGTTTCCAAAGACTACCAATAGGAATAGAAGCATTATTTACCTGTCACTAGTCTTTGACAGTTGATACTTCTTTGTATGATGTTTGGGGGTTTATTTGCTCTTGAAGCAGCATCAGGGAGCATTGACTTGCTGCCCCTGGGAAAGAGCCATGCGAGAGCCTGGGTATTTATGCCTAAGTATGTTCCCCATCAGCCTAAACAATCATTTAAAATGGGTCTGTGGTAAAAGCAGGTGAGAGTTTTGGGTGAAAAGTCTAGGTCCACAAGGGAATCCGTTTAAGGCTACTGACTGGTGACCATGTAATGCCAATCTTTGGTCACCTATGTGAGAGTGACAGTAGAGTACAGTAAATGACCCATAGTAATTTAATGAGTTAAGAAACACGTTTTCCCTATCACATAAAAAAGGGCTACTACTCAGTTTTGATCACATTCGTGATGTGACCTTCTCCATTCTCAGCACACCACTCTGAAAAAAATACCACAAGTTGTTTCAGAGTTGCACAGCAAAACTTGTTGAACTCAAGTTTTCATTACTTCACAAATACCCACAGGGGCAACAGTTTATCTGAGCAAGCTTAGCAGCATATCAAGTGACCAAAATAATTCCTGAGCAAGGTACATTTTCTGAAGACCTACATCGAAAGTGAAATTGTTTTAAGAGTAAAAATCAAATATCCACCCCCTGAAAACCAGCTCCTCTGTTCATGGCTGGCATTTTTAATCTATGCTCACTTTTTTTGTGTTCACTGTTACCCTTTCCAGCATATAGATGTCTATTTTGCTTGTTAAACTGCAGTCTCCAATCTAAATGCTTACTTGCATTTAATAGTTCTTTATTGCTGTAGGTATTCATGTTGTTGTCCATATTCTAGCTTTGTTAATCCTTGCAAAGTTACTGTAAAATGGATATCCCTTTGCGCTATTGAAATTTAAAATGACTTCACAATTGTTTTCAAATGCTTGTGAAGAAAGGAATAATGGAAGATTGCTTGTCTGCTGTTTTCCAAAACTTTCTGTGACAAGACTTAGCTCAGGGCAAATTTATCAGTTGAATCTTGAAAATGGATGTAAAATGGAGAAGCTGACAGGCCATGAACTGCACACTCTGACTTAAACTGTCCATAATTTCATATATTTTCTCAGCGTGTATGGTGCCTTGTTCTCTTTTCTCCCTAACCCAAAATGACAGGTCTGTTACACATATTTATGCTAAGTGCCCTAAAGTATTTAGACAACTCCTTCCCCATTTTTAAGATGCAGCCATTTCATTGTTCTTGAAAGCAGGTGATGTTTTGAGCCCATGGTTTGAGCTCTGTTTCTCTGTCTCTCTGCTGTTAACTTTTCCATCTCTGCTACTGATTAACAATGGTGGGTTTGAATGACACCAGGGCAGCATCACAGCTGCACCACCATGGAGACTGCTTTCATACTCCCCTGTCTCTCCCTCAGCGCTCTGAAAAGAAGGAGGGCCCCGTTTATATAGTCATTAAGCCAATATTTACTTTCAGTTATTTTGCAGTCCACTCGCTTACAGACTTTACTGCAGATAACTCTCTGTGCCATCTGTTTTTCACTGTATTCTCACAACACCCTGGTGTTTCTTCCTGGTACAAAGGGGCCAGTGACTGAAACAAGAGACCTGGAGAATCTGAGAAAGTGCTGCCAGCACTCATTGCTGCTATCCATTTTCTTTGCTTGTGATATCCCTAAGTGATCAAGAGCAGAGATTGGTGGATGCAGCTTATCCCACCACACCTGTAGTGTTTCCTAACATTCCTGGGTAGTAACTGATAGAGAATGCCCAGCAGTGTGCTACAAGGTTATGCTTGGCCTGGCAGGCCCTCTCTAATATAGAGAGGTCAGAGCTCTGAAAAGCACATGCTTCAGCAATTCTCAAACCTGCGCCTGCACTTGCACCTGCTGATAAAATAGTAGGAAAGGCATCGGGTGGTGTGGGAGCCGTGGCTGCAGGTTTATATTAGACAGGTGTTGATGTGACAGCTCCATATGTTACCTCGCTGCCCAGCAGATGAGATGCCTTGCAGCAGTCCTCCTCCACCTGAGGTGTGCAAGCAGATGGCCTGATGACACTTCAAGGCACTGTTGACAGCATTTGTCCTTTTGCAATCATCAAGACTGGAGCAAGGACACAGTTTGATCCACAGTATTGAGGGTCTTCTATTTCTGCATCAATTGAATTTCACTGTCTTGAGTTGCTGTCTTCAGGAGTAGTTAATCAGGAATTAATTTTTCCCCTCCTTTTAAATTTATGAACAGTTCTCTAGGAAAACATTGTCACAGCACCTACAACTTGAATGATACAAATTAAGATTCTCTAACATTTAAAAATGACACATTGACTCTTCAGTCTTGTCATTTACCATTTCTGAAATGAAAATAGATGGAAGTGAAAATAGGCATGAGTGGAAATAAACGTGTTTACAACTTTTCTACAGAAAAAAATTACTTGTAAGACAGTAATTAAGCAAATTACTGAAGCAATGATTAGGGTAGTGTATATAGCAAATGTGTAATAAAGGTATATGGAAAATGTGGACTTTTGTTAGTAGAGAGATAATAGAATAAAACTTTTTTAACAACCTTCCATGTTCAATAATTCTTTGCTTTCCATTTTGCATCAAGGACAATGAAACAGATGAAAAGCACCATGTAGCAAAGATGCCAAGTCCTTAGGGTAGTTGAGGGAAACCTTGAAGAATCTGTGGGTTTAACAGTGGAATCGACATGTTAAGTGTTTTAATTTAATGCATTGTTAAGAGCGTTTCTGAGAACTCACACTAATCAGCAGGCTAACAGGATTCCAGTAGAATTTCAAATGAGGGTATATTGTTTGGAAGGATACTTTATAAATTATTATACAAAAATCTGACCATTTCATCAAGACTTAAGGAAAGTACACATCTAAAATAAAGACACCACAGGAGAAGTAACTCATGGATTTGTCAGTATCTCCTTTGGTATAATATCCTGATCAGCTGCTCCTGGTGCTGACTGCATTAACAGAAATATTTTTAGCAGGAGACCAACATACATACAATCATTTCCCCTCCCCATCCACCACTGTTCTGGCCGCACATACATCACTGTTATGGAACCCAGGAAATGGAAAAGGCTTGGAGAAATATGTGCTGTTTTCCAGTTTTGGCTTCTAGCCATTTCACTGCAGCATTATTGATGAGAACAGGCTTTAGAAGGAGAATATTAGAGACAATGAAGATTAAAAGTTACGGTCATAGGACATTCCAAAAGAATTATTTCAACACCTTTTCCCCCCTCAGCTGTAGATGTAAAACAACCTGGTTTTGTTGTTAAAGCATCCCTCAAAATATGCTGGACTCAGTCAGAAATAGCAGTGAGAAGACTATGTTGAGATCTGTCGGGGTATGTATCAATTTTTTCTAAAGGTCACAAAAAGTAATGTGGAAACAGGTATCTTCCAAGTTCTTGATGAAACAAGAAAAACAGATGCACACCACATTAAAATGAGGGTGAATTCTCCCATTTATATCCAAAAAAATGTTGAATGGAAAAGTGCCTTAGAAAAAACACACTGATATCGTGCAGAAGATTTTACGAGCTCTGCATCCTTCTGCAGGCTGTATAGCTATTCTGCAGAGTAGCCAGCAGTCATTTGGAAAAGTGACATTTCTCCCTGTGAAGCTCGTTGGTGTGCGTGTCTCTTTGGTCAGCCCGGTGTTTGGCTAGACCTCCCAGCAGCTCCGACACGCCGCAATAGGACCGATTTGAGTCTTGGCTCAGCAGCCCCTGGACTTTCGCTGTCACGGCCGTGGTGTAAATGAAAGAGGGATCTCTTGGAGGGTGGGGGGGGCACAGAGGTTTATTGGAGTCACAGGGGAACCCCTTACCTCCTGCCCGATGCCTCAGGAGAGACCTCGGACAAAGGCTACAGGGGGGTTTTGTCCAGGACAGATTCAAGGGGTGGGTACAAACTACAAACCAATAAAACAAAGCAAAGTACCAAATGCCAACTGAATTACCTAATTACTAACAAATCAAGGTAATTTGGGGAGGGGTCTCGGGGGAATCTGCCAACTGCTGTCCAAATCTCCTCGAAAGTTCTGGACCTTGGAGATAGGGACTCAATGATGGACAGGGGAAGAAGGAGAGAATGGGCAGGGAGCATCATGGGGAAAGGACCAATAGGAAACAGTCTCTGGGCAAAGACCAGAGAGGCATAGAAACTCTTATTAACTTATGATAAGAGAAAACTCCAAGACAAGGGGCCCTTATGGGGTAACTAGAGCTATACTAACTTATAACAAAACCTTTTTTAAAACATGGAAATCTTGCAAACCCACAGAAGTTCACTTCTGGAAAAGACATAATAAGAAAATTCAGACTTCTATTATTTTTGGAGGTCTATCTTTTAGTTTAAAAATGGGAATCAGGGCTAAAACCTCACTGTGTGCTGCTATATGTAGTAAAAATTGCTGATAGGTACACGTGTCTTGTGTCAGCATCCAGTTATACTATATACTGCTGAAAAGAATATCCTTGACATTCATCAGGACTTGAACATGAGGGCCCAGAGACAGCTTGGACGGAAGGTGATGTTGCCTAGGACAAACTTGCTAAACTTTTGGGTTGGCCAGAGTGAGAGAGCTGCAGATTAAAGGGCTAATACTATGACTTGTATGATGACTCTTAGGATTGCATTTGCAAGCAAGACAACTGAGAAACGTGGGAACAAGGGAGAAATAGAATGGGATTGCAACAGTGAGAAATGTGGAAGGTCAGACAAGAGGATTGGTGTGCAAGAATATCAGAGTCTCACAAAGTGAAACAGGAGAAGAAACATTGAGGCCAAACAAGATTTCAAGAAGACAGCTGACTTTTCACAAAGATTTCTGACAACTAAATAAAAACAAGGTGTAAGCTTTCAAGGAAAACCTTGAAAGTGATGCATGCCTTGTGTGTAGGTTCTAAGCAGTGCAGATGAGAAATTGATTAATCTGATCCTAAAGCACACACCTACCTGTGGTCAGATTGATTGCTTTCTATAGCCTTTCTACAGACCAGGACTTCACTGACTGACACAGGTATGTACATACTGGGCTCACAGACCTGCATCAATTATGGCCAAAGACAGAGCCATGAACCCCACTCTAGTTACCTCTTGTGTGTGTAAGAAGATACTATTATAACATAAACTTTTACAGGCATTTTGCAATCTCATTGTCATGCACACTGTAAAGAAGAAGAGGCAATATATGCCAGATCCGATGGAATTTGCTCACATAAGAATACATTTAGTTCTTTACTGTCCATCTGCTCTGCCCTGGAGTGGCCTCACCTTGAGTCCTGGTGACAGTTTTTGGCACCACAATATAAAAAAGGCATTAAGTTATCAGAGAGTGTCTAAAGGAGACCACGAGAATTGTGAAGGGTCTTGAGGTAAAGCCATATGAGGAGTGGCTGAGGGCTCTTGGTCTGTTCAGCCTGGGGGAGACTGAGGGGAGACCTCATTGAAGTCTGCAACTTCCTCGTGAGGGGAAGATGAGGGGCAAACACTGATCTCTTCTCCGTAGTACCCAGTGACAGAACCCAAGGGAATGGACTAAAATTCCGTCAGGGAAGGTTTAGGCTGGATATCAGGAAAAGATTTTTCTCCCAGAGGGTGTTTGGGCACTGGAACAAGCTCTTCAAGGTAGTGGTCACAGCACCAGCCTGACAGAATTCAAGAAGCATTGGGGCAACATTCTCAGGCACATTGTTATGATTCTTGGGGTGTACTGTGCAGGGCCAAGAGCAGGACTGAATGATCCTGATGTGTCCCTTCCAACTCAGCTTATTCTATAACTCTATGAATAAGAGTGTCCTCCAGGGATCCAGACTGTCACCTGTGTTAAGTGGAGCTCATCCTTCCATCTGCCATTTATTGAGTTCAAGCTTTCTCTTGCATCTTCCTTGACACATCACTTTTGCTGAGTGAAGAAAAAAAGAACATAAGAGGATGGCTATTTGCACACACATTCCTCTGTGTATCATGAGTGTAGTTAGTGTGTACAAATTAGTCGCTTTGTTTTTTAGGGTGCTTAATAACAACAGCTGGATGAGAACTATCAAGTGTCAAATTAATTTGGAAATCAAGTCACTCATTTTTGTTGCTAAGTATGATTTCAGGGCTTCTATTTTGAAATATTCATAGTTCCTTTTAAATGCCACTGAAAGACAATAGTGGAACTATGTTTTAATGGACATAGTTGCTTTAGTGTTGTCCTCAGTGCAGTAGATCAGTGCACAAGTGCCCAGTGCCTTTAAAAGGGACAGAAGAGGGGAGTAGGTCTCATGCTCATGATTCAGATGTTTGGCTTCAGATGTCAGTCTGTTCAGGATTTACATTGAGCCCATTGAAATATTAGATCATCCAAGTAGTATCTGCTCATTCATATCTTACAGAAGAATTGGAGTTTCATCATTTAACTGAATTGGCATCTGACCAAGACAACTCTTTCATGGGTGAAATGTGAACTGAGTTCTCTCAGAGCACCTAAGCTGAACTTTTTGCATAAAAACACTTAGATTTACTTTCTTTCATAATTTACTACTTCTGGCATTCATGTGGGCCTGTGAAATTCAAGTGTGTTAGGTTAATCTTAGCCAATTTATTTTTGTCTGGTTCTGCCCTGAGCAAATGCTGACATTAGACATAACAATAACACACAGTACTGTGCCTCCAACATAGGGTAAACACAATCTGTGTAATTTGTTTATGATTAATAATAACGGGAAGTTACCCAGTCCTAGCAAAATCCAGGTCACGACAATTTCAAGGTAGTGCGATGCTCCAAGACTACAGCAGATACATGTGCACACAGTATTGATAAAGACCAATAATTTAAAGTAGCAGGATAATGCTCTTATTCATCTTATGGTACTCCATTGGAATAGACCCAAGGAAAATATTTCTGTCAAGGATCATGTAAAAAGATTAGAATCTTGCTTTTTGTAGTCAAATTTTGGAAATTACTTAGCCTGTGGACTACATATATTGGCGGCTTGAATACTTAAAAGGAAATAGTTTTAGATAGCAATGTTTTTCACCTTCCTGAAGCAGCAACTCTTAAGGGATGCCTTTGAGGGATTCATAAAAGACAGTTAAGGACAATAAAGTTATTGTCAACAGTGTTCTGTCTTTAGGAGAACCACAAATTGAAGAAAGCTTGGCAGTTACCAAGAGCACTTTTATTTGTATCCTTACCTGGCACAAAAATGATGGAAAATAATGCATGAATCACAGGTGTGTGTGCAGCAAACAGAAATTTGACCAGTGCGTTGCACCATATATTTGGTGACAAATTAATTCCAGACTAAACAAATGCACGTGGACATCGTATAAAAATGTATAACACCCTGTCAGATTCAGTGATAATGGGCTGCATTATCATGGCAATGAGTTCTTCAGTGACAGGCTCAGACACTTAACTGCAGAAAACCTTATTCAGTCCTTCCTCGGGCAAAATTCCATTTGCTCAGTAGTAGTTTGTCTGGATAAATAGTTTGGGACTTGACAGGCAATATTTATGAGTTATACAGGAAAACTAGCTGAAATAGCAATCTTTCCAGCCCTTCTTGATAGACTAATATGTTTTATTTCAAGCACTTGGAGGATTTCCTGTAATCCCTCCAAGTTGTTAGTACCAGTTTTACAATTATGTCTTCTAATAAATGATGGAAATTTCTTTCATTTTGCCATCTAAATCAGGGGCCTTAATGAGCTCTTCAGGGGAGTTCACACAAGTTAAAACAGCAGCTGGAAGCACAATCACTCCTCTAGACACAGAACAGCTGCTTATAGATAGTTTGTGGTGAAGAACCACTCCCAAAATCTGAGGAGACTGCATGTCCAAGACAAGGTTATACCATTATACATTACCCCTACCCTTTCATGTTTCCCTCAATATACCTTTGCCTACCTTCCTACCTGCCTTCTCAGAAAGGATTAAAAGTGGTCAAAGACACTTTAGCTGCTGTAGGTCAGGCTGAGATGCCTGAATATGTGATCTGTACTGAAAACCTGTTTTAGAAATTATAGACTGAGTAAGAGATCTCCTCTTGCATAGTTTTGTACAGCCTACTACAAAGGACAGAAGAAAATTCCTTCCTCATATGCCTGCATGTTTTCATGAGGCTGTTTTACTTATTAAGGGGTTTAAGGATATTTTGGTCTAGAAACATATGTACATTTTTATTCTAGTTTGAAAAAAACCTTTCTTCCTTTACCATAAAAATCATGGTGTAATATTTTTAATACTCAATCTTCAAAGTGCTGAATATTTTCTCTTTTTCTGTGGCTATTGTGATATATCACATCTTCTGAAGACATATTTTTTTCTCAAATATTTGATTTTATTTTTTATGTATATGGACAAACTGTACTGTGGTCTGATATGTAGTCTGTGGTTCAGGTACCTTGTATTTAGAAGTACATAACAACAGTATAGAAGAGTATGCTTAATGCAGTTCATTTCTGTCCTGCTTTATTCCAAAAAGTTATTGTGTTATAAAATATCACTCGTGCAAGACATATTTCTGCCCGTGTGGCAAGAGGAAGAATGGTGTAGGCAGATATCTTTTCCAGCATCTGTTTGGCATAGAGCTTGGTGCTTCTTTCTGGCTTGATGAAGGGACTGGGTGATCTTAACTGACTGTTACAAACTATATCAGCTTGCTAGTACAAGTTGGTTTCTCTCCTGTAAAGCTTAGCTTTTTATACTAGGCATACACGTTTGTCGTCTGCATAATAAATATGTCATCTATTATACAATAGACATACACAAAAATGTCTATTAAAATACCTTGTAAACTTGCCTTGGTTAGCCCTTTATTTTATGGACAATAAGAGGAGGTGTCATAACAGCAAAAACATTCTGATTCTTGTTCTAATCAATGGTTCCGTGGAAAGAGCTGATACAATTTTTACAGAACACAGAAGAACACGAGGTAACCAAGACCTGTGTCAACGTTATGGCCACAAAAAAGTCCACAAGAATTCAGGGAGCACAATATACTGGTTCACCATTAAGTTTGCCACCACTTGGGGCTGCATCCCAGGGGAATGCTCCCCCATCTCCAAGACAGAATACCTGTTTTCCAGATATGTACCTGGCAGCAACATATTTTCAAGGCTTTCCTTGCACTAGCTTCTCTGGTGGAAAGGAGAAGAGCAAGACTAGATTTTAGTACTGCTTGTTTTGCTGGTAATAATAGTGTATTGAGGAATCAATACATTTATAGGCCTGCTTTTCTCTGACTCCCTGCAACCCAGAGCATTAGTATTACGGTGAAAATTTACAAGAAATCCTGGAACTAGGACTGCTCCATTTAGTACATTTTGCTGCTTTTATATTACTCTTTTTTCTTCATACTTTTATCTAGATCTTTTGGGAAAAAATGAAGGGACTTTTGCCTGGACTCTGTGGCTGTTTTACTAAGGGAGTAATTTTTACAGCTCTACACTATGAGTTCATGTTTTCTATCTGAAGGATCCTCAGGAAATTTCTCACTTTGATCCTGTTCGAACAATTAACTTTTACTGTGATATTATCTCTATCTAACATTCCCCATCTCCTAGGCATGTCTGGGAAATCAGTGTGATATAAACCAGTGATTGCACCATACATTAATTTGGGAATGTGAGGAGTATCTGAGACATGAAAGCACAGACCCATGATCTCTGCTAGATTCTGTACCTCTGCTTTACTCCCAGTGAACAGCTGTATTGCAATGGCAGTGCAATCACATGGTAGTGCAATCTAGTGGCCTCTAAGCTGCTGCACTTTTGGAAAGAACATTTTCTTTTTGATCTTTTCTTTGTATCTTTCTCAAGTTTGATTCTGAGGTTCTGTGATGGTTTTGGCTGGTGTAGAGTTAGTTTTCCTCCCAGTGGCAGGTATGGGGCTGTGTTTTGTATTTGTACTGAACACAGGGTTGATAATGCAGAGATGTTCTTGTTATTGCTGAGCAGGGATTGCACAGAGCCAAGGCCTTTCCTGCATTTCACACTGCTGTGATGAGAAAAGGGCTAGGGATGCCTGGGAAGCTGGGAAAAGACAAACAGGACAGGTTACCCCAGCTGACCAAAGGGATATTCTAGACCTTGTGACATCAGGCTCAGTGTATAAAGTGGGGTGAAGAAGGAGGAAGGGGGGGAGGTTTGGAGTGATGGGGATTTGTCTTCTGAAGTGACATTAGTTTGATGGGGCCCTGCTTTCCTGGGGAGGGTTGAAACACCTGCCCAGCCACAGGAGGCAGTGAATTCATTCAGTGTTTTGTTTTTCTTGTATATCTGGCTTTTGCTTTCCCTATTAAACTGTCTGCATCTCAACCCATGAATTTTGTATCTTTTGCATTTATGATTCTCTTCCCAGTCCTGCTCATGAAGGAGCATCTCCATGTAGCTTGGCTGCTGGCTGGGATTAAACCACAACAAAACAAATCTGAGAAGGGAAAAAAACCCATATGGTTGTCATTGGAAATGTGATTCATTATTTGCTGTTACTGTGTTCTTGGACATCTGCATTAGGGCAACACTCAACACAAGACTTTCTACCAGCATCTAAATTCCCTGAATACAATTATCTTCCCTGTAAAGCTGAATCAAATTTTTTTCCATAAGGCTGTATCCTGTCACAGGTAGGATTCCCCTAGAAAAGATCCAATTCCCCTTGGACCTCATAAGTTCAGTTGACACTAAAAAAAGCTTTAGCAGTAACTGACAGACTTGTTGACAATATCAGTAGTAATACAGAGAACACCTGGGAATGATTTGGAATGAAGTTTACTGCTGCCTGGGGAATTGTTCCTGGCTGGGGATTAAGAGGTAGGTTGCTTCTCCTTAGGGGATAGGTGGTAGACAGCACATTTCACAATCACTGCATTTTTCTGTCTTCAAGATATTTAGGGCAGCTCTGCCCCCTAGTTATGTTAAATTTACACCAAGCTGAGACCATCATGGGCCTGTCACTCCTTTTTCTTAAACACCGTGTACATTTTGATTACCAAGGCTCTATCTGAGCCACTGGCTGAACTGATGTGTTCTGACCTATGTTTGCCGACTAACAAAAGCACAAAGTCCCCTCTACAAATTTTTATTAGGTCAAACTACTGATAAAAAGCTTTGTTCAGAATGCATGATTTTCAGTAAGCCTAGCTTTCCAACCAGGTCTGACAGAGTGAAGACTGTTTTTTATTCAGCAAAACAAGGAGCAACCATTCATACCTTCACTATTTCTCACTGCTCTTGTGCTCTTGAGAGCCACATTTGTCTTATTATCCAAATGGAAGAAACCCCCAATTGTTATGGTACCACAAAATAACATTAAATATTCCATGGAAGATCAGACGCTGATTTCTGATATCATTTAAAGAAGGAAAGAAATAGCAGAATTTATGCAAGAGTGTAGATATCAGCAACTGTGTGTCACTGTATGATGGAAGATTGGCAAAAATATCCTCCAAATGGTCTCTTCTTCCCTTGCTTGTGTTTCCAGTAATAATGAAATGATCCAGAACTCCCTCATGGATTATCTCATTGTCAGCTTCTTTCACACAGTGTTACAAAGTTAGGTTCAAGAAAAGAATGTAAGGGATGTTCTTTTAGATGTGGAGTTGCTCATAAATTCTCTACTGATATTCATGATTAAAAGGGTGCGATATACAAAGTAATGAATGGTTGAAGCTGAGTAAGAAAGAGCTGGCAGTTCTGTAGTGCGTGAAAATTTAGAGCCTAATGGAGTATCTCCCAGTAAAGATTCATGACAGCCATGTTGGATTCAAGGCTCTGCTGCTTTAGCTGGCATTTTGCTCTGGCAGCAACCCTACTGCAATCTGTGACTCTTTGCTGAGAAATTGTTTTCCACTGAGGTACCATATCAGTACTGCAGATAAGACCGTGTACTGGCAAAATATTTGTAGACCACTGGTCCCTTTCTTCTCAGATTTTTTTTATGGGCTGCAACAACAACCAAAAAAAACCCCAAAAAAACCCAAAAAAACAAAAACCCAAACAAAATCAACCAACCAAACAAACCAAAAAAACCCACCAAAAAAAAAAAAAAAGAAAACAAAGAAGAAATACAAACAACCTCCAACTTCACGAGAATAGTTTAAGTGTATAATTGGTGTTGCACTCCTTGGTCTGCCTACTCACTTGGTGACTGTATAGGGCCATGTACATTAAGCCACAGAATCAGGAATTTGACATAGGCAAAAGTCAAATATAGCTCATGGACATAGTCTTTGAAAGTTATATGACCTCTTGTTAACTCCTACTTGTCATAACAGTGAAATAAAAGTGAGGAACAAGGGGCCCAGTAGCAAAGAACAACTCTGACAACTTCTAATTTGCAGCAAGAGTTGGTAAAGCATAATGAGATTAATTCCCAATAAAATTATTGCATATAGAATAGAAAATTATGTATTTGTATCTACTGGAATGTAAGTTCAATGGTAAAAGTGTGTTCATTTGACACTCCTACAAAGAAATAGTCTCTCCACAACAGAGAAGTTTTGAACAGACTGGTGTAATGTAGTTCTTACACTGAGGTATGAGAATATATTTACGAGCCTTACATTCAGGTCCTACTTAGGGCTCTAACCTAGGTCTAACAAAATCAAAAGCATTTTCCTTTCTGTCATATTGCTCATTTTTAGGACTTTTTATTGCAATCTATCACCAGAACACATTTTTTTTCAGTTAAAACCACTGTCCGAAATTCGCAGATGGTTTCATAGTACTGGAAGTTATCAAAATGTCCCTGAAGACACCTGGAAGACTTCTGTCTGGGTGGAAGTCAACTTTGGGTGTTTTCTTAGGCACCTGCATATTTCAATATAGGTGGGAAATTCTTTACTTGCATACATTTCTGTGTTGGAGAGAGTCTCAGCATATTCAGACGTCATAGCTCGAGTATGATTTTTCCCTAATGAATTAAGAGGAGGGGAGGGAAGCAGGTAAAGTGAGTTTTTTCCCAGTGCAGCAGCTGGCATGCATCCTCTGTGGTGTAACTCACACTGGGCCCTCAGTTAGAAAGATTGAGAGGGCTGTTATAAACTCCCTGTCAGCCACCCCACACTGCCAAAAGACAGCACGAGCTGGATGCCACAGACAATCTGACCGCCCATCTGCTAGATTTAGAGGGCAGAATTCCAGTGAGAGAATTAACACTCAGCTAAGGTTTCAGGGGAAAAAACCTGTTCCAATAGCAATTTTGGCTGCAAGAATCCCTGCAACTTCTCTTTAGAAAAAGACATGCAGCACCTCATGTCCTCATGGCTCTTTCAAGGTGCACAGATCTGTTTGTGGAGTTTCAGGACTAGCATTTCTTGCTGCAGAGGTGAAAGATGCTGCTACTTCCAGGGCAGAGAGAGAGGTCTCCATCACAGCTGTCAACAGGGTTCCTTGCTTATGGTAGTCTAGCCCTTTTTTCTCCTTTTTTGTGATTGGAGTTATGAATCCAGTTGTTTCTTCTGCACGAGCAAATGAGGTGTGAAAACTTGTCAGCAAACACTGTTGTGTTGTATTAATTTCATCTACTGTGTCCCCTTAACAAAAAGGTCAGTGAAATATAGCATGTGGCCTTTCTGAAAATCAAATACATGAAAGTTTTTGCAGCAGAGGGAGAACAGACTCGAAGAGAATGCTGCTTGACAAGGCTTGCATGGAGACCCTCCTTTCCTAGGTCATTTGTTCTCTGTCTCTCCCTACACTAACATATTCAAGATTCCCAATATGTTTTATCTCAGCTTTAATACCAGTGCCTTTCACTATTAGACAATAAGCAGTCAGATCTTAGTGCTGGTGAAATTATGTTATTAGGGGTGCAGGGTACTGAGGGTGTGCTACAGAACACTACTTCTCCGAGTTACATTTCTTCCCTCTGCATCCAGCTCCGTGGTTCCTGGTACAAGGAAGACACAGACCTGTTCGACCAGCTCCAGGGAAGGGACACAGAGATCATCAGTGGGTTGTTGGAGAAGGGAACACTCTGGGAGGACACTAATGTGCCCTTTGGAAACATTGAGGGGCATATAAGAAAGACAGAAAAATATTTTACAAGGATCTCTAGGGATAGGACAAGGGGTGATGGTTTTGACCTAAAAGTGGCAGCCCTCATACCGGGTACAGGCAGCTACAGTCTCTGTGCTCATATGTGGAAGATAAAGTTTACCATAAAAATCCAAACATACTAAAGGGTTGGCTGCAGCTAAATACAGAACAAAGCTGGATTCTGCTTTTAACTTGCACAGCATTTCCTCTTTCCCAGGATTTGTCAGGCTGTATCTGGAACCGGAATCTGACCCCAAGATTTGCTCTGTGGAAGTTTTGCAAGTTTCCACCTTAGGGCAGAAACAGATACTATTTCTGTTACTTGTTAGTTACACTCCAGTGGCATCCATACCAAGCAGAGTTGTGCTACTTCAGCTGGCAAAAGCAGGACATGTTGTGTTTTTACAGTTTTCACGAGTGAGTTTACAACTGGGAATTGCTAAGCTAACAAGCTTGGCACTACGGAGGCATAGATGAGAAACTGTAAATAGTTGACTAAAGTAAGAAATCAGTCTCCAAAACCTACTTTCAATACTTTGTGTTTATGCTCAGGTTTGTCAGTAAAAATATACAGGTGGGCCAAATCCTTGTCCTACTGAAATAAACTCCTAATGCTAATAAAAAAGTATCTGTGACTTTAATAATGATAACTTGATAAATATTTACTTGATAAAGCTGTACACCAGAGAAATTTTCAAGGCATGCAACACTCCTTTCTTCCTTCCATGAAGTCCCTTAGCCCAGCAGCTGTTTTAGTAATTCTTTCTAGATAGGGTCTGGCAAGGTGAAAGCAGTAGTAAGTGCACCAAGAAGAATAGTAACAGCAAATGTACACCAATATGTACAGGCATGAAAAGCTGCACAGGCAAACAAGATGCTAGCTTGAAAATTCTTTGCAAATATTACAAAACTTTGTCCACTAAGGCAAAGAACGTGAAACAAAAATGACTCTGCAGAAGTAGAAGTTATCACCTCTTTATATTCAGAAGGACTAAAGCAGAGCTGTTGTTCATTTCAGTGCAGTTTTTTAAAATACTGTAAAGCTTTAAAAACATTGAATTTTTTGGGGAATTATGACAGGGAACTGAAGAAAAATAAGACTTTTCAGTATTGCTGTAGACCTCTGCAATGTGTTTGATTTCCCTGATTTATAATAAGAAAGTTTTAATAAGATCTTGTATTTCCTTTTAAAATATGCAAACTATTTGTATTTTTGCATCTTTTCAACAAATGTAATGTCCTCATTAAAGAGTGCAGTGATTGCAATTGCTGCAACTTTACTGTGTAATGAAATGTATAATAGTGGTGACTGTTATTACTCATGAAGAACAGCAGTTATTACAATTCACATTTCATGTCATATGAAACAAAAATATATTTTTTAATTGGTTAAACACAAATACTCTCTAGCATTCCTTAATCAGTCCAGTTGAGAATTATGTGCTCCTAATATTCTGAAGCAAATGCTTCAATCCAGTTTGGATCCAGCAGTTCCAGTGCAGAGTGACATTAGGATCAGAGTACAGGCCGCATCAACTATGGGCAGCTCTCCTGCAACTCTCTCTCTGGTGGCCTGATGAGACAAGTATCTGACAGTAGACTTTGGACATCTGGACATAATTTCTGTTTAGAAAAACAATAAACTTTCTGGATCATCTCTCCATATAACAGACATCATTCTTCCAGTATTTGAATTGTGCCTCTTCATCTGTACTTTTTGCCAAAGAGTATCCTGAATAGCTGCTTGCCTCAGAAGTAGAATTGATGCTAACTATTAAATACAAAAATCATATTCAAACAATGAGTTTCATCCTTTATTGAACACAGATAGTAATTTTCCTAGGGGCAATACTAACACTAAGTTAAAATCCTTACTTATATACAATCTCTTCTATATTATACCAATTATTGGGATTCATTAGATGTCTGGCCTCCTGATAGAAAATACTAAGCTTTTACAAGTAATGTGTCAGCTTAGGCACTTGATATCTCAGGAAGATATTTTGCTCTCCCAAGAGCATTTAAACAAAGGAAACGTAAGGAGTTTAACTAGAAACCTAGCAACAGTACCCTCAGATATATTACTGTTCTCATTAAGCTTGTCTTGGGCTTAATTGCTAACCCAAATAACACTGGCTTTTGGACAATTCAAGCATTTTCAAACAGCTAAAACTAATTAATTTGGCTGCATGAGAGTGACTTATATCATGGGGACACTTTTAAGACTTTGGAAGAGCAGTAAGTATGTAAGAGATGTAAGAGATGACCACACAATTACAATTAGTACAGTACCATAAACAGATGGTCAAAGTCCAGCCCTCACTGATACCTAGTCTGGAAGAGTCCTGATGGGGCATTAAATGATGGGGGTCTTCTTAGGAGAAAAAATTGATATAAAGTAAATATTCAGCTGTGAGCTGGACATTTTGTCCAGAAGGATCCTATGAGACAGGGTAAAAAGCTCTACAGATTAAGTCATCAAGTGCCTTCTCTTCATCAGCTAGGTGGGTTATCTTATTATGAAAAGAAATAAGGTTGGATAAGCAGGACTTTCCTGTCATGAAGCTGTTCTGGCTGTGATCAGTGACTGCGTTGTCTTTCAGGTGTTTTTTTAATACCTCCCCAAATAATATTCTCCATAATTTTGCAAGGCATTGAAGTAAGACTGACAGGCCTGTATTTTCCAGTGTCCTCCTTCTCGTCCTTCATGAAAACTGGGACATTGTTTTCCAGACTACAGTTGACACTATAGTTATACTTTTCAACTCTAAAATACAATATGTATGTGTTTTGCTTAAAATTTCCTCATATTAATGGGATGAATGAATGCGCTACGAGAATATCCCTTTTTGGAATGATCTGATGCTTCAGCTTAAATCATGCTGAACCAAGAACATGGAAGGGTATAATATTACTCTGCTGATGTTGGGGTGGGATACTGGGGTGCAACATATGAGCACCATACAATCTGTGAGCATGAGTTTGGGAAGGCTGTAAAATGAGCATTGGACATATGATCACCTAATACTGTTTTTGTCAAAAACTGTCCCTTTCAGTCTTTGATCTCAACCTACTCAATGTATTTCAGAAAGTGCAAACTGCAACACCTTGTCCTGTACAGACAAAATATGGACTCAGCAGTGGGAGCTACCTGCAGTGTTTCCACAGGGACAGTGTTTTCTCATTGATTGAGTAACTCTCTTTCTAGACAAGGTGGCACTGAGAATATGCTGAATATGTATTTCTACCAACAATCTTAGCTGTCTTCTCTTCGGTGAGAGACGCCCTCTTTCTGAGCAGTTCTGGCAACAAATCAGCCCCACAACACAGATGCTACCACAAGCAGCTGTAAAATTAATCTCTGGCTCTTCCCAACACCTGCTAGGAGCCTGTTTGCCATCAGACCTTGTCCTTGAATTGATTCTGAACAGCTCTGTCATTTTTTGTCACTGAGTGCCAGCTGGAAGGTTGGTGCCTCTCTTCCAGAAGAACCTCTAAATTTGAAATGGCTTAGGGAATATCTGCTTGTATCATGCACAGGAAAGGGGGAAGGATTCTTGCCTAGATGCTCTTCCACTGTGAAATATGGATTTTCTGTGTGAATGAAAAAGGCTGAAAATATGCATTCCTTTTATTGCATGAATGAAGTCTTGTAGCTCTCTTGGTCTACACAGGCCCAGTTGCTCCACTGTCCCAGTGGTAACTCCCCCTTTCCAAGGGATCTCTCATGACAGGGACTTGGGCAGGGCTGTGTGCTTTATTCTGTTTCCCCCAGGATCCAACCAGCAGCTCTGAATCACAACTAAGGGTTTCCTCAGGTTCTTGCTAAGATCTGCTGACCTGGATCTGTGTCAGACACATCACTCTTCCCCATAGGAACTATGGAATGGCTTTCTGTCTCTGAGAAATGCCTCTGCTCTGGAGCAATCCACAGGTGGTGTTGGCCTTACTCAGTTCAACTGAAAATCAGTTTGAAGTTCTTTCATGCACATCTATAAATGTGTGTGCCCTGGGAGAAGAACACATTTTAACATCACGTCCCAGGAAAGGCCTCCAGAACTAAGAATTCTCATGCAAAGTGTGGTGGCTTCTGAGGTGCTTTTAGTCTTTTACTCACTTCTTTTCTCTTGCCTCTCTTCTCTTCACTCCACCTTCTGCACACCTGACTGCTAAAACCAGACACACATAAGCACAGATACGTTTAATGCTGTCTAGACAAGCACCCTATTAGGTTGGGCTGGGGCAGCCGTTGCCATAGAGATGAACGAATGCTGCTTTGTAGTTGAAAATGAGGTGGCAGGAGATTCATACTGTCTTCACAATATAGTGGCAACATCAGAGTGAAATTGCAGCATGAGGAAACAACTCTGTGACAACTATTAGCAAAAGAGTAATAAATAGGAAGTGATGTGCTGATTGAGGACTACACTCTTCTATTCATTGTGAAGGTGAAAAATTGAGTTCTGAAATAGCCTCAAAACTGTTCCTGAATGAAACAAAGGCCACTTAACATTTGCAGTATTTCAATTTTTGTTGGTATAAAGCATATATCTTTTATATCTTGCAGAGCTTTAACTTAAACATTTGAAATTCATGTTGAAGTTTTAGCTCAACAGGTAGAAGTTTTCCAGTGTTAAAGGGGCCCAGAAAATGCTAGTTTTTGCAACATTTCTCACTGAAGCAGTGTTGCCAGGGAATTGCTGAGGCAGGCTCACGGAGAAGCCATGAGATTTTTCTCACTGCTACAAAGTGAAAACTTTTTCTTTTTCACTGTATTGCATAATACAAAGTCAAAACGACCTCTCACTTAATTTACCGGGTATAGTAGCATTAGGTCAAAGGTTAGACATGATGATCTTGGAGGTCTTTTCCAACCTTAATGGTTCTGTGATTCTGTGATTAAGCTTGGAAGAGACCTTGAAGATCATCAGATCCAGCCATTAACCCAGCACTCCAAATCCACTGTTAAACCATATACCTAATTACCATATCTAGACGTTTTCTTGAACACTTCAGAGACAGTGCTCACTTTCAGTCCCCTGGGACCTCTCTGTTTAGCCAGGAATGCTGCAGAATAATGGAAAGTGGCTCGGAGGAACTTCCACCAGGTCCCTCAGTACCACTGGGCATGTTGAAGTGGAGCAGCAAGTACTGACTGTTTCCTCCTGGATTATGGGGACTCTCTTTTTTCCCAAGAGAACAAGGGCCAGCACCTGCATGTACTGCTCAGCTGATTGCAGAGTATTTCATCTGCCTCTTTATCCTGGTTGGGTGGTCTATAACAGACTCCTGGGATATCTGCCTTGTTGGCTTTTTCCCTAATTCTTACCCATAAGAATTCAACCTTAATTCAACCTTAATTGTTACCATCATAATGCTCAAAACACTCCCTCACACACAGGGTTTCCCCACTGCCTCTCTTTCTTGCCTGTCTCCTCTGAAGGGTTTGCAGCCAGCCACTGCAACACTCTGGTCACCTGAGTTACCCCACCACAGTTCCATGCATGCCATAAATTTCCTTCTGGACAGCTTTTGCAGTTTCCATTTGAGGGACACCAAGATAAAGTGTCCTTAAAGCAGCAACACACCATGACAGCTCCCACTCCCCAGCTGCCCCTGCCACGGCGGTGCCTGGGACACAGCTCTGCTGCAGCCCCTCCATGGCTCACAGCGCCTCCTGCTCCATGCATGGTGGCATGGGGTCCGTTATAAATTCTTTTTGGTTGTAGGGGAAGCCAAGAACAATGCTCACATGGCATGTTTCTTACTAAAAAAAATGGGTTTATTTTCTTCTCACTTTCCTGAAATACTTGTAATTGATAAGTATTGCAACAGACTTGTGCTCAGAGGTAATAAAGCAAGGAAATGGCATTTCAGATGGTATTACGGTATGATTATGAGTCCTTTTTCCCTTATCCCTTTTGCATAGTTTTAATATCAGACTATTAGATACAGCTAAGCTGTATATTTTAATGTATGTGTTAATGTACCAAACCTGTGAGCTGTTAAGAGGTGGAGAAAATATAATAATTTCCTAATACGACAAGTTGAAACAAATATTAAATTGCCACATTTATTCTCAGTTCCAAATTTTTCATTTATAGAATGTAACTTTTCTCCATTTCAAAGATAGGCAGATGTGGGCTCAAAGATTTCTGTGAGCAAAAATACACACAGAAGCCCAGATGTCTTAAACTCTTCTTGCAGACATATATGCTTGACTGCAATGCTGCTTGATTAGTTCAAAAGGAGGTTAATAAGCTGACAGTTCTAGAAGGCTCACTTAAAAAGAGGAATCACAGGGGTTACAAATCATCTGAAAATTCCAGGGAACAAACTGACAAATAGACTGGGCTAGACCATTTATAATTTTTTTGAAAAATATTTTATAGCTAGATTTTAGATTTAAAATTAGCAAAAATAGTGAAGATGCTTATTAGTACATATGGATATAACCCCACTATTTTCCAGTCACAAGTCTAATTTTGATAATGCTTATTTGCTAACTGGGGGGAATAGCACAGTAAATTAATGGTTTGACTTGATGATCTTAGATGGCTTTTCAACCTTAATAATTGTATGCTTCTATGATTCAACTAGAGATTACTTTTTCCATCCATCAGGCGGCTTGTAGGTAGAGTGAGCTGTGTAGAAAGTAGGGTACCTGATGTTAGTACAGCGAGCACTTTGGACAGCATACCCTAAATCAGTTCCTAAGGAGTACAACCTGTATCCCTGCAAGAACTTTCACAACAGGACAGCTAAATGTGTGAAGCCCTTCTGTTGCCACAGCACTGCTGGTGAGGTGTGTGTTTTCCTGGGCTCCTTACCAAGGAAATGACCTGGTTAAGGCTTGCTACTTTGGCCCACATCTCAAAACTGGATATGCAGAAAGAATTGAGACTCAGATGTTTTGCTCAGGCACACTGCAGCATGGTTAGGGAAAGTAGGAAGTTAAGGACATTTTTTTCAGGAATATGTAAATAAATTATTGTTAGTGCTTCTATTGAACTGTAAAAGCACAGGCAGGTAAGTTCATAATGTATGTCCCACTTGTAGCTACTTAGTCTCTTGAATAACAACATTGAACTTTTCCAAAAGCTTATTCAGTCTGTATAAACAACTCTGAAAAACATTTTTCTATTCCTCCTTTTTAGACATGACCAAAGCTATCCATTGTTGTTCATTAAGCACAATTTGAGTTTTCATATTTCATCTAGACAAGGTCCAGAAAGATCTGTTCTCTCTTCTGACATTAAAACCAGAGTCTGACTCTTCTGCTGTGTGAAGGTTTTGTTGTTGAGCTCCACAGTCTTAGAACACAAATAACTGAAAGCCGTCAAGTTGACTAAAAATGCCTACAAATCAAATAGCTTTCAGATAACATGAGTTAGAATTAACAGAGTGATAAATGTAATGCTGTAATCTTGCTTGACAAAATATTTTTCATTTTTCAGTAGATAGAAGTGTGAGTACTCCTGCTGGTGCCACACTGGAATTATTATTCTGACACTGCTGGTTTCCTTTGCCCATTGTAAAATGTATAATGATGTCTTAGGTCTGAGTAAACAATCAAATAAGAAGTTCCCATACACTTAGTGGTATATGGGAAGAGGACCAAAGACAATGGACATGAGTGGAAATGTGTGGTTCAGATTTGATAAGAGAAAAAGGTTTCCCTATGAGGACAGTCAATCAGTGGCAGAGCTTATGCACAGGCTAGGTAGTGTCTGTTCTTGCAAAGCTTCAAGCCCTGACTGGAAAAAGCCCTCTGCAAACCTGTCTGACATCAGATGTTGACCCCTCTTTGAGTAGAAGGATGGAATAGAGATCACCTGACGTTCTTTTCAGCCTGAATTATTTTTCACTTATGTAATCAGATACAAAAATAGTGAAAGAGGTTGCCACAATTTCATAGATACAAAGGAGTCATATGCTACTAGCAAACACATCCCCACACTCTGCCAGGCTGGCAAGATAAATATTTAATTAGAGGTGCCTCACACCATGCCCTGATAGACACGTTATGAAGGCTCCATCGAGCTATGAAGTTAAACAGTTTCCAGGGCATGACCATTCTCTCATGGACAGACTCACAACGACCATGTGAGTACAAGCATACCTTGGTCATCATTCTATGGACAACATGGAAGAAAGGGAAAATTTCTGAAGAAATCAAAGCTTGCAGAAAGTCAGACTTTGTTGAAACTTGGAATTGTGAATTATAACTTGGAGGTGGAAATACAGACCACCAAATCTAAGGAGTGGAGAAAGCCAGAAGTTCACTCCAGGCAAGAGGTTAACTGCTGTGGTAAACACTGTCTGAAGCTTTCAGGTCTTTTCAAAACCAAATAAAGAACGAAACAGATTGGAGTTCAATGAGCCAGAGCTGTGGAAGTGCCCCAAGGTGACCATTTATGAATAAGGCAGCCACTTGGCTCATAAATACTGTGAAGTACTGAAAGCCGCTATGGTTACCTTCAAGGTATAGTTACTCTTCCAGTAAAATCCTTCAAACTACTCTAAGATGAGAATAATCAGCAATTCATCATTTGGACACAGAGATACCACTACAGCTTTCAGTTTGCAGGGCTTCCATTCCATGTAGTATGTATTTGAGCTAAGCAAACATGTGAACAATGTGAACTTGCAGCTTGAACTTGAGCACCTGCCATTCTCAGGCAGCTGGAGGGGCAGACACCTCGAGTTGTTTTGCTGGAGGCCGTTTTGCTAAAAGCTTTGTTAAAAGCCCCAGCTTTCAAATCAGCTGATGCTGCATCAAGCTGCATTGTGGCTGTCACTATAATGAAAAGCAATGTAGGTCAAACTAACAAGTGCTTTCTTCACAGCCATGTATTTAAATCCAGATTTAATGAGAAATGTGAGGGATGCATCTGTGATAAATTAGTCTGTACTTGGTCAGTGTGAGCTTTAATGTGTTTTGGTAAAAATATGCTCTTATGATCTCTTACCTTCTATGGTTACAACCTGTAAGGAGAAAAATCAGATGGAAAAGCTGAATACAGTTAATTTGGTTAAAAATAAAAGTATTAAGATATTCTTTACTGTTTCTTTTTTCAGCTGTGCAATATTGCAAATAAAAATTGACTTTTGGGGATTTGTTTATTTGGTTGATGTTTTCAAATATAATTTTTCAACTTTTAAAAGTATTACCCAGAACTTCTGAGCAATCCTAAAAAGAACTTGTCTCTTGGAAAAATGCAACTGTACTGTTACTACTTTTAAGTGAACTTAGAAAATACACAGCTTGCAACTCACTTTTAAGTTGGGATCTAAACTAAATAAATTGCAATAGGTTTGAAGTTTTAGTGTTCCTTATAAATCTGTGATTTAACATGCTATTTCTCTTGGTCATCCTGAAGATGTTTATCATGGTTGTTAAACACACAAAAAGAGATTTTAATTTATACAATGTATCTTTAAATTGCTGTTGTGGGAGTACAAATTCTGAACTTCACCATTATCAATTTAGAGGGGAACAGACCTATGATATGCAAATTCAGAGTTATGACTTTACTACAGGATCAAGCAGCAGAATCTGAACAGCTATGGAAAGCATTTATTTAAAAGCAAATACTAGCCACAAGGTGAAAATAAAACATACAACAGTATGTATTCTCCATTTATTTGAAATTTGAAACCAATTCATTTATTGTGATAATACAATATTTAATGATGCATAGTGGAGTAACAGAAAGGGACAACAAGATAGTCAGGATACATATTGGAAGATGATGCAAAACTAAAAGGCACAGGATTACATGTCCCTCCACAGGGCTGACAATGTCACAGCACTGACCTGAAGGGACCTTTTCAATTTATCTGCAGTGATTTTTAGTCCACCAGCTTGTTACCGTGTCATGAAATGAGAATGCCACCTATCCTTGAGTGCAAGCACTGGGTGAAATAATATCAATTATGAACTAAGTTATTCAACCAAGTCTTTCACAAGCAGTGGTTAACCTTGTGTCAGATGACAGTCTGGATAGATTCAAGAAGAGTAGCCTACTGAAGACCTCCATAACCTATAAATAAATATTGCACTTTGCTGCTTGGTTGATTTTTTCCTTCCTTCCTTCTCTGTTTCTTACCTTTCAAATGTCCATGTTTTTTTGTGGGTTTGTTTTTTTTTCCCCTCCCCAGGAGCACAGAATTTCCTTTAAAAGATGTCTTTTTGGCCTTAGATAAAACATGACCAAAAGCAGATAAGCAGTTAATTTCTTCTAGGCCAAGAAAAAGAACACGTGTATATTCTTACCTAAAGCAAGGGAAACCCTTTAAAATAATGGGAAGAGAGCAAACGCAGATCCAACCAATGTGATTAATGCTACGTTCTCCGTTTATTTCATCTAAAATGTCAGGTTATATATACTTCTATATAGTTTACAATTGCAGTTACATTTTCATTGGCATACGGCACAGGGAAAAATGCAAACAAATATTGTTTAACTCATCTTTAAGGTGGCTAAAGTGTTAGCACTAATAACTGTACTTATTAACCTCTAGGAAACCCACTGTCCCTCGTTAACACCTTAACATCTAATTTTAACTGTGCCACAAGTTTGGCAGGATAATTTCTAACTGCGTCACAGGCTTCACAGGCCCCAGAGCGAGGCCTAGGCTAGGGTAGTTCAAACTTCACTTCAAATATAGATCGTGCTCTCATTCTCTAAGAAATTCTGCTGCACTTATCCATCTGTACTGAATTGCTCAGGAGCAACATCCTGTGTTTCTGTCTGTGGCCATTCTCTATGGTCCTGTCACTGGGTGCCACTGGAAAGGTCCTTGCTCTGTCCTTGCACCCTCACTGCAGGTGTTTATATACATTGGTGAGATGTCAAACTGAGGTCCCTTCCACAGGAAACAGTTCTCCATGAACTTCTCTAACAGGAGTCCATCCCACAGGTAACAGTTCTGAAACGTGGGTCATCCTTCCATAAGGCTCAGTCCTTCAGGCACAGCCTGCTCCAAAGGAGGTGCTTCATGGGGTCACAAATCCTACCAGGAAACCTGCTCCTGCACAGAATCCTCCCTCCATGGGTCTGCTGCTCCCAACCAGGAGCCTGCTCTGGCACAGTTTTCCCACAGGTTGACAGTCCTCTCTCAGGCATCCCCCTGCTCTGGCCTGGGCTTCTCTAGGGGCTGCAGGGGCACAGGAGCTTCACCACACCCTTCACCATGGGCTGTGGGGGAATCTTGGCCCTGTTTCTACTGCCCCACTGCCCCTCCTTCCCCACTGCCCTGGGTGTCTGCAGAGCAGTACCTCTCACATGCTGTCACCCCTCTCTTCTCTGGCTGCAATTACATCTGCACAACAACTTTTATTTTTCTTATTCTTAAATATGTTATCACAGAAGTATAACCACTATTGCTGATGGGTTCAGCCCTAACCAGCAACAGATCCATCCTGGAGCCAGCTGGCACTGGCTTTGCCAGACATGGAGGAAGCTTCCAGCATCTTCTCACAAAAGCTACCCCTTTAGCACCCCCACTACCAAAACCTGGCCATGCAAACCCTCTTAGCTGAGGAGCTTGTTCTGCTCTGCACAGTCCTCCAAGGAGAGGCTGGTTACAGCCATGTCCACTGCCTCTGGCAGCTCTCTGCTGCTCCAGGTCCCTGTGTGCTGCCTCTGTACTTCAGTGGCAGCATAGGAATAAAGAAAGAGCCTTTAGACAACCCAGGAAAATCCTCAATGAAGAACTTCCATTCTTAATTGCCAGCTTGCATCTCTATGGTTCTGCCTTTGTCTTTAAAATATCAATTATGATTAAAGCCGGGCATTTACAAAACCAGAAGGAAAGCAAAGCTTCATGGAGTCCACATCTTGGAGATTAGTAATAATTTTTCATGACAAGCCTGACGTTTGACTACACTACCCTTGTTCTTGATTCTCATCTGACCCAAGATAGATTTCTCCAAGAAAGGTTGGAAATAAATTTGAAAATATGTTTTTGAGATTTAGTAGTTTGAAGGGAAATATGTTTTTCATTTAGGAGACAGTAAAATATTTTTAAGTGTTCTTTTTTTTTTTTTTAAAGGGCTTAGTTTTCAAATCTGTTTCATATTAGTTGTTCATAAAAATAACACTCAGAATAACTTTAAAATTTTGGAACCCTTCACTATTGCTGCTGGAGAGAGTTCTCTGAGTACACATTTTTGCAAATGATGCAAACTCTGTAACATGATCATAGAGTTTTCACAAGGACAGAATATTAGTCAGGCATGCTTGTATGAATGATTGAATGGGGCCAAAGGAGGAAATTTAACATTGTCAACATAGATTATTTAACTTGAATCTTTCCTGCTGCTTGTCAAATATTATTCCACAGTTCTGAGTCTGTTCCTTTGTATTTCTGCCCCAAACTTTCATATAAAGGTATTTTGGGGTTTTTTTTTAAGGTGGAATTTCTCCTCAGCTGTGTTAGTTTTTTATGGTGGTAATCAGTAAACTATGAGCATTCATCCGAACTCTAGATTTTCTTCTAGAATAGCCCTAAAAAATGGTAAAGCACACTTGTGGGTTAAAAAGGCAACACCGAGAGGACAATTGTGAACAAAGCTCTTTTTTAATAGTGGCAGAGACAAACCAAGAAATCTTCCACTAAAAACTACTTAAAATTCATTGCTAACTTCCTAACAGCAACCAACCATTGCAATCTGCACAGGTGAGTACACTCTAGATTGTAACATGCAGTTGCCCAGTCCTCCTACTGCACATGGTCTGAATAGTTCAGCTGCAGCTGTTCAAGAGGGGGAAGTTCCAGTTTTAAGAATAACTAACCACATTTTCCCTGGATTAAAAAAAAAAGGAAAGAAAATAAAAATTTTTAAAAAGTGTCATTAAAAACAAGGCAGTAGATTGAAGGAAGCGGACACTGCATGTTTATGGCTGCATTACAACTGAAGAACAAAAGACTGATTGTAGCCTTTTGGTTCCAGGAAAAAGTCTTCATTGAACTCAAACTAGGTTGGAATGACACTGCCCATGCAAGAAAAGCATGTCTGACATTTTACATGGAATATCTGTCAGCTACCAGGTGGGGTAACTACCTCTCCAGGCTAGAACTGGATTTTCATGTGAAGTACAGCATAACTGAACTAATCTGCTAAATCTAGGGAGGAGTCTGTAATTTGGAAGGCCTTTTAATTTATTAATTTTTTTAAAATGCATTATTTCTTTTTTATGACATGCTGGAATTCCTGAATCCCAGGCTTCAGCAAAGTGGTAAAATACAAAGTGTTCTGTGAATGCACACACAGACACATGGACACACAATCAGACACATGCACACACATCTTTAAGAAAGACGCTCTGTTCACCAATTTAAAAGGGATCTTTTAACTTTTTCTTCTAACTTTAGTCTTTTACTGCCTGTACTTTGTCCACTGTTAGGAGAGATACCAGGAAAAGAGAGATGGATGAAGGATGAAGGATAATGGACTGAAGCTCAGTCTCCCCAAATGAATGGGAGATGTGTTGCTGATGAACAGATTCATGACCTTTTTCAGATATACCCTGCAGGCAGAAAGAGTAAATGATGATACAGTTTGTGAGAGACATCATAGTGCAATGCTTTGAAAAAAAACTGAAAAAAGGAGAATTTCGAGGTAAGAAGATTCTGACCATGTCTTTCCATAGTGAGGAATTTATAAGTCATTTGGTTAAAGAGAAAGTTTTGGGGTTTTTTTTGGTTTTAAGCCTATAAAAATAGCGAAAAAATTGCAATTAAGTCCATACCCATCACTTCCACAACTTCACATTTTCTTGGTACATATCCTGAAACACTCTAAAGGAAATGTTATAGCCTATTATACAGGATTAAGGGGTCCCTGAGCTGTGCCAATTTAACTTTTTCCCTGGATATAATTGGGTATATAAACTGATTCTTTTCCTCTTTATATATTCTGCAAACACAAATATTTACCTTCCTGTCTAACTCAAACTCTGTCCCCTTTATGATTACTTTCAAGAACCCTTCTGGGTCCAGGTCTGGATGCAAAAATTTAAGGGATATTTGTTTTCTAATACAATCACAGTTATCGTAACAGAGTGTGCCCAGATCATCAACACTCTCAGCATCATTGGCAGTGTGAACCTGAGTGTAGTCAACCTAGAATGAATTTTCCTTGACTGGATTTATTTACTTGCATTGTGGTGAAAAGAAATCACCAAAATCCAGACATTTGAAAATAAGCTGACAGAATTGATTTAAATCAAACTGCTCTTTTATTCCTACTTTTCAGGAATTGGTGAACTAGCAACAATTGATCCTCTGGTCTTGCATCCCAGACAAATTAAATTTAACTTTGTTAAATGTTTGAATTTGTTAATAAATAATAATTTAATTTAACTCTGCTCTATAGCCAAACTTGAGTTTGACTTAAATTCATGAAGTGTTGACTAAGGTAATCTTGCACGTTCTCACTAAATTGCTGAGAATAATTGAATGCATGGCCCATAATAGAAAAACTGTAGTGTGCATTTTTAATTAAACAAATTCTCATTAATTTAAATTAAGTATACTGCACTTAGTTAATCAACTTGAATTGAAAGGCTGATCTCTTGAACTATTGCTTGGAACAGCAATTAACACATCTGTGAAGTCACTAGTGTGGGTAAGTGCTACTTCAGAAGTGAAGGTTTAAGTGTTGCCCTTACACTCATGTCTCTTAAACATTCCAGGCATGACAGCATTGCAAATATATATACATGTATGTATATGTATCTGTGTGTATGTGTGTGTGCACCTGTGTATATATGTGTGTGTCTACACACATATATAAAAATTGGAATGACATTCACAAAATCTATCAATGTAATTAGGAGAGGTCTCATGTTGATTTGAGCAAAATAGACACATGCTACCTGCTTTGGGTATAATTTTGGTTGCTGGTTATCAACAACAAATCCTTTGATCTGTATTTTATCTTTTCTTCTGAAGTTTGATAATATCTAAGACTTTCTCCTCCATCTCTTTCTCTCCAGGGAACATATGCCAATTCTTTATCCCAGCTGGCAGAATTAGCACTTCCTGGTCACTCGTAGTCAGAATTACCCCAGTCACTCTTATTCAGAATTAATTGTTTTCCCACTGTTTCCCGCATCAAAGTACCTGAGTCTGCAAGGAGACTAGCCCATACTGTACTTTTCCCCCCAAGTTTCAGAATCTTTCTGAAATTTATCATAATTTATCATAAGTATTTTATCAAAGTATCAAAGTAATTTATCATAATTTCCTTACAAGAAAATTAGGCATTGCTTCATGCTCCAGTGAACTTCAGGTAATGGTGTCTCAGTCACATTCAGTCACCAGAGTGGCAATGTCATACAACAAAGCAAGCTGTGTTCTTGAGACTGACCACCCTTCAGGGTCTTCAGGGAACTCAGAAGAATCCCTGTTCCCTACATGCAGATACTGCTTTAAATATTCCGTCAGTCAGACAGCACAACTTGAAGGACTTCCTTAGTTTATAGAAACTTCCTTAATTTATAGAAAAATACAAGTTCAAGGTCATGCCAAATCCTAAACATTTACTTTACAAATCCTAAACATTTACTTAATAAATAGTTTCTTAAAAATATAATCCACTAGCCATAAATAGATCTTTTGATCTACTAGTGCTTAGTATTTTGGTATAAATATTTGTATTATTGGACCCAATAACAAATACATCAGTGTCCCAGAGGTAACATGCACATGCTTTGAAAATCTGAACCAACAGGTTCTAGGTTTAGTTACATGATTCACTAGTTCAGATAATTGTCCATTCCCGCATTCTGGGTCTGACTCTACAAAAGAAACCCTAACTTCTTGTAAAACCCATGGGAACCCTGATTGGAGAATCATTATTCTGTTTTTCTCCAATGTAAGAATTAGGAGATGATCTATCAGGTTATTAAGAAAGACAGGACCATGGAGAGACATCTTAAAGCATGATTTACTGCTTGTATCTTCTACATTCTCATGAAAGGTGAGAACATCTTCACTGCACAAGTCAGAAGTCATTAATAGTCAGTGGTCAGTGGTCACGAGATCACTGGTTACAAGGTCTTTTAAAGGTTAAATATTCAATAAACTACTGCCACAAAGAATGTTTCTATTTTCACACCACTCCCTAATTAAATTGTATCACGTCTTACCACAATGCGGATGTTCTTAACCAATCATAAAACAACACACAAACCTACTTGCTACACCTTAAAACTTTTTACTACTGCTGTAACTACTTCTACATCTGCACTTTAAAGCATTAAAACTTTCCACTACTTAGCTTAACATGTTTCTGGTTAAACTATAAATCCACATTCTTGCTTATGGTCTCTACATCTGGAAACCTTTTCCAAGGTCTCAGGTCAAACCCTGTATTCATTTCTAAGTCTGGGCCTACATGCAGAATTTTGAGAATTTTGACAACTTTCTGTGCCTTGATTTCCCACAATAATCAACTGACTTGTCAGGGAAGCAATATAAAATGAGACATAGCATTTTTTTCCATATACTAAAAATTGACAAAAATTTTAAGAGCCATTTTTAAGACTGATCAATGGACCATGACTGAATTAGTATCCAGGAAGAGTACATGCAGGGTAAGAGTACCCAGCAAGCAAGACAATATAGCCACTCTTTTCTTCTTGTTGTTTTGCAAGTCCAAAGAAGGAGTTTACCTGAACTCTTAGGACCCTACTGGTACTGTGACTGCTGTTTTCCAAGTGCACAACTGCAAAACTGGGCATCATGATCTAGTACTGATTGGGAAAAAATAAAGACAGACAGCACCAGTATCTTTTTCTTCCCTTGAACAGCAGCTGTTTGAGCCATTTACTGTTGCTTGTGGAGCTCCACTCACTTCAACATATCTCAGGACAGAAATTTGCTCAATTTTTTCCCCCTCTAAAGACCTTGAATCATACTGTTTTTTCTTCTATAATATTCTTAAATTATTTTTCTGCCTGGTCTAAGGGAAAAACTCACTTTATTTCAGTCCATAACAAAGTTCCCTTGGATTTTAGTGGATAGAGAATTTCACTTTAATTTGTATAGGCTTAACCTTTGCAGGGTACTTAACTCTATACATGTAGGTAGCTTCACTGCACTCAAGGAGAGTAATCTAACTGTACAGGCCTTGCCACAATTTCCTTTGCTTTGCTATATTATTTAAGTGTTCTACATATTTCAGATCACATCCTCCTGTCAAGTGTCCAGTGTCAGTCACCATTGCAGAGCTAGTACAGCAGGTTAAACCAAGAAATCATTCTGGAAATGTGAAGAACTTCAGGTAGTTAAATGTGAACCTGTTCATATGGCAGCTGATGTGTGTTCCTTCCATCCAAGCTGTCCTCTGATGGTGCACCAATAAAAAATCCTGAACATTTGGTTTATTTAATGACAAGCTAATCTTATTTGGAATTTTTTCAGAAAACTTGATTTCTTCCATTATTTATGCATAGCTCATTTTGTTTAGTAATAAAAACAAATGAAAACAAAACTCGCATAAATTTGGAGATTATCCATGAAAAACTAACCCACGGAATCCACCTCCCAGAAAACTAAGCTGAAAATACAATCCACAGTTTGTGTCTTCTTAAAATGTCAGCTAATGGACCATCTTCCCCTCTAACTTCCATCTTGTTGCCACAAAAAAATCACACATAATTTCTCATACCTAGTTTATAATCCACATTGTCCCCTCTATGGTTTTTGAAATCTTTCAAAGTTTTTTTAATATACTTTCTTCCTCAAATTTATTTGTTGATGAATAGAACTTAAGAATAGGAATAGCACAAGTGGCTGAAGAATTTGAAAGAAAGGAAAGCTGTCAATATATGTTCTATCTTTACACCCACATGGTGGGTTTCTTTATGGTGCTTTTAGCACCTATCCATGAAAGTAATGGAGTGATGCAGATACCATTAATGGAAACTGCATATTTACAAAAGCCAGAAGCAAATATAATTGAATTTTGGGGTTTGGATGGGTTCACAATGAGTTGTATGCGTGACCTGGCTCCAGTTGCCAAGATACCACGTTCACCCAGAATCTTGTGCATCTTCTAACCACTTCCTTTTTCAGATGCTCCAGGCAATTCAAAACCAATTCATCACAGGATCAGGCAGCTCTCAACCACCTCTGCTAGGCTTGAGTCTGATGGATTTCCACACCAGAGTCTTGCCAGTGTTGTGTGCTGTGCCCAGTGTTGGAATTGGATGGCTGAAGGACAGAGGTGAGAATAAGAATGGGAATTGCAGCTCACAGTTTCTCTGGTTCCTGTCACATTTGGAAAGGACAACTTCAGAGTGATCTTCTGGTGACTGTTTTAGATCTATTCATTGCAAGCCACGGAGTTTCTCAGCTGCTTAAAAACAGTAAATTTTTGTTCCGCTGCTTTTACCTTTTCCTCAGCCACAATGGCCTGTGGGGGTTCAACTAGTTGGGATGAACAATGGCCTGGCCTCAACTGATTGTCCAGGAGGCATCAACCTGAGGCCATGGGAAATGGGAGTACAGGCAGGAAAACATATGTCCAGGTTACCGTGAGAAGAGAGGGGTCATGGGAATTGTTATGCAGATTAGGTTGTTACAAATAAGGTTATGTTTCCAGTTCTCATTCATGATTTGTTAAATTAGGTTTACATATAATGTTATGCTTCTCATTCCCAGTTTTGATTGGACCCTGTAACCCTCAATGTTCAACATATAAAGTTGTGTTTCCCCCATTTTTGGGTCCTTTTGGATTTGACCCTATACAACATGCAGCTTATCCCTTTGCTATTTTACCCATTATTAAAGCTCTTTTGTTTCAGGCAAGCCAATTGACCCATCCTTTTATTTGCCACGTTTTTCCCAGCTGGCCCAGTCCTGAGGAGTGAAGGCCAAAACACAACAGCAGCCTGTTCTGCTCTGTCTACTTTAAAAGCCCATTTTAGGTTATTTGTAAAACAGTAATACTTTGTAAGTCAGGACTCCATCCATTTTAGGGATTATAAATCAGAAAAAAGACAGAAATAAAGAGAAAAGGAATCAAAGGGAATTGACACAGATGAGAGATAATAAAAGGAGTAACCTTTTTCTCCCTATCTATAATTGACTGCAAAACAAAGTCAGACTGGTTTTGGTAACCACAGGGTGTAACAGTCAGGCTTGAGGTTAAATCTATTTTCCTGGGGACAGCAGGACAATCTACCTGAGTGGCAGATTTGTAATAATGAAGTTTTAGAGGAGTGATCAAAGACTAAAAGAGCATTGGAATGTTGGTATTGGACTCCCAGCCAGGCTGAAGGCTACAGCTACTACAGGTGCAAACTACAGGTGCAAAGAGATTTCCACTACATCCCAACAGAGCATTTTAGAAAGGGAAATATTTTCCCTAACAGGCTGCTCACCTATTGGGTGTTCCTCAGCATCCTAATGCTCTTGCCACTTTGACAAAGACGTAATATAAAAAAATTACTTCTTAACTAATAATTTCAGTGAAGTGTTTTTTTTCAAAGATACTTTAGTTCAATATTCGCAGCCTGCTTGAATTGGTTCTTAACCTCTCTTGGTTTCTACCACATTGTCTGGGGTCCATATTAGCTTCTGTGTTCCTAACTTTGGAAGTGTAATTGCATTTTCAAAATCCTTCCTGCGTCACAGTGGGGCCACACTGCCTCCTTTTGTTCTCCCATGCAGGATCTTGCCCTCTGACTCCTCTTAACAGTTAAAGCTTTGCTTCCAGTTGCCATCAGAGCTGCTGAGGGAAGCTGGCTAAGAAAAAGGAAACTGCAGACAGTACAGCCAAACTAGAGTGTGCAGTTACTTGTCGCAGATCCTAGTAACATAGCTTGTTACAGGCAGCAAACAGGTATAACTTTTCACATACAGTCACATACACACAGCACAGGAAAGCTGGTTGCTTACCCATGCTACAAAACCAGGTCATTGGAAAGAAAACGAAGGCTAAAAGGGCTCAGAAGGATGTTTATACCTATCCACAACCATCCTTGGTGGTTTCAGAAGGAATTTTAGGATGTGAGTAGGTTCTCAAATGGGCCGCAGAGGGTGGACTACAGATAGACTGTGAAAATTGGGCACATGTGGTAGCAGGGGAGCAGGGTAGGAGGTAGGAGGGAATGGAGAAAGACACGACAGCTCTAGCTGGGAGTTTATATCTCTCTTCTCTACAGTTTTGCAGGAAATTATCTGCAGAGGGTCCAGGTGAATAGAAATTACAAGTTAAATTCATTTCTATGTGATGAAAAATTTCAAGTTAAGCTGTATTAGAAATTTTGTATTACACCACTTATTGATTGCAATAAAATTTCTGTTATGAGAGTCATAACATAGAATGTTATCTTTATTCTGCTGAGAATAAAAACCTTTGATTGCAACTATGACTTCGTGCAGCCATTATTCTGCCAAAGATCCCTAAAAGAATCTGTTCGTCCCCTCCTCTGTGTTAGAGGACGGCACTGTCCATTTCCGCCTCTTGAAGGCTTCACCAGCACAACCTTCCCACCTTCCACAGTCAGGTCTTAAGTGTCTAGCTTCATTCCCGGTGCCAAATATCTACAAGTGGCAAATCCCTGACATTCCACTAGCTAGAACATGTATTTTACAGGTTAGAAGATGCACCAATGCCAGGGAACTCCTTGCTTGTACCTGGGCATGGGCCATGAGGGCCTGCTATCTGCACTGGACCTATATTTGTTATTCAGAAAAAAAACACCCTAAACAATCAAATGACTCTCTCAAGATAAAAAATTTAAACCTTGAAGCTCTGATGTGTTTCACTTTTAACAGCTGATGGGTGAAATCTGTAGAGGGGGTAGGCAGCTGAACACACATGAGCAGTAATAACTGTATTTTTGAGGCAAATGATCTGATCCTAATGCAGTAAAGTTAGAATTATTATCACAGCTTACCAGGGGTTTAAATGTCAGGGGCTGTTTATGTCCCATATTTCTCCCTTCCAGCTGCTGAATTTTCCTGAAGCTGGTAGGTCTGCAAAGCACTTCCAGAGATGCAGTAGCTGTTCAGGAAGGTGCAGAGATATGCTAATCAACTGCTCATGCTCAACAAATGGAAATCCTATACAGACCATAGAATAACGCAGTTTTATGGGGAGTTATATACTGGTAGGTTTGAAAAACAAGGTTAGTTAATTATAGCCTAGGCCTGATAAAGAAGGCTTAATCTTCTATTAGCCTGCATCACAAATTATTTCATACCATTTTAATCACTCTTGCCCTGGACATTAACTCTGAGGAACCTTCACACGTTGCGGGGTAACAGGGAATTTGCTTCTTACCACCTGTTTCTCTGGTTTTTTTTGGCTGTATATCCCTGTACAGCCTTTGAGGGAGAGACGCTGTGGAGCAGCGCACCTCCCCTGTGTCCCTCCACCCATCCACTGGCCCTTCATCGCACCCTTCGCCCGGTGCCTGCACAGCGGGAGCCTTCACAGAGTCTTTGTGTCGCGCTGTCGCACGCCGCTCGTCTGCCCCTGTCGTCTGGTTCCCGTGCCTGCGCACAGCGCTGGGGACCGCCGGGCACAAAGCGCGACCCCACCGCTGCAAACCCGGTGCGACCCCTCGGTGACAGCCCCGCCATTCCGCACTGTCCCCGCCCATACCTGCAAGACCCCGCCTGCGCTCCCGGCCCCGCAGGAGCGCGCCGCCCGCCCGGGCCACGGCGCACCCCGTC
>JANPWX010019886.1:237552-250694 GCA_024734555.1 Trochalopteron elliotii
ACACTCCGTCAACTGTCATAGCATGCCAGCGCGCTCCGCTCACCGCGCCCGTTCTCCGCACCGTCCCCCCGCTCCCCGCATCCGTTCCCCCCACCTGGCGCTGCCCCGGCGGGGCTCGGCGGGGCGGGTGCTGCCCTGTGGCTCCCAGACAGTGAGGGGAACGCGGGGCTGCGGATTATTGCAGACTAAGCAGTCTGACGCTGCAGCATCGTGCGGGGGGAGGCGGGCGCGCAGGGGGAGTGTGTGTGCGTGCATGTTTGTGTGTGTGTGTGTGTGTCTGTGTCTGTGTCTGTGTCTGTGTGTAAAGGGGGGATAGAGCTGGCAGCTGGCCAGCTACCATCAGAATTATGTTATTGTTCAATATAACCAGTGCTGGCAAGCAAAACCCAGCCAGAGAGAGGGAACGGAGGGGGGGCGGGGAGAGGTGGCGCGGAGGGGGGGGTAGAGAGACTTTCCCCCCGCCACCCCCACCCCTTTTTTCTTTTTTTTTTTTCCTCCGAGGCTGCACTTTGGAAGAGGTGCAGTCATTCTTACCCACACCCCCTACCCTCTCTCCACTCCCCCAACTATAAATTCCCTTCTGTAGCATGCTGCCCTTTTGTAATCCACATTTGTGTTTCAGATCATGTAGAAAGGACAGAAAGTGAGCAGGGAGCGGGGGCTTTTTGTCTGTAAGTATATGCAATTCCAATCCACAGAATTTTAATTTTTTTAATTAATCCCCTTTCTCTCTCTCCCGCTGTCTCCCTCCGTCTCCCTCCTTTCTGCTTTCTCATCTCTGTGTTTCTCTGTTTCTTTTAATTTCTTTTTGATTTCTTTCTGTCCTTAGGCAGACTTTGCCGCATCTTGGCTTTCCCCTCTCGGTGCACATTTCCAAACAGGCTTTTTTTAAGGAAGATGAGAAAACGCGCAGTAAATGTATCTAACTCTTTGTCTTTGTGCTTTAAGGCTGGATTTCTAGGCTGACGATTTTTCTGCATACATGCAAGGGAAGATGAGAAGTGATTTTCTAAAATGTTTTCCTTTTTCTGGATTTTGCTCTCTGCAAACACCAAAATGCATTTTTTGAACCTAATGCACTTGGCTTTGTTAGCATGCATGCAAGGCTCTAGGATAGATTTATCATCTCCTTTCTTCTCCCTTGTAAAACGAATCTCCCTCTTCTCCACCCTGACACTGGATTCCTCTCAGGCTGCTGGGGTTTATTTTTAGAAAGCAGTCATTCTTGCAACAGCCTTCTGCATTTTTGCATGTGCAGCAGTTAAATTTTGGGTGGTTCTTTTGAGGAAAAAAAGAAAACAAAACAACAAAACCAAAACAAACCATATTTTGCTGAATGTGTAGTGACATGCTGCTTTTTTCAAACATTTCTGTGCACATTTATGGATATATGAATTTGCAGTTTTAAATCCAATATGTATTTGTGTGTTTGTGTAAACATATGACTGATACCTAATTCCATATATACACGCTACAGGTAAGAAATATGTGATCAATAGAAGAGAACTTTTAATTTTTGTTTCTATAAGAAAGCCGATAAAGGAGCGATGGTACAAATTTAGTCCATTAAGAGAGTGATAATTTAAGGTAAATGAGGTAGGACCTACTCTTCTTCTTTTTTCTCTCTCTGTTTAAAATAGGGTGTGTGTGTAGAATAGAGAGAGGGAGAAAACTGGAGGTTATGTAATGCAGTGCCATTTCCAAAAATACCTACTCTGTGGGCTGTTACATTGTGTTATAGTTGTTCCTTGATTGCAAAACCCCACAGTTAGTAGTATGCCTGGGAAAAATGGATCACAAATTACAGTAAACACAGACTGACAGCTTTTTGTCCTCTTGACTGATTTTTACCTGTGTTAACCATTACTTATGGGGCTCTTTAGAAATATACCCAGTGCTAAGAATAGCACAGAGATCTGCAAATCCAGGTACCAGGGATTCCTTTGTCTTATTTTTAAGCCTATGGACCACTGAAGTGCAGCAATGCAGGATATATAAGCATATGTGTGGTTAAATAATTTGTATGACTTTAATCTTAAGCACTGAAGCTTATACTTGGTTCACCCACTGTTATGCTGGCAAAAAAAAAATACCTTTTAACTATTACGACAGTGGAATTACCTTTTTTCTTTTAATTTTTAATATTTTAAAAATTGTTTTCAGATTGTTCTCCTTGTGCTACTTGAGAGAAACTGCAATCCCAAGACTTAACAGAACCTAAAAATGGTAAGAATTAGTTGCTTTAGCAGAGTATCAATAATTTTTTGTGTCAGTACAAACCTTACTTCCCTCTTCCCAATACTCATGACCTTTATGCGACATGCTTTTTGAGACTATGGGGACTTGCCATACAATAACTGATGTAACCTGAAAAGCTTCTTATGTTGGATCTTTTATTTTCTTGCATTTTTTGAATAAAAATCTGAAATCCCTTTCTGTGCAGTAAGGTTTATTTAATTGAAACAAGAAATATTTAATTTATTGTGAAAATTACACATCATAACATATGTAGCAATACAGGCAGACAAAACAATATCCAGCAGTGCCAACACTGACACCTTTCTCTCAAAAAGAAGAAATAGGTCATTGCACTTAGTGAAAAAGATTTAATGTTTGTCTGTCAGGGAAGTATATAAGGTGCAAACTAATTTTTCTTATTAGGTTAACCTTCTGAAAACACTACCATTCTTTGTGACACAGATATGTTCTAGAAAAAAAATGTTTAGGCCTCAAACCTGACTGAACTTACAGGCACTTGTTTGGAATATGTTTAATGAACAACAACCTCTTTCCTTCAGTGCTAATTGTGTTTGTATTTTTATTGATTAAATCCCATTTTTTGTACTCTGAGATACCACTGTTGACAAACTCCTGATTTTAAGGATATGCATGTAAATATGGTATTCTCTGAGAAGGACTGTCTCACAATCATCAGCACAAAGGTAACAGTATCTTTTAAGAAAAAGTGCTCAAAGTAGGCAGATTTTGTTTAGACAGTTTCTTATCTTATTGCATTCTTAGCTGAGGATACAGCTATCTCAGAAGCTTATCTAAATACATGTGCTGGCAAAAATCTGATGTATTTTGGAATTCTGATAAAATCATGATCAAACCTCTGTTGATTAGTATTGAGCAATGCTTTAAGTAGCATTGCATAGGGTGTACATTAGCAGAGAATATTTTTCCCAGTGTGAGGTTGAGAGGGACATAGTCTTATGACGATTGTGTTAATTGCATTAATATTATCCATGTCTGGTTCTTAGGGGTTGTTTTGATATGGGGGACAAGTGATGATCAAGGAATGATTAAAACAAGCAAATACATACTTTGCTATAAAGGCTTTGTTTTACTTTTTGGCCCCTTGTTTTATATCATTCCTATCTGCAAAAATAAACTTGCAAATTCTGGAGTTTTAGTCTATTCTGGAACCTACGTTCATCAAAGTGCTCTGCTTATCTGTGTATAAATGAATAGATGGGGGTTGGGAATTAAAAGGGAAATGATTCACTTAAACTGTGAATAGAAATCATGTTAAAATACATGTTGTTCACACAACTGTGGAATATTGGATAAGACAACTATTTTCCTACCAACACCAAGGTGACAATCAGCCCACATTTTAGATGTTATGCAGTCTGCTATATGCAATATATGCCTATCTATGGAACAAAAGGTGATTTTAAGTTTGGTTAGGCATAAAATAGCCACTGATTTCTACCAGCAGATGGTTCTATAAATCTAGCAAGGTTCCTGTGGTATCCAATGAAATCAGTTTTGTAAAGCCAGAATATAAAATACAACTTAAAGTTATACAAATGGAAAAAATAAAATGTTATTATCCACCTGTCTAGTCCCATTGTTTGTTTTGCAGTGTAATATAAATACAAACTTCCTTTAGGTGTTTTTAAAAGTTCCAGTTCTTTTTTTTGTGATCAAAATTAAAATGTACTATTAGGTTTTAGCCCGGCTTGCAAGGTTGTTTAAGATGTGATACTTGGCAGAATCTCTTCTCCTACCACCACCCTTTTTTCCCCCTTTCTTTCACTTCTAGCACACTAACACTGAATGTCCTTCCTACTCAGACCAGTGACACACTTTCTTTGCAGTAGTGGACACACTAGTCTTTGGCATATTTCGTCTTGTATTAACTGCAAGTGTCTCTCTAACCATTCTAACTTGCAGGAAATACTCTTTTCATATCAACACCTTCTACACACTGAAATACATGGCAATGAAAGTACTTACTTTGTTTTTAATATCACAGTATATGCAAAGGCTCTACCTTGCTCTCACTGGTCAGTGAAAATTTAGCTATTGTGTTTCAGTAGACTTAGACCTTAAAAATGGTGGAAAATGGCCTTCTTATTCTTTTGCCAGTCTGAAAGTTCATTAATTATTTAGCTAGGCTTAGAGTAAAATTTGAAGTGACAAGAATAAACTTGTTAAGTGAGAACAAATGAGCTCTTGCTTTAACTTCACTGTCTTACCCTCTTAGTTTCTTAATTTTTTTTCTCATAAAATATTTCTTAAACATTTTAAACAGTAAAAGCAAGTTATTTAACACATTAGTTTTCAATGCTACTTCTTTTCCTGGACTTAGCATTAGAATTACCTGATCAATTAATCAGTATTTCTTGCACCTGTTTAACAATAAATTTAAATTTAATCTCAATTTAAAGAGAAACAAAAAAGCAGAAGAGTGCACTTTCTATTATTATTATTATTATTATTATAATTTTAATTCATGGGCATTTTGAGCCATCTTACACAAGAACATTTGTCATTTAAAGATCAGTCCTTACTTCTGCATAACGTATTTCCTTAAGTGTCTACCTGAAGGAAGAAAGAGCCTTTTATATTTATGTGCAATGTATAAAATCCTGACATGACTTAAGTGGTCTTTTAATTTGGAATGCTAGAACTTCTGTATACTACCTTCGAAGCAGGTGCTGAATGTCATAAAATATAAATTAAAATTTTAGTGCTAATAAGGGGAAAAAAAGTCCTAACTAAAAAAGAATTTTTAAAAAAGGATTTATTTTAAATTTTTTCTGCCCCATCCAATCATTGAAAGTCATCCAATCATTTAAATAAGGGAACATGTTAGAAAAGTGGCATTAAGGAAGTCTTAATTCCAGTTTTCTGTGTTCTCAAAGAAGGCTCCTAGCAAAACCAGGAAAAGGTTGGGATTTATGTTGTTTGTTTGTTTTTGTTACACTAAGTATTAGTTTTTAAATAAAGAAATCAGACCATCATTTTAGGCAGTTAGAGAAGTGGTCTGTTTTTTGCTTCCAAAACACTCAGGTGTGCTTCCAAAGCACTCTTTTTCTCTTTCTTGTGGATTTTAAGTTAAGTTTTGGGAGCTCACAGTGCCGGTACTTAAGGAATTTAAACTAACAACACTAATAAACGTGTACCTCAGCAAATAGATTCTTTAGAATTTATTTTTGACTTTTCTGAATGTAAGCAGAAGATAATGTAGAACCAATCATTAATTTGCTTCTGGCTTACCACAATGAGATTGATTTCTTGTCAGCATTTCTTACTGCTGTGGAGTATCTTGGCTGGCTGTTGTACAGTACAGCTGTGTCATCCCAGAGTAAAAAGGCTCTGGAAGTAGGTCATTTGGGCTGAATATTTCCTGTAGTGCATCCTTGCCTGAACTGCATCAGTTCTGAGGTTATTCTGTCATATTTGGTCATTTACATTCCCTGCACTTTATAGTCTTACTTGGGGGAAAAGAGAAGTAGGAGATGGTTACCTTTAGGGGCAAAAACAGTTTGAAGAAAAGCCTTCTTTGTTAAGTCAGAGGAAAAGAAAAGACAGCCTGCATTTGGTTGAAGAGAAAAGAATCACCCTCCCATTTAGTTTTTTAATTGTGTGTGTGTGGGGGGGGGTTTCTAGTTTGTAGAGAAATTTATAGTATCATTTACATTAGGTGAAGATATTTATGAAGAAAATTTTGTGTTTAAGATTTCATCCCAGTTTAGCCATTACTAACCTTTTTCCAGGGAGTTACAAGCAGGTGTATTTACACATTCTGTAATTTTCTGTGCCCCTGGACTGCAACAGCTCTTCATAATTTTAGGATTATTTGTGGAGAATGCAGTCTAGAATTCAGAGGCAGGCATTATTTGGAACCTTTTATATGCCCTGAGGGGAAAAAAAAAAGGCAAGATAATGAAATGAGACATTATGTCCAGCCTATTACTAGACACACATTGGACAAAAAAGCAGTTCTTGGTCTGGCATGATAAAATTCATACCTGGTTGATTATTACCAAGCCAGGTGCTGGAACTGGAATTGGAGTCTCATTTATGGTAAGTCAGAGCCAAACAGAACCTGCAGGACTGTCAGATCCTCTTCTGTTCATGTATAGCATGGGCAGGATTTGGTCTAGAGAAGTAATTGTGAGGGATGAAAGCTAAATAGTTTTGGCCATCTGAACGTGTATATTGTGCTTATGTAATGTGCATGTGTCACATTGTGTGTAGTTTGCACAGTTCTACTTGATTGCTGAAAAATCAGGGAAAATTAAAGCCTTTCCAGCTTACAAAGTTTATAAGCAGAAATGCAAACTAGTTTTTGCAATACTTCTGTCAAGTCACCTGTTCAGCTGAGCAGAAAACAAACCTTTACTTGATTATGAGTAGAAAAGCGGAGATTTTTAAAAAAAGTAATTTTTGCCCAAAGCTATAGGTAGTGTGGATATTTCAGTGGTACAGTTCATATGCACATGAAAAGAAAAAAGCTTTTTATATACTTGCTTCTACTCAGTCAGAAACATGCTCTGGGTGCTAAAATTTTTCTACTCTGCTCCAGCATACTCTATCTGAACCGAACCGTGTTGAGACATGGAATGGGAGGCTTATGTAATACCAGGTCCAGGAAAAATCTTTACTATTGTTTTCCTCAAAGGCTGAAATTTTGGAAAATCAGAGTTAAGAATATACACCTAGTGACACAAGATATGGCATTGGTTTTTTAAGACTTGGTATCTAAAGCATCACTAAAAATACTTTTACTTTTTTCCTGACCTTGCCATACTGCTGCTTCATACCTGAATTCTGATCCTTGCGTACTCTGAAGAGATGGGAAAAGGATGACACTTAATAGTTCTAGAACAACTTCATAAACATAATTCAGTTGGCATCATTGACTGAGACAGGATATTTTATTAAAAATAGTTTTAGCTATTTGTATTTTGGTTTTATGTCAAATACTTATTCACTTCATTAAACTATATTCATTGAGGACACGATCTTCAAAGGTGCAAAAAATATTATTTTCAAGTGTTTAATGTAGGATGATAGTATGAATCATTGTTTGAGTGTTACATGCATTTAGATTTGGACTTCTGGTCTGGCAAATTCACAGTAGCATTACTGAATGAATCCCTGTGTACATATTGCTGGGAAGATTCCTGATGTTTCCTTCTGTAAATACTGCATTGAAACAAACAAACAAACCAACAAACAAGCAAAACTAACCCACCCTCAGAACAAGTAGGATTTTCTCATCCTGCAAGAAGAAGTGTCTCTGGAATAATTTTGTTAACAGTAATCTGATTACCTCTACTAGCTTGGCATACTTATGTGGGAGCAAGTTGAAAAAAGTTGTAAGAAATTTGTGCATCCTCACTGGAGGTGGTAAAAGTCTTGGCTTAATACACGCATTGTCAGAAAGCACCTCTGGCCTCTTCCAGCACTGATGTTTAGAAGGCACATATTGACACCTCAGAGCTACTTAGAAAGGTCAAGTTAGAGAGGAACAAGTCTTCCTTCTTTGCCTTAAAATTATCTGGGTATCTGTAATAAATCTCCATCACAAAGTATGAGTTTACACTCATACACATGAGTTTACACAGCTCCTTAGATGAGTCCCAGAACCCACAGATAGGTTTTTACTTTTAGCCTCCAGAACAGCCATGATACATTTTGTGCTTTTGTGTCTGGAGTACCACTTACCTGCATTAGTATCTGCCTAGTAGAGGCCGTTTAGTAGGGAGGCTTCAGGCAAATGTACCAGTGCTTTCAAGCAGTTGTTAACAATCAGCTGCCCTCATTACATCTCTTTTAATGAGGTAAGTAAGGACTGGCTCTATAATGTGGTACTCTCTCCCATTTCCAAGAGTATAACTGGGGCTTTTTAATACTTGCCTGCAAAATGCTTCTTGGGCAAGGGGCTGGCACCTCCTGAGGGGAAAGAAGAGCTCTTGTCGCTGGGAAAGCAGTTGGCAGAGGCAGTGAGTTTGCCTGCACTTGGGGAACAGCATCCCTGGTTGGATTTCTGCTCATCTTTTTGGAATGTGGGAGAAAAACTGTTGTAGCCTAAAGCAGTCTCTTGAGCCTTCTGTAAGTTACAGCATTCTGGCCATTAATTTAGTAAACATATAGGAAATTTTTAAAAAGAAACACTTCTTTTGGCAGACTGCTTGGTGCATACATTTTGTGTACCCCAAGAGTAGAGGACCAGGTCTGAGAGGGCATGCAGGAGAAGCATTATTCTGGTCTGTCTCTGTTCCTGTTCTTAAGGATTCACTTACTGGTCACTGTTCTTGCTGGACTTTCCCTGAAGATCAAAACTTGATAGAGTGAGGACACTGGACTAAATAGAATTTTTGGTCAGCCTCTGACCATGCTCCTTTTCTTCCTCCTCTGTAGCTCATGTAATTTGTCCATGTTACGTATGAAACTACTGAAAAATGACTATGCATCCTTTGGTCCAGAATTTTTGCTGCCATGCTGTGTGTTCACCTGAGTTTATAACAAGAGACTTCCTTATGCATTTTGTTCTGCAGTTATCATTAGGTGTAGATGCAAATAGTTACTAATTAATCTCTACCTTATTGCACTTGAGGAGCAAATTACAAACTCCTTTGTAATTAACTGAGAACTAGAGTATTTCAATTCTCAGCCTTGTTGTTGTTGTTTTCTGTGCATGTTAAGTAAAACAAACAAAAAAAATACTGTAGTACAGAGACAAAATAAATATGTGGGGTTTTACTGGGTTCTGAGTTTGGTTTTCTGGATTGGCTGATTTGCTTATTTTGATATCTTGATGTTTTGCAGTTTTGGAGAACATACACAGAAATTTACTGGAGGAACAAAGTAATTTGCAGCCATTTTATTGCTTGATCTAACTTTCCACATAATATAAATTTGGTTTTTATTTTCTCTGAAATAAATGTATTCTTTCTCTTTCAAGGAGTGTAATACTCTGGTAATGAGCATCTTAGTAAAATTCATTAATTCAGTAAGAAGTTGGAAGAGCATTTATGACAGTGTTCACAATGTACTGCTTGATTATTTTCTCTTACTCTTTGTATGCATGGTAAATATTAACAATGTTTTGCAATGTTTTTTGTGTTTTAATGAAGTAAAAAAGTAGCATGACAACACTTGTAGCACACAAGTGGGATTGATTCTAACTGGTGCAGAAAAGTGAAAATTGATCTCTCTTCCTAAAAATTGCATTACATTCAGTTGATGTGGGGTGGATTCTTCCCCAAGGAAGTTAGAAAGGGTTTTCTATGACTAACCTCACTCAATGAAATAAGTTAGAAGACACCTGTCTTGCCATGTTCTGCTGATATACTGCCAAGTATTATCATTGCAATGGCAGGTAAAGTCTCACAAAAAGGTGTCCCAGCTGCAGAATTGTGATGTGATTCTTCATCAGTTCTCTCAAACAATTTATTTAACTTTCTTTACTGTGTGAAACTAACCAAGTGAAATAAATGTAAATTACTGGTTTTCCCCACTGTTTTTCTGATATTCATGGCACTGATGTGAAAACCAGGGATGACAGAAAAATCTGCTGCCCTGGCAGGATACTGAAATCATGAAGTCAGTTTATTTGGGATGATTGTCTCTGCACCTCAAGCAGAGGCTCAGACTCATGATGCACAGACACTCAAAAAAGCAAACAAGTTTACAAAATTGTTAAGTCTCATATCTGCTAAATCACATGTTCACAGCATTTTAAAATTATTAAGCTTATGCAATGAAGTTGGACTTTAATTTGGGCAAGTTTTCGTTTCTGCTGTTTCCATAGGGAAAGCTTCCTCAGTGAGCCTGTTCCAGAGTCAGACTATCACAATAGCAGCATCCTGTTTCATCATGAGTTCAGCTTCTTAAATATAACAAAGGCTCATCAGAACTTCAAGGACTCATTGAAATAAGGAGTCACGATGAGTACTCTTGATGTAGCCTTGTCATTGCCCTCTCCAGAAGATCTGGAAAATGAAAGCTGTGACTGATAGAAGACTGCTGCCCAACTAAACTCTTAAAAAGCAGCCACTGTTCAGCTGACAGTTGCTGTATGTATTAAATCTTGTGTGCGAGGTTAGGAACACAGTGGATATATGTATTTTATACTTTCATAATGTTCCCCTCCTTATTTAAAAATAAATTACTGAGGATGGGATCACTAGTTTAATGCCTTGCACTGAAGCAAAGGCTTTGATCCTAGCACAAGCTTGTACTCCAGTTTGGTTTAAAAACAATTTGTGAGGTTTTCATTCACAAAAGTATTTACTTAGTGTTTGAGCAGTGGTGCAGTAAGATTGTTTATGTATTTGGATTGTGATTGTGGGATGTTGGTTAGAAAGAAAATGTTTTACTGGAGTGGGAAGCATTTGGGGGAATTGATAAGTACATGGTAGGATGTGCTGTGAACAGTACATCTACAGCTCAAACTAGCTGGCAGCTAAGAAATTTTAAAGAAATGTGGCTACTGAAATGAGGATCACTGTTCCTCTTTTGGCTATGCAGCCCGCTCTCAGGAGGAGGGTGGCCTCTCTCCTTTTCTCTGTTCTGGATTAGGCATACAGGGCACTCAGTCCTCACACTGCACAATGTCATTTTAGTGCTGCAGAGAAAACAAGCATGTCTCTTCCTTTCCTTCTTTTCCACACACACCTCTTATCATTCTACTCCCATGTTCCTCAGCATGTGGCCATTTGTGTCTGCTATTACACTGCTAATCCATATAGTAAATATTTTTCTTAATAGTTTTTTTTCTTTGTTTTTGTTTTTGTTTTTGTTTTGTCTTTTTTGTTGTTTCCTAGGTAGGCTACTGCAGAATTGTTGGACATGGTCACCTTTTATTTGGAATTAGGATCTACAGTACTTGCCATCATTTCCTTTTTGGTTTCGTTTCCCCCGCCTCAAAATTGGTTTATAAGACAAAGTTCTCTAAAAGGTAGTTGCTGATTTCCTCAGAGCAGTTGCTCTTCAATAAACTTTTAGTTGAGAAATCAAGAGTGCAGTTGAATACCACTGTAAGTCCTGAATGAGACTTGATTACAATAATTCAGTTTTGGTTCAGATGAGGAAAAAGGAAAAAAAATACAGAAAAAAATACTTCCAAGGACTTTCTCAATTGCTTCTTAACTATAAAAACCTTGTGAATGCTTAACAGGAATATGCTCATTTTAGTAAGTTTAGCATGCCACAAATCTGGGTTTTTTTACCTCTTGATGGATTTATCTGAATGTTTGAAAGATGCTCTTAGTGAATAGGAATGAAGAGTGGGTATCAAATCAATTTTAGCATTATGATGTGACTAATAGAGTACGTTTAGTTCAGCTCTGTTAAAATTATTTTATGCATCTTTTTTAAGGCTGGGCAAAAAGATTCTGCTCCCCTACCATAGTTCTTTAAGAAAGCATGGCTTAAAATGGAAAAACAGAGGAATGAGAATTTTGAAATATTGGTAAGACAGAGCAAGAGCAAAAGAGTTTTTCAGTCTGTTGGCCAAAGGAGTAAAGTAATCTCTACTGGTTTTTAATCCTCTTGGTTTTGGAAAAAAAAAACCAAAGCAAAACAACCGAAAAAACTATCAGTAGTTCTGGAATTTCAGAGAGCTGGTGAACAGACAAGGTGTTTCTTTTCCTCCGCTTTAGCTCTTTCTTTAATATTAAGTTGTATTATTTGTAGCTTTTCAGGAGACTGGAGGCTACAAAATTGAAAGCATACTCATAGAGAACCCATAATTCCCAGTTTTCAAGTTGGCCTCAATTCTTCAGGCAGAATTGCATGTTGCATAGCAGTGTCTCAGGGAGCTGTTTCCAGATCTGATAGTTCATCGATGAAGCTTCCTGGCTTAACTATCTGGCTAATGAGGATCAAACACTGAGGCTATCAATGTGAGTCAGCATTATGCAGACTTGCAGTAACTGTAGTTTTCAATCCACCCTAAAGCTCAGTAATTCTGTTCTGAATCCTGATACTTTGGTTATTTAAACCAAGCCTGCACTTGCGTAACAGCCACACAGGAAGTACTAAGAAATGAAAATTTGGTGTGTATCAATGGAAGAAGCATTTATTTAGAAGTGTTTGCTTCATGCTAATAGCTGGAATGTTGTAACCCTTACATTCTACTCTGTAATGGAGCATTGCTTTTCTGTTTCTCATAGCTCATCTTGCAACATTTATATCAGTGATTTTGAGCTGCTGTAACTGAATTAATGTTCTATATGTTTTTCTAATACCCTAATTATCAGTACATTTGAACTTCTAAGTGGTTTCTGCATTTACAGAGCACAGCAAGATGTCATGGTTTGTTTTTTATCCTTTTTTCTTTTTTTCCCTCCTTCTAGTGAATTCTACTGTAAGTCTTAAGTGAATTTCTCTACACCGGTATCTTTTTTTCCATTCCAGAATCTTTCTCCAGTTTGCCATATCCTAAGCTATGATTCTCCAGCCTTTCAGCATTGCTCTCAAGGCAGATACCTAAAGTCCTTTGTCCATTCAGGACTCTGGTACAGTCATAGCAGAACAATCACTTGATGTGAAATAGGTCCATGTGATTATTATCTACCAATATGGGCCACAGTATTTGTTTTGAAGAAGAAAAGAGGATATTATTGATTTTCTCTTTCTCTTTCTTTTCCTCTTTCTTTCTCTTTCTCTTTCTCTTTCTCTTTCTCTTTCTCTTTCTCTTTCTCTTTCTCTTTCTCTTTCTCTTTCTCTTTCTCTTTCTCTTTCTCTTTCTCTTTCTCTTTCTCTTTCTCTTTCTCTTTCTCTTTCTCTTTCTCTTTCTCTTTCTCTTTCTCTTTCTCTTTCTCTTTCTCTTTCTCTTTCTCTTTCTCTTTCTCTTTCTCTTTCTCTTTCTCTTTCTCTTTCTCTTTCTCTTT
>JANPWX010019886.1:251093-313652 GCA_024734555.1 Trochalopteron elliotii
ACCCTCAAACTGTAATTCCTCCAAGTTTTTATGAATTTAATTTGAAGATTCCTTTCTTTTTCATCTAAATTCAGGGTCTTATTTTATTCCTATTAGGTTATTAATAGGGATAACATGGCCTATAGTCTAACCTAAATACATCTGAGACTCCATGGAACATCCATAGACGTTTGTATTCATGATCATGACTAATTCTGTATTCTGATGCTTATACGATCCCCTCATATACATTTTGTGTACTTTGCTAGTGTGAACAGTGGTAGAGCTGAACTCCTGTTGCTATTTCCCACCATGAGTTTTCACACTGAAAATATGACTACAAAATAAAATCAAGACATAATTGCATAATGGGTAACAAATGATTATAAATAGCATCAGAAGAGCTCAGACATTATTTGGTATCTTTCATTCATGTTTTAAATATTCGGAGTGAACATTAACTGAATTCACACAGTGCACTGTGTTACACATTGGTTATTTTATGCCAAACACACCCAGAGAGCTGAACTGACTTGTCTGAGACCTCAGATATGAAAAAAATCTGTTGCTTTAATCCATAGAAAGCACTGCAGCTTGTACTGCAGAAAACCATGGGACAATGTACAAAGCCTTGAGCATGTACAATGTACTGCCTTGAGCTGTGTGTTTTAACTTTCTCTCTGTGTCCTGCATTATAGAAGAATTCAGTATTTTCTATTGAGAACAGATTTTAAATAATCTTCCAATAATTTCTGAAGGATAGAACTAGTCTAGTTGTGACAGCTAATAGTCAACATACACCTCCACAGAAATGAAAACTTCTCATGTTTCAATATATGCACAGGAGTAGGCGGGTCAGTAAAACTGGCCCAGCACTTACTTAACTGACAACAAAACTTTTGATTCCCGAAGTGCAAACAAATCTGAATGGTATAATTTAAAATGGCTAGCTTAAAACACTGACAGTTTGACATCCTGGCATCATGCAGGAAGAGTTTAATTCACCAAACACCAAGAGCCCAGGAGAAAGACCCACCAAGAAAATAAATTTATGAATTTCAGCATTGTATAACTTGTACCTGACCAGTTCAGTGTTGCTGAGACTGAGATGAAGTGATATTCTGATCTTCATCTTGAAGCTGAGCGGAATTATCTTGGTATTTATTTACTTTAACCTTCACTGTAGTCAATGCCCAGCTTTGGATCTTACCCATTTTACATGAAAAAAAATTGCCTGTAGATATCACAGGACAGCACCTTAACTGTTAATTCCTGCTGCTACCTATTTTATTGTATATGTTTTGTAATGTGTTGGAATTTCTTTAATGTGGAAAATACAGGGAGCTAACACGGAATTATAATTGTTTCAGTGATCTTACAAAGTTATACATTCTAGTCCACTCATTTTGAAAGGATATCAAAGGTGTGGTGCTCTTGTCCCTTGCAGTCATCAGCAAAGATAATGAACTTCATTAAACAGCCCTTTGCCAGTAACCTCTGGCAGAAGGGAATGGACATGTTTTCTCACAATATCCTCAGTAAGTGCATTAGTACAGACATCGTCTACAAAGAATTTATTGGACATATTTAAAAAGATCCATCCTATATTCTTTTAATTCTTTTTGTTTAAAAAGTGCCTGTTGAATGCAGATAAACATAAAACAATATAGTTGGAATGCTCTAGGGATAGATGATGTCATGGGTAAAAAAAAATATATGTACTAAACATTAAAGACTCTGGGCCAAGCTCCACTAACATTAGACGTTAGACTTGTTTTAGTGATGTGGTCTGTCACATGAACACCACTGCACTTAATGAATTTGTTAGTAAGATCTTGTATATGTTTATTGTCACTACAGATTTATCAGCCAGGTTCAATGATTTGGGCAAGCCAGAAGATCTTTCCAACCAGCTGTGGGCATGGAGGATTTCCAAAGGTAAAGTTATTTATGTAATATCTTTCATATTATAAATAATTTGCTAAGATGAAAGTTTTCAGAGAAAATAATTTAAAAATTGAATTGAGTTCTATGGATTTTATTTCACAACTGCTTCAAGAAAGCAGCCAGCTCTCATGATTTCATCATGAGTCCCATGTTACTCTGTTTTTCTTAAAGCCTTGGCTTCTTGCACCATGCAGTTAACTGAAGATCTCAGTTTTCATTTTATAATTATGTTTTTAGCCTTCAGGCTTGCAGGAAACATGGACTCTTGCTGGCTGCACACCAGGAGAAAAACATGCTAATTTTCAAAGGCTCATATTTCTTAAGCCTACCTCATGATTTTATGTTTGACATCTGAGTTTTGAATGCTTAATTTTGGCAATGCTTTCCTAGCAACGCAGATGAAAAAGTCAATGATAATTCATCAGGAGGAACTGGGTTATCTTTTATTAAGTATCTCGCTTGTGCTTTACCTGACTTGAGTAACAAGCATACAAAGCATGGCAGTTTTCATCTGAGTTTGACAAGAAATACCACAACACAAAGGCAGATGTGGCTCATCAGACAGCATCAATAAGATTTATTCTGTTACCATTACTGGTTTAATCAATGTGAAACTGGGCATGAAATTTCAGTAGTGAAAGATAACAGATTACACAGAACCACAGGATATACATATTTTATTTTCATATTCCCTTTCAATTACTGGCTCAAGCAGGTAAGTAAAGAAGAAAAAACACGGAAAATTATTAAATTTCAGTTGTTAACTAGGCTTCTGCTCCCTGTTAACAAAACTCTGCTATTGTTCCATATGGATAACACTATATTTCATCTACATTTTTTCCTCTACAAGGGAACTTCTAATGTTTATAGGTGGGCTATTTGCAGCCTCATGTGCCAGCCTGCCAGTCTTTAATTTAGCATATATTGCAGTACTGCCATTCTTAGCATTCACAGTATTCCAAAAGTTCAGTTGAAAAGATTGGTAGCAGTGCCAGAGCATGATTAATGTGCTCTACAGGGTCATACTTACATCAAATGAATTTGCTAATTTTATGAATCAGCTGTGTGTTAACTAGATGATTTTTATTCAAAACGTTACATTAGAAGCTTTCACTAAGTTGTCATTCATCATTAAACAAAGTTTCTCCTGAAGGACAATAATAAAGCTGTGCACTACATGCAGCATAGCAACAGTGCTGCATTATATTGGATTTATGAATAGCTGTGGGTTTATACTATACATAGCTTAAAATAAAAGTTTCTGAGAAGGGATAACAGTTTCTCAACTAGCCAAAACATATTATAAATCTTTTTTCCTTTAAAGTTACTGGATTATTGCTTTTAAAATACATTTTTCCTAGCCTTTATATAATTCTTCAGATGATATTTGGCATGTGCTGGTACAACAGCCCATTTTTAAAACTAACTCCAAATTTTATTTCACAATTGACATTCAAAAAACCTTCAATATTAAGTGCTCATAGTCCAGCTTCCAGCAGAGTATCATCTTAAACAAAAACTGTGAATCCTCAGAATTTTTTAAAATTTATACTATAAAATTAATTGGGATAAATTGGTGAAAAAAACTGTGGAAAGTTTTCAGTCCTCCAGCTGAGCACTTTTATCTACTCAATGCTAAACAGCTTGAACTTCTAAAAAAATAAAGTAAAATTGATAGATTTTTTAAAAACTATTATTTGAGATAAAAGTTTTTGGGTTCTTTTAAAATTTTATTTTCATGCAACCATCAAAAATAAAAGGCTTCAGTTCTTAATGACAGTTTATTTTCAGACCTAGAAGGGTCACATGGGACTTTATATCTCATGACTGTACAGCAGAATTTCAGGACTGAGATTGTTTTCACAGCTGAAAAGGAACTGCCCGACACAATGCTTTTGGAAATTTGCCCAGACCTTTGGTGTGCCTGTTTGCATGTGTAAGTTTCTAGCTTTCTCTTTGTATCCTGTGATGATACACAAGGAGCAAATTTAATAAAACAAAAATAAATAAAAATACTATAATGAGGATGGAATTTTCTAGAGTATTGTGAGGAAACATGTTTGTGCAATCACTAAAATTTAAATGTTATTTTCTCATTTTGAAATTCTTGTAAAATACCCGTATTGGCTCTAGCAAATATATGTTACAACTCCTTACCCTTCTGCCTATGTACTGACCAAACTCTGCTCTTTTCCTCCATTTCTTGATGCCCCAAAGAAACAGATCACCAGCTATCTCCAGGAAGGGATTTTGCTCTGTGCTCAGCCTGAAAACTGCTCTTGTGTGCAGTGCAGAACCCCATGGGGAGTTCATCTACCTAAAAGCAGAATTTATCCTGTCCACTGTGATAAAGACAGTGGGAGAGCCATGGGAAGACTTCATTCCCAGCACAAGTAAATGTAGCAAGTATGAACATCCCAGTGAAAATTCTGGGTTTTGTCAGAGTCCAGGGCATTCCTTTAGTTGCCCTGGATAGTCACAGAGCTCAGCAGACCCGAGAAAGAGAGTTTGAACCCTGGACAGGGGGGTCTGTCCAGACGGGTTGCCTGGCACAGAGCCCAGGAAGACACAGGCTTTGATTTTAGTCCATGGAAAAAGCTTCTAACATTGAGAGAAGAATTACAAGTCACAAAGGTGTGAAAATAGTAGTTTAGCACTGCACAGGGTGGAAAATTTTGTAGTTTTGGGATTTTTAGAATGGAGGTGAATAGGGGAACAAGATGGAGATTTTAGGGTGGTGCCCTGGGTTCTTCTTGTTCTCCCTTGGCCTCCATCTTCTGATGTGACGTGGGCACAAAGTAGTGTAAGGAGATCAGGTCAAAGTAGAAATGACCTTTTTAGTATAGATAATAGGCATTGGCACAAAATTGTAAATAATAGACACGTAATTATCTGTATAAGAGGCAGTGACCTCCCATCATGGGGGGAGTCGCCTCGTGTCCGAGCTGCTGTGAACATCTTGGCCAGGCACAGAGAAAATTGTAAGATAAGAAATAATAAACATGTGAGAAACCAAGAAACAACAAGACCTTGAGACTCCACTTCATTCTCGCACCGAGCCCAAAGGCTTCAGAGGGACAGAGAGCAGAAAAAGAACCAGCTCGAACCACCACCAGAACCACCACTTGAAATCTCGGGTTAGAAAGAAAACCCAAAAAACCCAAGAGGTTTGAAGAGCCAAGAAAGGAAAATTGCTGAAAATTGCACTTTATTGGTCGTTGGGAAACTGCCATGTATTTAATTCCTAATTCAGAAATTCACAACCCTCACATCAGAAAAAAAATGAACTTGGGAAAGATAACTTTAATTTCTTAAATAAAGAGAGGCACTGAGCTTATATGACAAAGACATCATAAACAATATGACCAATAAAACACCTTTACAACTCTTACCACTTAAAACCAAAAAATACAGATATTTTTTTCGTTAAGATATACTACCAGCTAAACAAATTATTTTTGTTTCAGATCCCACAGTGACATATCATCAGCTAAGTACTTTAGGCACGTGCTTAGCCTTTAGGCTTCATTCTGAGGCTTAAAATGAAACATATATTTAAATGCTGTTTAAAACCTTTGCTGAATAAGCACAATTAATATGTATGGTTAAGAAAGATCTGTTTGAGGTAGATGGCTCATAACGCACATCATTGCCTACTCGGAACAAGAAAACACTGCAGTATTTTTAGTGTGCTCTTTTTGAAGGATTTATACAGGGAAGTGACTAGCTAGTGTATGTTGGTTGGTTAAAGAGTAACATTTTTTAAAAATGAGAAGTCTAACCTGGAAAAAGTTCTCTTAGTATTAATATTAAGATGCACTTTTATGTTGGATCTATTGCATTTTTTGCTGCTAGGACACATTCATTCATGCCCAAGTGAAATGTTTTCTCAGGTGCTGCAAGAACTGCCTGGTTTTCAAACAACCCTTTGTTCTCTGTTGTATAAGGTGCTTCAGTCATGTTTAGTAGATGAACGAAAGTTAGGGAACTATAGAAACATTAAGATGAGAGAAGGGAGCAACACAGAAGCACAGCTAATATCACTTATTCCTCTCCACAGGGAAATCTCCCCATCTCAAAGGAAGTGAATCGTAAGAAAAGTGAGGCAGAAGGAGCGCACCTGGCTCCAGCAAGTGGCTATGGACAACATTTCACCAAAATTAATTACCTCTACTCTTTTTAAACATAATTTCTCCATTTGTATTACATATGGTATATGGGTTTGATGAGGTCATGGTGTCATATATTGGAAATTGTTTCTGTGTAAATCATCAAGTGTAAGAAGAAACTATGGGACTCTGAGCCTTGCTTTAGAGAAAAACAGTGGACAAACGTGTACCATAAAAACTAGTTTTTAACATTCTAACTCAAGCGAAAGCTCTCAGAATTTCACACTGTGAATCCATGTTTACAAACATTACAGGTGGGCCCTCAGGCCTGGTTCTACCACAACAACGTCTTTCACTACTCAAACTCCACAGCTCACACACAACTGGTAAACCACTCTCTCCGTTTCCACCAACCCAAACTGCTTCTTGCAGAGGCTGAGAGTCCCCCTTTTTTTTCATTTAGATGTAACAAGCCTAGTAGTTTATTTTCATTGATTGTCTGTATAGCTCTATATTTTATCCATGTACTCTTTTGATGTATAGAAGTAGTATGAAACTCATGGTTTCCTTGTGGTAAGTGATTGTGATGCTGCCACGGGATTTGAGACACTGATGAATGGTGCTATTTTGGACTTTAAATATGCTCCTTGGCAAGGTAGCTCTGATGGAGTTATTTTTTATTTCCATGTTCTGAGAGGGTGATGGTACTTTGTTTTTCTGAATGTTGTTCTTTAGACTGGACTGACTTGTTTACTTGTGTCTTCAGTGTGGCTTTCTTATTCAGTGCTGTAGGTGAGTAACTACTTATAGTATACAAGTGAGGAACTGATTCCTTATCAGTGTCCACTCACAAACATGCAGTTATAGTGGGAGCAATCACAAAACTGTAACTTTCGTAAAATCTCCTTTCTGAATTCTATCCACCTTATGGAGAAAGATGAGCAATAATTTTCCACCAACTTCTCAAAATCTCTTGATTTTTGTCTTTTTTTCTTACAAGCCTTTTCTAAAGAAGGGACAAGTTTTAATGTCCTCTTCAAATCCGTAAACTAGGGGATATAGTAAGAAAAATACAGCAAATTTCTGGGAAGAGAAGTCCTAAAGGGGAAAGAGTACATTTCCACAGTACTGTCAACACGTGGACTTTACATTTTTGTTCTTGCTCCCAAACTACTATAAATACAAAGTAACACAAACCACAAAACTAAGCAGTATCATCTACTCATGGAGTGTTGTTGTGTTAGACACAGTCTGAAAGCCCACCTTAATTTTTTATATGATTCTGTCTTTTAGCTATTCCTTTTACAGGGCAGGCCTTGTTCTGAACTGTCTTAGCTTCTGACTGTTAAATACCAATGCATGCACTGCACTTCTAGGTTTCTTTCCTTTTCCTACCTTCTGTATCTCTTTCCTTGTACACTTTATTTTCCAATAGAATAGATAATGTCTGCTGTGCTGTATATAGAGCAAGAAGTAATATTCAACAGTTGTGGCATTTATGTATAGTTGCAGTTGTGTACTGCTGAAAATGCAGGCTTTTGTAATAATGTGATCTTTAATAATGCAAGTACTCAATGTATTTTAGCTATTTTAGTAGGATTTGTTCAATAAATATGCAAGCTCTAAGGGTAGCTGTGATGTCTGTTTCCTTATTACAATAAGGGCAGGGTTCCCATTACCGATTGTTTTCACCTGTTCTTTTCCTGATTCCTGAGGTTTGTTTTAGGAATGTCTGGTGCTGCTTGCTAACAATAGCTATCAAGATAACCTAAATGCCAGACCTGGATCTGGGAAATGATAGCTTGCTGGACAATGGCAGTCACATACTTGGCTTCCCCCACTGCTGAATGGCCAGGTCAGATGTGATACTCAGTGCCATTTTTAGTAGCCCCAGGAGGACACTCTGGAGCTATGCATGGCAAATACAATATGTTTCATTTTCTGCCTCTGGTAAACTGAATTAAAAGGTAATTTCACTTGTGTGGGTAATTTGGTTTAAAACAGTGTTGATACAGTTCTCACTTAAAAACACTTTTATTGGTGGAAAAGTAACACACACATTGCTAAATTTTAGAACATATATTGGTTTCATTAAAGTATAGATATAGTAGAGACAAAGATTATTTAATATACACTGTGATTAATAGAAGCTTCCAGAATAAGCAAAGATGGCATACACTTCTGTGTCTGCAATACTGGCCATGGCACATACGTAATGTCAGCTTCATAAGATTTTTTAAAAAAGGAAAAAAAGTTATAGTAATTATGCACTTAAAAAAAAAAAAGCAAATGGCCCTTTTAAAGAATGCCCCTAGGATTTAATACATGTATTTTCACCTTTGAGATGAAGTATAAAATTATATAAATGGAATTATTGGGGAAAAAAAGGGCAGTGTATATGTCTCATAGTCAGTTGTTGCAGAACACAATGACCAGCTGCATTTTAACCTACCTCATTAAATAATCATTTGTGAATTGGACTAGTAAGAGTATTTTGAAAGCATTATGGTCAAAGAAATTGATCCAGGAAACACTGGTTCCAACTTCAAACCTTTTTATAACATATAATGGCGTATCTGGAAAATCAATATTTATCCCTCTGCAAATCAAGCAAAAAATATAACACCAAAGATGAATTCTGAAAAATAGAAATAGTAATGAATACTTGCTTTCATAAAGCAATTTAAGCTTCACAGATAAAATCACTAATTATTTACTAACTGTTGTTACCATTGAGTATCATATTTTAAATGAAGAGTAGGACAGAATGGTATGTATTATCAATTAAATTCCAATACTAAAAAAGCTGCATCGTTAATTACCAAACGCAGAAAACATTAATCCTTACACCTTAAGAGTTTGTGCCACCAACAGTGTCCTGAAGATCTGTATTAAAAAATCTGATCCATAGTAATAATTTTATTCCTTGGAAGTTAGCTAAATTCTGTCTGCAAGCATATAAAACATATGGAAAAGAATAATAAAAAATCTGAATCAATAGTACTTTAGTGCCAGACTCCAATTAAATTTCTACTATTAAAGCTGCACTACCGTATTACAAAAGATGAGAAATAAAATCAATATTCTACATAAAAAGTTTAAACAGAAAAAGGAAAATGAAATAGAATGGAATGAGCCCAGATCTGTTGCATCAGAATCATGTTCTTGTGAGTGGAAAAAACATACGAGTATAACCAGCAAGCCAAATGAGGTATTGGTTTAGCACCACTCAGCAATGGCAAGGATACAGGTGGAGTTAGACCTCCTAGGGCTCTCCAGCTCAGAGAACATGGGTACACAGTGGCAAGAGCCCAGGGAAAAGCAGCAAAAGTGGTGTGAGTGATAGCAGAGACTGTGGCAGATGGGGACTGACTGAAACAAACAGTCTGGTTTAGTCCAATGTGAAGCTAAAGAGCTGCTTTTCATAGGGGTAGAGCAAGACCTCAGAGTCATAAAAGAGATTGTAGTAATATCTCACTATCTGGAAAAGACTCAAAGGTGGAAGGATAGGAATGTGCTCAAGAAGTGGCCAAGGAAGAGGCTATCAGCGCTCATTTGAGACCTTTCTGTTAATGTTGGCTCTGTTACCATTTGTATCACCTGTAACTCAAATGCAGACTTTCCTATAATGAAGTAAAGATAGTCCAGAATCAGAAATTTCTGTCTTTCTGTATCTTCCTAAAAATTTCCCTGGCAAACACAGTGTGGTCCCACACACTTCTAAAATTATTCACACAAGATTTTCATTTCCCACTCACTTACTACAGGCTGAGTCCAAGAGGCCATGATATATGTGCCAAAGAACAGCACCCCTTTTTGTAGCCCTTCACATCCCTGTTTACTAAGGTTCATTTTGAGTTCTGGTGAAGTAAGAGGCAGAAATGCAGGAGCTTTGGGCCTTTGCTGCTGCAGCCATGAAAACATGGGCAACTTACATTCTAGTGCAGAGAAAAGAAAGACCAGGAGGAAAAAGAGGGGAAAAATAAAAAGAAATAAACATGGAAAGAAATATAGTAAGCAATTAAAGAGAAATGAGAAATTCAGAACTTGAGCCTTTCTGGAGCCTGACTGAACTAGAGCTCAAGAGGTGCAAGGTTTGCAGAGAGAAAACACAAGTGCCACATTCCAGTTTGGAAGAGCTATTTTCCTTCAGAGATACAGACCTGTGAAATGCCCTGTTGAAAACATGCTGGAAGAAACCCTGGTTTTATGAGACAGAAACCCTGGTTTTATGACACAGTCATTAATGGGGTTTTTTTCCCCACCAAATTTTGTGAGTGAGGAGCTGCAAGAGAGGGGGTAGGCTAGCATCTGCCCCGGAAAAAGACATAGCAGGACAAGAGACTCTTGGCCACCTGTGTCAGAGGCAGGGTGCAGGCTTATCCCAGCTTGGATTTTGAGACTCTGGCACTTTTTCTGCTCATGGACATGCTTGGCAAAGTTCAGACAGTGGCCACCACACTTAGAGGCTGTGTCCTAGTCCTGGACTAAGTAGGGGAATGCGGTACAACAGAGCAGACATGCCGTAGTTTGCATTACCCTGAAGAAAGTGCCCAGTATTTGGATACTCAAATGCTGCCTGCTTATGCTCCAGAAAAGAAAAGAAGAGAAAAAAAAAAAAGGAAAAAAAAAAAAAGAGAGAGACAAAAAAATAAGAAAGTACATCTTGCATTTATAGTTGAACTGCTATGTAAACATAACCTAGAATCTTCAGGTATCCTACTAGCACACTGGCAATCCTGCCGGCCTAACCTATCCATCTGAACTATTTTTAAATGCATCCAGAGCTACCATCTGTCTGTCAGGGTACGGCCAGAGCACAAAGTGCTGGGTAGGCTGGTGTAAATTATCTCAGGAAGCAGAGTAACTGCAAAATCAGCACTGCCTGGGGAAAAAAAGAAAGTCAGAAAAGGACGCTCATGCTCTTTGTGTATTCATTTCTATCTTGCCATTTCTGATGTTGCCTGAATGCCTTAGCTTGATCCTGCCAGTCAATTTGTAACATTTCAGAGCAGCTTAACTCTATTCCTGCTCTGAGGGCTCTGATTTGGTGTTTTAAGTTGTGGGTTTAAAGCTTTCACCTGGTATGTCACTTGGTGTGTGCTGCTCTTCAGAGCTCCCAGATTCTTGTGACTCATCTAATATTTTCCAGCTGCTGATTCCAGAGGAAAAGATGTGACCCAACAAGCTGATGTTTTATACAAAGAAAGAGTATCCTGTTTGCACAGCACTGCTTCAAATTCATATTGCACATGTCCAAAGTTAAATCCATGAATCTGTCCAGACAAGTAATAGTTTTATTGGGAAATTTATTTTGTGTAACTCAAAACAGATCCTGAAGGTTCCAAAGAAGTCACAGCATCTGGGACTTCTATTTTCCAGGACACATCCTCAAGATGAAGAGGTTGAGCAGGTTTCTTATGCATTTTTTCCTGTATTTTCAGATGGTTTTTGCAGTCTCAAGTCTCTAGTTGATTTCAACAGACACCCACTGACAAATATGAGTGCAGAAAGATCTTTGTGATATAATTTCTCCATTCAACACTGAATCTTCCCCAAAGCTGCTTTTCTCATCTGCAAATTTTACTGCGTGTTCCTAATAAAACTCTCTGTACCCATCCATTCAAGACTTACTGTGGAGTGGGAGAAAAAGAAGTCAGAGAGCAGGATCAATCTTGTTGATAATGAAGACGTTTTGTAAGTGATGGAATGATCATGGGAAATGCAAACAGGAGTGTAGATGCGGGTCACGGAAACAGGATATAAGGTAAAACACACAGGACAAAAGGAGCAGGATGTGTTAGCAGATGACCAGTGCAGAGGTAAGCAAACAGTAACTCAGGTAAAGAAAAGGTAGGGATATCCATATATGGTGAACTGTGATGTTATTGGTTAAACAAGAGCAGTATGTTACCATATTAGGCCTTGGATGGCCTAATATGGTTAAGGCCTTGGATGATTGTAGTGTTAAGAAATCCTATATAAACACCACGTTGAACCAAATAAATTGGCTTCTGATTATCAATCCATTGTCCCTGCCTCTTGAATCTTGACAACTTACCACAGACCATCCAGCTTTCTGCAACAAAATTACTGGACAGCATGCCCTAACAGCTGCTCTGTTTTCAACTAGGCTGCTACAGGTTTTACAGCTACATCTAGATTTGCTTTCCCACCAGTTATGCAATCATTCTCCTCACTGGCTGTAGTGGCAGCTGCTGGAGTTAAGTATGTCAGCAGACTGCCAGAGCAGCCCTGCTCTGGAGCCTTCACTCCTCTTCACTCCTCCTCCATTTTGGCTTGGTCAGTTTTTCCCCCACTAGTGCCACTCACTCAGAGGTGAGTTTCTGCCCATGAGTCAGCAGTGTGGCTGTACAGCTCTGTCTGCTGAAGTCCCCTGGGAAGCTCAGGAGCCGTAATATTTCCGGCACAGACTCTGCTATGCTGATCAAAACCACCTGCAGACTCTAACATATTCACAGTCCATTTGCTTTCTTTTCAAGTCCAACAAATCCTCAGTGTTTCCTTGGTAGCCCACCCAAGCTGGCAGTGCTGTTCATAGGAAAGTTGCATGAGGACAGGATTGGATGTGGTAAAAAAACACCCCTGGGAAAAAAAAATTAAAAAAAAAAGAAAGGAGAGAGAGAAAAGAAACGGGGCCGGCCCGGGGGTGGGGGGCTACCAAAAAGGATGTCTGAACACCGTGCTTGTAAATAAACAGCAGTAAATTATCAGTAACTTTACTGTAGTAGCAGGAAACATTTCTATCAAATTCTGGAAAGCCAGATATGGCAGGAAATTGTTGCATAAAGTGCAAAACTGCTACTACTTAAAAGTGTATTTTGATCAACAAAGGGAGAAATACATCTATATGAGCAATTTGAGCTATCTCTTTTCAGTGGGGAATCTCAAGTTAGCAGACTTGCAATTTGCTGTAACTGTTAAAGCTCACAGCATTGGCAGATCACACATGACAATGGAGGGACGAAACTGGGCATTGTTCCCCAAGTTTCATCTGCCACTTGTCCTGTTACTGAAGGATCTGAACCTCTGAAGCCAGAAGAGGAGATGGACACTGGCAAGGGGGAAGCAAAGCTGGGCACCCCACCTCCCACCTTGCCAGAGCTCCAGTGCTCTCTGGAGGTCTCTGTTGTGTTTTCCTTTGCTCAAAGGCTCACAAAGAAGCAAGTTTCAGCCAGAAAAGCCCAAGTCTAGCTGCTGTGAGTCAAGAAACTTATCTACAGGCCCCAGGTGTAATATCCATGATATATCATCCATGATAATACCATCCATAATACACCACACATGTCCAGACGCTGGGGAGACGCTTGCTGAAGAGAAATGAGAGGAGTGGGATGGATTACCCAAATCCCAGAAAGGAGGATGGTCAAAGACTTGGAAGATAAGGCATGACTCCCTGTGATAGAAAAGAGCTATCTTGATCAAAGCCTTTTCTATGGTTAATGGTATCTATCGTAATTTCCAATAAATTCAGTAGAAGGAGAACCCAAGGACACTGCGTAACTAAATCACATCCCAAACCCAGGGATTTTGAAACAGTAAACCATCCAACTGATCTCACACAGTAGTAAATGCTGAGTTATTCTACTGGAATTACCTGGCTGAACAAACAAAATCAAAACCAGGTTCATGGGGATGACCCAAAACTTTGATGCACTTGTGAGGCAGACATTCCAGCTGGGTAAGGGAAACTGCAGAGCTCAGCTCTTATATCCCAGACAGTGTCACTGACATTGTTTAACAGACAGACAGAGTTTGACCAAAAGGGCATAATTCTGCTTGGAGTAGGTAAATCTTTCTAAGGTGGGCTTTGCCTATGCACACCACCCCTGCCTTTCTACCCACCCTGGGATGCTGAAAGGCAAACCTTAGGTTTTCTCTCCTTTCAGGGGTGCTTGGCTGCTACTGTTCAGAAACAAAGCTCTCCATGCATTTTAAGTTCACCACTCTAATTGTGGATGGATGTTCCCTCCTGATGGACTGAACTGCTCTGATGTGGAGGAATGACATAAGATGATAAGAAGCTCCCCTTCTGCTGGGAAGCTTTAGGACCTGCCTGAACAACACTTAATTAGCAATAAGGTATTTTTTAGATAGTGAGTAATTTTGTACTGATTTACAGATTACAGGCCACAGAAAGAAGTCAGAACACAGCTTCCCTAGATTTCTCCAGATGCTCTAATGGGTTTGAAAGGTAAAGACAACCTGAGACTGGCATCAAGAACGGGTCTTGTCCTGCTGGGCCATAAGGAAGGCACAAGGTGCACAGAAACTCTCCTTTGTTGTGTTAATTCCTGTGCTGCAAAGACAATACTCTTTTATTTTACACTCTTAGCAATAGTACGTGTAAACACTCATATCAGAAATGTGAACAGAAATTCAAATTACAGATTGTGATGGAACAAACATTTTATTTGTGGACAGTGAAGTAATATTCTGTCCAGTGGAAGGTAAGGCAAGATTTGTTCCTACTTCTGAAAACCATAAGACATTGTGTTTATTTCAGACTGGTACAGGTGGACCCACTTCAGGAAGCTGGCCATCCTTGCGCTTCTTGGAATCAAACATGAAGTACTGAACCTGTTCCCACACAGCCCATCAGCAAACCATCCCCATAAACTTAAACTCTCTTTTGAGCAGTGTCTCAGTTTAAAAGATAGGTGTCTGCTAGGGAGAGGCAGGGCCTCCCTTGGAATTGGACAATTCAAACCTCCTGCCTCCAAATTATTATAATTTAAAAAATTAAAGGGCAGAGGTATGAGGATAGGAATGTATAACAAGGCAAACAAACAAGAACACCTATAGTATTAATAGTAAACAGAACCAGGAACCCAGTAACACCTTCTCTGAGCACAGGCACTTTCCCTTTGGTGCAGTTCTGGTCACAGCCAGTAGGGGCGCTGGCAGGCTCCCAGTGGGCAGAGCAGGTGCAATGATCCCCATGCGGCTGCAGGGGGCGCTGTGGCATGGGCTCGGGGAGCGCACGGTAATGGCAGCTCCATCCCAGAGGTGAAGGGATTATCCACCCCAAATTTTTTCCCACACCTACATGCTACATCAAATTTGAACCTTTAAATTATATGTACAAATATACACCTTAATTATATACATATACATGCAGATATGGGTACAGACACAGTGCCATAGGTAGTTCAGCCTAAAACAAGGTCTCCTTGAGGTATGCATCGGGTCTCTCCATCTCTTTGCATCATCCACCAGGTACAACCTGCTCCCTGTGCAAAAACAACCCCACGGATGGGACTGTCTTTGCTGGAGGCAGAATTAATCCAGTTTTTCCCAGCATACCTCTCATGTGTACCACTGGAACCTTATCTCCATCTACTGTTCTTAGGGGCTCAGACTGGGCAGGACCTGCTCAGTTGGTAGAACCTCGAGTATTCACTAAACATGTGGCCTTTCCTAAATTAATCCCCCAATTCTTGAAAGTCCCCCCACCCAGTGCCTTCAAGGTGGTTTTAGGCAGACCATTGCACCGTTCAACTTTCCTGGCCACTGGTGCATGGTAAGGAATATGGTACACCCATTCAATGTCATGTTCTCTAGTCCAGGTGTTTATAAGGATATTTTTGAAATGAGTCCCATTGTCTGACTCAATCCTCTCAGGGATACCATGTCTCCAAAGGACTTGTTTTTCCAGGCTCAGGATGGTGTTCTGGGCATTAGCATGAGGAACAGGGTAGGTCTCCAACCAGCCAGTGGTGGCTTCCACCATGGTCAGCACATAGAGCTTGCCTTGGCGGGTTTGGGGAAGGGTGATGTAGTCGATCTGCCAGGCCTCCCCATTGTTATATTTGGACCACCACCCACCATACCATAGGGACTTCACCTGCTTGGCATCTTGATCTCATCACATGTCTCACAGTCATGGATAACCTGAGAAATACTGTCCATGGTTAGTTCCACCCCTTGATCTCGTGCCCACTTATAGGCGGCATCTCTACCCTGATGTCCTGAGGCATCATGGACCCATTGAGCCAGGAACAACTTTCCCTTGCCAATCTAAGTCTATCTTTGACAACTCTATGTTTGCAGCCTGATCTACCTGATCATTGTTTCAGTGCTCCTCATTAGCCCAGCTCTCGGGGACATGGGCATCTACACAGTGGACTTTCACAGGCAGCCTCTCTACCCGAGTGGCAATGTCTTTCCATTCATCAGCAGGCCAGCCTGGTTTTCCCCTACGCTGCCAGTTGTCCTTTTTCCACCTTTCCAGCCAGCCCCACAGAGCATTGACTACCATCCACAAATCGGTGTAGAGGTAGAGCTTTGGCCATTTCTCTCTTTCAGCAATGTCCAGGGCCAACTAAATGGCTTTGAGTTCAGCGAGTTGGCTCCATCCACCTTCTCCTTCACTGGCTTGTGTGACCTGTCATGTGGGGCTCCATATAGCTGCTTTCCACTTCCAGTTCATCCGTACAATGCAACAGGAACCGTCAGTGAAAAGAGTGCAGCAAGTTTCTTCTGGTTGTTGGTTGTATGGTGGAGCTTCTTCAGCCCTTGTCACTTGCTCTTGTTTCTCTTCATCAGTGAGACCAAAATTTTCACTTTCTGGCCAGTTTGTAATTATCTCCAAAATCCCAGGGCGATTTGAGTTTCCAATAGGGGTGAGTTGTGTGATGAGGGCAGTCCATTTGCTCCATGTGGCAGCGGTGTCATGGTGGGTAGAGGGAAGCTTTCTTTTAAACATCTACCCCAGCAACAGTAATCAGGGTGCCAGGAGTTGTGCTTTTGTGCCAACCATTTCCCAGATGGCTTGAACTCCATCATAGGCGGCCAAGATTTCCTTCTCTGTGGGAGTGTAATTGGCTTTGGACCCTCTGTAACTTTGGCTCCAGAATCCCAGTGGTTGGCCTTGTCTCTTTCCATGCACCTTCTGCCAAAGGCTCCAGGACAAACCATTAGTCCTGGCTGCGGAGTAAAGCAAGTAAAAAGTTCCTCACATCTGGTCCTGTCCTGACTGGGCCAAGAGCTACTCCATGAATAATCTGCTTGATTTGGGCAAAGGCATGCTGCTGTTCAGGGCCCCAGTGGAAATCGTTCTTCTTGTGGGTAACCAGGTTGAGAGGGCTCACAATCTGGCTGTACTAAGGAATGTGCATTCTCCAAAAACCTGTGGTGTGGTAGTGCATCTTTTAATTTTATCTGTTAAACATTCACGTTTTATTCATATGCTTTGTAAATGGCTTGTTCCATGTACTTGTTCAGTTACGCTTTGGTTTCTCCCCGACTTCTCCCCAGTTACACTTATATGATTGGTTGCTCCCTGGTTTCTCCCCACTTACAATTATATGCCAATCATTGTGTTATGTAACCCCCGGGTCCTGTCCATCACTCCAGGGCCTCTCCCTGCTTCTTGAAGGTTCCAGGGAGAGCATCGAGTGATTGGACAGGATCCTAACTTCCCCCTCCCACCTCACTGTAATTTGTTACTATATTTGTCAGTTAAGTTCAGAGCCACTCCCAGGTTGCTGCCAATTGGATCCTTGCTGAACCCATCCCCTGTTACACCCCTCCATAAAAGATACTGTTTCTGTGTGCTCCTCAGCACTGTTGAGGCACTGTTGAGGCACTACCCAGGCACTGCCACGGCACTGCCACGGCAGACACTCTGGGCTTCTGTTGTCTCCCCTGTGGAGCAATAAACCCAGTTTGCTGAACTCTCAACAGTCTCCCTCTTTCTTTTCTGACCATCACTGCCTTCCACCTGTCCAGCCTGAGGACAAACCAAGGCCCACAGGATCCTGAAGGTGATCCAATCACCGGAAGGTGCCTCACTTGCTGTGGCCAGGGCTGGCCGGAGGGAGAGAGAATCAGCACACCATGACAGATTGGTGCCCAACGTGGGGCTGCCCAAAGGCTGTCAGAAGTGGTCAACAGGCAAGGTCACAGCGTGGTGGCTGGCACGATTGGCCTGAGACCACCCCCGGACCCCGTGGATTGGATCCCTGAGCCGATTGGATTTGTCCGCTCGGAACAGCAGGGGCTTTCGATGCATCACACACCTGCCAGTTGTAGCAGCCCTTCATGGGTGCGCTCCTGGTGGGAGGGGAAGGCAGCTCCTCTCACACCCTGAGGAGTCTTCCCCCGCTGGAGAACAACCAACCAACCAATTTTGAAGACATCACTCTGGGATTGGTAAGTGTTTGCAGCTCCTAATGGAGCGCACACTTGTGGGAGGCTTCCAGCCTTAAGGGTCCAAGCCTCAATTGGGGAAACGGCTCCACCTTTGAGCCAGCTTCAGACCGCGCAGTCCCAGGGGAGTGTGCCTTTTGCCCTCTCCTGGATGATTGCTCCAGGCGTGATTCTTTTTGTTTTTTCAGTTTCTGGTAACGTTTTTGGTTTTGTGGCTTGGTGGCCCCTCAACAAGTGGTCAAGTTTTGGTTTTGCCATCGATCCCCATTTGTTTGTGCACAGCACCCTGGAGGTGTGGACTCTTGGGTGTCCCCTCTGGTTTTAAGTGTGTCTTGGGGTGCTGATTTTTAGTTCGAATTTCGTTTTTCAGTCATGAGCAGAAGTCTTTTACCATCAAGCCAACAAGGGTGCACGGTTCTCTGCTGCCCAGAAAGAGGTTTTGTACAAAGTTTATGGTGTTTTGTCGGTTGCAAATGTTAAATGCTCGAAGGGTGAGCTGAAAAGATTTATCAGACGACTTTTCCTCCACTTTCCACAGACATCTCCTGACTCCGTCACTTTTCAAACACAGTGACTGAAAAATTCACACAATTGGCAATGGAGATATTCAGGTCGCAAAATTAATATTCTGGCCAATGCAGATTCAGTCTGCACTTTTAACTATTAAGGGAGTGGAGAAAAGGCAGCTCTCTCCAGACAATGTTGTTTCCCCCCAGTTTGGTTCCCCCTCGCCCCAGTCCCAAATCCCTCTACCCCAAGGCAGGTATCCTCAAGGGAGCAGCGGGAGGATGAAAGCTTTCACCTGCCAGCCCTGGCTTCCTCAGGATACCAAAGACCCCTGCCTGGGCAGTCCTGGTCAGACTGCTCAGGATTCCCGCAGCGGCCCTGACCAGGCTGCTCGGGAACTTTCCCTTCCCCATTTTTTCCCAGTTAACAAGCCCCGTGTTAGATTCAGTTTGGCTGGAGGAGAGTTGCCTCGAAATGGTACCTCCAGCCTTTGTTCGCAAAATGGCGCCAACTGCATGGTGTGGTTGTCCTCTTTGTTGCCCCTTCCCGCCAACTCCCCTTCTTCTTCCCAAAATCCCTTTCACCATCCTTCCAACCCGTTCCTCCCTTCAACTCCTCCCCTGACCCCACCTCCTTGGTCTCCTCCCCTTTCCCACAGAGATTTTTCTCCACCCTCTTCGAGAACTCCTCCCTTTTGCTCTGCCCCAAGGTCTGCCTCCCGAATTACATCATCGGGGTGTCAGACCACTCCCCTTGAGAGCTGAAGACCACACCCCACTTCTGGTTCCCACACTTGCCCTTACGGTTCCCATGATTGGGATTCAGATGAGGACAAGCTGGAACCTGAAAGCCCAGTCCATAGCCAGGTCCCAACCCTTGCGCCAGTCACCTACAGGCGGTCAAGAGGTGGGAATGTCACCAGTGCATCCTGGCAGCCTTTCTCCCAGAACGCTGTGAAGGATCTGTGCAAGGCCCTCAGGGAGTACGGATGTGACAGCCCGTACTTCTGAGGAGCGTTAAATGCCCAACTTGCCAGGAGTGTTGTTGTCTCATTCGACTTGAAGCACCTTTTCCAATGCCTCACAAACACAACAGAGTACAAGCTCTGGGAGGTGTCATGGAAAGGCTTGCTGAAGGACACCCTCTCGAGCCTGTTACAAGATCCAACCACAGCACACGATGAGAGAGGAGTTGAACTCGCCCTCAATCACCTGAGCGGTGAGGGCCCATAGGTGTTGGCTTCAACCCAGGCCTTGGACATCCCAGGCCCCATCCTTGAGAAAGTAAGAGAGGAGGCGAAGCGAGCGTTTTTGAATATGCAGCCCTTGGGTCCCCTTCCACATCACTCTTAAGATTTTTCAGGCCCCAACTGAGCCATTCATTCAGTTTGTGGAACGCCTCACAAGAGCAATTGAGCTCCAGGTCCACAGAGAGCAAACAAGAGAGAAGTCCTGGTACAGTTGGCCTTTGCGAATGCCAATGACAAGTGTTGCATGGCAATTCTCACATTGCCTCTGGAGCCTCCTCCCACCCTTCAGGACATGCTCAAAGTCTGCGAGCAGAGGGTTCCAATGATGGGGTCATTGGGAGGCCACCCAGGAAGGAGGACCACTGCAGTTGCTGTGAACGCCAGAACATTGAACGCTCCGTCAACCCCCTGCACCCTGGCCCAAAGCAGACACTCCTTTCGAGGAGCCTCTGAGAAGCTGTGCATATTGTGTGGGAAAAAGGGGCAGTGGTGTCAGCAATGCCCCCTGAAGAAGGAGTTGAATAAGTTCAGGGACGGGAATGGAAAGGGGAAAGGTGGGGAAAAACACCAAAAGAGTCAAAAAAACTAGGAAGTGAGCACGGGACCGCCCAGCGTGATGAAACAAATTGGGCGGCCCGAGCCACAAAGAGGAAATGGGGTAAAAGGGGAAAAAGAGACCAAAATGAGAGAATTAACATCTCTCCATCTCCTAGCCAGGATGAGACTCTGGCTCCACTCAAGGAGTCAAAACTGGACGTGACAAAAACACCTGCTGTGATAGACATCCCAGACGTGACACCTACAGATCAAGACGAAGCATCACCGTCTTTGACAACAACCTCAGTCAATGAGCCTTTTAGGCTTCTCCTGACCCAACCTCTGCATCTGACAGACTGCGACTGGCATTTTATCTCAATTGACCCAAATGAGCAAGGTACTTGGCACCAAATTGACGGGGAATTTGTTGTCATTGGGGACTGCAAGTTTACCCTGCAAGAGGTCGAAGTTGCCCCGGGTCTCCTTTCATCAGATCCCGGATGCTTCCTCCTCTGGCTGCATTGTCTGAACCCACCAGTCTTCCTCCCCAAAGGGCAAGTAATTGCCCAAGTGATCCCCTTTCCGTATACAACGGAAGTAGGAGGCGTTCTAGATGTGAATGTCGCAGAGTTTCCGGGGAGGGCAAACCGATCAAACAGAGTGAACTGATGGTAGGTGGGGAGACCAAGACCATCAAAGGTCTCCTAGACACAGAAGCGTATGTGACGATCATACCCGAAAGGTTATGGCCATCACACTGGGCTTTGCAAAGTGTGCCAGGGCATGTCAAAGGTGTAGGGGGTTTACAATTGGCAAAACAGTCTAAGAGCGTGGTACAAATTGAGGGGCTGAAAGGACAGTTGGCGAGCCTCTGTCCTTTTGTTTTAGATTATAAGGTGCCCCTGTTAGGGAGAGACCTCATGGCCCAGTGGGGAGTCACAATTGACATACCAGGCTCTCCACAAAATTTTCAGGCAGCAGTCACTAAAGAGCGCCCCACACAAAAACTGAATTGGAAGACTGATGAAACAGTTTGGGTGGAGCAGCGGCCACTCTCTAAACAAAAATTGAAGGCGCTCAACGAGCTCGTAGAGGAGCAGCTGAAGAAGGGCAACATTGAGGAGACCACCTTGCTGTGGAACTCCCTGGTGTTTATCATTTAAAAGTCAGATAAGACCCGATGGTGGCTCCTCCACGACCTCCACCAAATTAATGATGTCATTGAAGACATGGGCTCTCTCCAACCAGGGATGCCTTCCCCAACCATGCTCCCCCGAAACTGGAATCTGGCTGTAATTGATACAAAAGGTTGTTTCTTCCAGATTCCCCTCCACCCAGATGATGCCTTGCGCTTTGTGTTCTCGGTACCCAACATCAATTGAGAGGCCCCTCGGAGAGATATCATTGGAAGGTCCTTCCCCAGGGCATGAAAAATAGCCCCGTGATCTGCCAGTAGTTTGTCTTTTTTCTGCTAGCTCCTGTGTGTGCAGCTGTGGACAAGGCCATCATCCATCATTACATGGATGATGTCCTTGTGTGCGTCCCCGATGATAACCTGCTGACCCACACGCTTGACCTGACAGTGATGCACTGGTTACTGCAGGGTTCAAGCTGTAGGAGTCCAAGATTCAAAAGATGACACTCTGGAAGTACCTAGGCCTTGAAATCGGAAAGCAGACCACTGTGTCCGCAAAATTTGGCAATCAAAACAAAAATTGAGACCCTCGTGAATGTTCATCAACTGTGTGGTGCTTTAAATTGGGTGAGGCCTTGGCTAGGTCCGTCCACTGAAGACCTGGCCCCCCTTTTCAATTTATTGAAAGGGGGAGAGGGGCTGAGTTCCCCTAGGTCACTCACCCCAGAGGCACAGAAGGCGTTAGAAAAGGTTCAAGTAACAATGTCTACCAGGCAGGCGAGTTGTTGTGACCCTGACCGGCCCTTCCGCCTCATCATCCTAGAAAGATTGCCATGCCTCCACAAAGTGATTTTCCAGTGGGATAAGGGACATACCACCTCTCCCAAGATGGACCAGGGCAAGAGAGATCCATTTCTCATCATAGAGTGGGTCTTCCTTAGCCACCAGAGGTCCAAAAGGATGACACGGCCACAAGAGCTGGTGGCAGATTTGATCCGGAATGCCGGAATGCTTCAAGAGAATGAAGCCCTGCAGTTTGCACTGGATAGGTACTCAGGACAAATTTCTATCCATCGGCCTGCCCACAAAATTTTTAATCAGGGAGCTCAATTCACATTGGCCATTGATAGTGCTCAGAGCAAAAGACCTCTTGATGCTTTGACTATTTTTACTGACATGTCCGGAAGGTCCCACAAGTCAGTAATGACTTGGAAGAACCCTCAGACTCAGCAGTGGGAATCAGATGTTGCTGAGGTGGAAGGATCACCTCAAATTGCTGAGTTCGCCACTGTCATCAGTGTTTTTGAAAGGTTCTCTGAGCCATTCAGTTTAGTAACAGATTCGGCCTATGTTGTGGGAGTAGTGTCCAGAGCAGAAATATCTGTCCTGCAGGAAATGTCCAACATTGTACTTTTCCAGTTGCTCTCGAAATTAGTTAAGCTGATTTCTCACCAAGAGCAACTCTTTTTTGTAATGCACATGCGGTCACACATGGATTTGCCGGGGTTCACTGCGGAGGAAAACAGGAGGGCTGACGCTCACGCTGCCCCTGCAGAAATGGCCCCACTGCCCAACATCTTTGAACAGGCCAAAATCAGTCATCAGCTCTTCCATCAAAACATGCCAGGACTGGTCCAGAGATTCAGCCTAACCAGAGACCAGGCCAAAGCAATCGTGGCCGCCTGTCCCCATTGTCAGAAACACGTGCTTCCCACCTTGAGCGCGGGAGTGAACCCCCGAGGTCTGAACAGCTGTGAGGTGTGGCAAACAGACGTCATGCACTTCTCCCAGTTCAGGGGACAGAAGTACGTGCATGTCGCCGTGGACACCTTTTCTGGTGCCATCTATGCTTCCGCCCACACAGGAAAAAAGTCTGGGGATGCAATCAAACACCTGATCCAGGCTTTCTCTTTTATGGGCATCCCAAAGTCTCTCAAAACCGATAACAGGCCTGCGTACTAGTCTGGGGAATTCTGCAGCTTTCTACAGCAATGGGGAGTGAAACACAAAAAAGGCATCCCCCACTCCCCAACAGGCCAAGTGATTGTGGAAAGGACTCATCAAAATCTTGAAAGAGTCCTATGTCAGCAGCAGCAAGTTCTCAAGATCGAACCCCCCTCAATTCAGTTGGCCAAGACTTTGTTCACATTGAACTTTTTAAATTGTTTGTTTGAGTTGTTCAGTTTCCCAATCATGCATCACTTTGCCGGAAGTCAACAGCTGGTGCTGAAGGAGAGACCGAAGGTCCTTGTCAAAGATCCGGAGACCTTCAGAACAGAAGGTCTTCATGATTCAGTGACGTCGGGGCACGGGTATGCCTGTGTCTCCACTCCCGCCGGTTTGCGGTGGATTCCCTCAAGATGGGTGAGACCCTATGTTCCCAAGGTGTCCGAACAAAAAGTGTCACAAGACACCGTGGTGTCCTGGCGAAGGAGAAAGAGGAGTGCAGGTCCCGAGGAGGACTGACTCCTTCCCCTACCCTTCCATGGACAACCGAAAGACCCCCACGGCAATCTGCCTGATCCACCTGGCGGTGATGGCCAGCCTTCTCTGCCTGACCATTGAGTGGATTGTTCCACAGTCGAAGGCAAACATCTGGAAAACCCTCGCAGCGGCCATGGGGCAGGATAACATCTGCCTGTCCTCGGCCTCCGCCGACAACCTGATGTCCACCTGTCTTGTGGGGATCCCGTTCAAGCCGGAGCAGTTTCCTCCTACACTCCTCAAACTCCGTGCTCAGTACAACAGCAAAGCCCCCAGTCGTGTTGCTCGCTCATTTAAGTTTAGTAGTGTCAAAAGTTTCATTGAATCAAATATGGATCACAAGGTCACCCTTCCCGTAATTAACCCCCTGGTCCTATGGTGTGATTGGGTTTCTGAATTACCCCAGGTGCCCAAGGAGCCGCAGGAGCAGGAGATCCTCGGCTCCTCCCAAGCTTTCTTTTGTGTCCAGTTCGTTTTTACCCCGCCCAAAGGCCAGGAAAAACTATTCTCTCCAGTCTTCCAAATCAAAGATGTTTACACCACTGGAGCATTGTGCGACCGGATAGCCCATGTTAAGATGGCCTCTACCTTAAATTACCAACCTTTATCTCTCCCTAAAGGCACGTTTCTGATTTGTGGCGACCAGGCATCCCTTCTCACCTTACCAGAGGTCCATGTATAATAGGTAAGTGGGGGCTGTTTGCACCCAACAAAACTCAAATTATGGATTGGGCTCAAAAGAATGTGACCAAATTTCCAACAGTCCAAAAGAGAGACCTGGCAAGTCTCAACCCAGACTGTAACTCGGACATCATCCACTGGTCCAGGGCCAAGGTGACAGCCGTGACAGTTTTTCTACCCTGGGTTTCAGTGGCCAAAATGATGGGGGAATTGGGCCAGTTGGAATGCGGAGTGGCTAAACAAGCCAATCTTACATCCAACACCTTATCAGACCTCCTGCAAGACGAGGAGATAACCAGACAGACGACCTTACAAAATTGGGCAGCAATTGACTACCTACTCTTGTTGCATCAACATCGTTACGAGGAGTTTGAAAGGCTTCGCTGTCTCAACTTATCATCTCGAGCTGCAGACATCCACAAAACGATCTCCCAAATGAAGGATATGGTCAGAGAAATCAAAAAAGAAACTGGAGAGTGGCTGAACGATCTTTTCAAAAACTGGGGACTCTCCGGTTGGGTCAGGTCAGTTGTTAAGACTGCACTTTTGATTTTGTTTATTATCCTCATAATTTTAATTGCTTTTGGACTAATCAGAAGAATGATTTACTGTTTGCTTTTAAAGGCCACCACGCCCCCTGAAGTTAACCATGCCGCAGTGCCATCACCTCCGGAGGAGATGATGGAGTTGGAAGAAGTTGCTTTGCCAGAAGGAGAAGAAGACTTTCTCCCGGAACAAGATGGACAATGGCCAGTTCCTTTTGAGGAGTGGCCCACAAACCAGCCATGGTTTGGAGACTTATATCCTAACTCAAAATACCTTGCTCCCCAAACGCAATTCTCCTCCTTTTAATAAAAAGAAAAGGGGGAGATGTGGTAGTGCATCTTTTAATTTTATCTGTTAAACATTCACGTTTTATTCATATGCTTTGTAAATGGCTTGTTCCATGTACCTCTTCAGTTACTTACCCTTTGGTTTTTCCCTGACTTCTCCCCAGTTACACTTACATGATTGGTTGCTCCCTGGTTTCTCCCCACATACAGTTATATGCCAATCATTGTGTTATGTAACCCCCGGGTCCTGTCCATCACTCCAGGGCCTCTCCCTGCTTCTTGAAGGTTCCAGGGAGAGCATCGAGTGATTGGACAGGATCCTAATGTCCCCCTCCCACCTCACTGTAATTTGTTACTATGTTTGTCAGTTAAGTTCAGAGCCACTCCCAGGTTGCTGCCAATTGGATCCTTGCTGAACCCATCCCCTGTTACACCCCTCCATAAAAGATACTGTTTCTGTGTGCTCCTGTTGCCACTGTTGAGGCACTACCCAGGCACTGCCACAGCACTGCCAGGGCAGACACTCTGGGCTTCTGTTGTCTCCCCTGTGGAGCAATAAACCCAGTTTGCTGAACCCTTAACAGTCTCCCTCTTTCTTCTCTGACCATCACTGCCTTCCACCTGTCCAGCCTGAGGACAAACCAAGGCCCACAGGATCCTGAAGGTGATCCAATCACCGGAAGGTACCTCCCTTGCCGTGGTGCCAGGGCTGGCCGGAGGGAGAGAGAATCAGCACACCATGACACTATGGCACCTAGGAAAGCTTGTGTTTCCTTCTTGCTGGTTGGTGGAGACATTGCTGTGATCTTATTGAGGACCTCAATGGGAATCTGATGCTGTCCATCCTGCCATTTTACCCCCAGGAACTGCTTCTCTCAGCCAGGTCCTTTGACTTTGCTTTTCTTGATGGTGACACTAGCTTCCAGGAGAATCTGGATGATCTTCTCTCCTTTCTCAAACACTTAGTCAGCTGCAGTATTCCCCCACAAAATGATGTCGTTGATGTACTGTAGATGTTCCGGAGCCTCACCCTTCTCCAGTGCAGCCTGGATCAGTCCATAGCAAATAGTAGGACTGTGCTTCCACTCCTGGGGCAATCAGTTCTGGGTGTACTGTACTCCCCTCCATGTGAAGGCAAACGCCTGCATTCTGCAGCCAGAGGAATGGAGAAGAATGCATTGGCAATATCAGTAGTGGCATACCGCCTCACTGCCTTGGATTCCAGCTCGTACTGGAGTTCCAGCATGTCTGGCACAGCAGCGCTCAGTGGTGGAGTCACTTCATTCAAGCCACAATAGTCCACAGTCAATCTCCATTCTTCGTCAGATTTGCGCACAGGTCAGATGGGGCTGTTGAAGGGTGAGGGGGTTTTGCTGACCACCCCTTGGCTCTCCAGCTCTCAGATCATCTTGTGGATGGGGATCACGGCATCTCGATTTGTCCGATACTGCCGGCAGTGCACTGTTGAGGTGGCAACAGGAACTCATTGCTCTTCTACTTTCAGGAGTCCTACTGCAGATGGGTTTTCTGATAGTCCAGGAAAGGTGTTCAATTGCCTAATGCTCTCTGCTTCCACAGCAGCTATTGCAAAAGCCCCTCTGAGTCCCTTAGGGTCTTTGTAATAGCCATTCCTGAGGAAGTCTATGCCCAAAATACACAGGGCCTCTGGGCTGGACACAGTCAGATGTTTCTGCCACTCCTTCCTGGTCAGGCTCTCCTTGGCTTCCAACAGAGTCAACTGCTATGATCCCCCGTCACCCTGGCAATGGAAATAGGTTCTGTCCCGACATATCCCGATGGCATTAGGATACACCAGTATCAACTAAAGCTTCATATTTCTTTGGCTCTGATGTGCCAGGCCATCGGAGCCACACTGCCCAAAAGACCTGGTTTTCCCCTGCCTCTTCCTGGCTAGAGGCAGGGCCCTTGTAGCCCTGATTATCATTTCCTTCCTAGGCATACCTATGAGAAGCTCCTTTAAGCGGATCCACAGATGATCCTCACTTCTGTAATACCTGGCAACCTGGTCATGGGAAGCTGAGGCTACCTTCCTTTTAGTGGAACCCTCTTGGTTAGCGTTTCCTTCCTTGAGTTCATGCACCCATGCTGCCAGGACAGAAGTGGGTTTCCCATCCCACCTCCCCATGTCTTCCCCATGGATGCACAGGAAGGACCACAGGTTAGCTCTTGGGGTGTATCCTCCCTCTCTAGCTGGGGGAAGTTGGGCTCTGACTCTGGGGCCTGTGATTTGCACCATTGCCACATAGGAACTGTTCCTCCTCATCTCCTTTCTCATCTCGTCTTTGAGTTCCTTAACTACAGCAGAGACATGAGCCTGCATCAGGCCATTGATCATACTCTCGTAATTTCTGAGCCTGTTGGTGGCAGAACCCACTGTCACTTGGTTGTCCTTGGCATTAATCGTAATGAAGGTGGTGTATTGAGATGGCCCTAGGTTTGCCAGATTCCATATCTGCCCTGTGCACTTGTCGGGGTCATTATCATGCTGTTTGCCTGTCCCAAAGAGTACCTCCAATACTGCCACTTCCCTCAGCTGTTGGATCCCTTCCTCAAGGGTCTTCCAGCACGTTTTATGATGGTGCTCCTGCATTCTGTCTCTGTGGACAAACCTCTCTCTTACACTCATTAAAAGCTGGTCCCAGAGGGAAAGGGGCCCTGGCTCCCTTATGAATACCTGATTCACACCTGAGTCCTGGGTCAAGGGTCCCAAATTCCTTGCTTCACCACTATCTAGTTGCATGCCTGTACCTATAAGGTCCCAGACCTGAAGTAACCAGGCTGTATAAGCCTCATGTTGTGCAATATATTTTTGCAGATTACAGAGACTTACATATGTCAGGGACTCAGTAATGATCTCAAGGTCTGGAGTTGTGAGGGCCCTCCTTTCTTATCCTTATTTCCTGGGTGCTCTGATTTTTCCTTACCCTTCTTCATTTCCACAGGGGCAACTGCTGGTGTCTGTGACTGCCCTTGTGATTCAGCTGGAACCTGAACAGTTGTAACACCCGTGGGTTCCGTTGCTGCACTATCAGACTCTTCCTTTTCAGGGGGAGGGTTTCCCACCTGTTGGGGAAATGTACTCCTTCAGCATCTGGCCCATTTCATGTATCGCCTTCACCAGAATCCCCACCCAATCTGGGTAGTTCGTTTCTGAGGTGGGCTGTGGGGGAGGGTCAGGTGGTGGGCCAGCATCCCTCTTCTGTGGGACAGTGTCAGGCTCCATGCCAGTATTCCTAGTCTCTGAAGTAGGTGTCTGTGCAGTGATCCAAGTTGACTTCATCTTAATTCTGAAAGCTGAATGGGATAGGATTATCAGCAACACTTGTTTAGTATCTAGAGAGAATTTAAACCCTTCAAAAGCTGCTGGGGTAGGTGCAAAGAACTAGTTGAAGGGCTGGGAGAAAACTTCCCCTGCTGTCATTTCCTCACAGAAAGTACCATTCTTGAAATAACCCCAAAAACATCCACTTAGTGTGTGATAGCCATGGATCCATGTGCCTGCCTTCCAGAAGAAGCTAAAAATCCATGAATTCCTCACTTTATCAATCCATAAAGCAAACTGGATAACAGCCACAGTAGCCTTAGTAATAGGGCCCATGTTTAGATAAGGGCCTGCAAATGGAAGAAATATAGCCACAACCATGTGCCACCCAAACCAGGATAAGTTAGACAATACGGTGCCACCTAACAAGGTTTCTATATCCAGTGCACAAGAAAATTCGTCACTCAAGAACTGTCACTCCTTTTTTCTCTCAATGCCCTCGTGCCCCATGTTGGGTGCCAAAATCTATCTCGATTTGGAAGGCAGGTGTCTTCTAGGGAGAGGCAGGACCTCCCTTGGAATGGACAATTCAAGCCTCCTGCCTCCAAATTATTATAATTTAAAAAATTAAAGGACTCTCAGGCAGAGTTATGGGGATAGGAATAACAGTTCTTTGCTAGTATGTATAATAAGGCAACAAACAACAACAACTACAGCATTCATAGTAAACAGAACCAGGAACCTTCCCTAAGCACAGGCACTTTCCCCTTCCATGCAGTTCCGGTCACAGGCAGTAGGGGCGCTGGTAGGCTCCCATTGGGCAGGGCGGGTGCAATGATCCTCACGCGGCTGCAGGGGGCACTGTGGCGTGGGCTCGGGGAGCGCACGATAGTGGCAGCTCTATCCCAGACGAGAAGGGATAGAAGAGATGGTTCAGAAACTCCAGAGCTGAGGCTGAAGACGCGGGAGGTCTCAGCAGGCAGGGGATACGGGCTACTGAGTAGCGAGAGCAGCAGGGGGCGGGACAACAGCAACCCTGCTCCCAGTGAGGCGACAGGCCCCTCTTTTAGTGAGGCAGGGGACAACAAGGTCCCACTTCAGTGGTTGCTCCCAGGAGCAGAGGTTCACCCCACACCAGAAGAAACAGGACCAAGCTGGACTTCTGTAGCAGGAGTGAGGTCTTTTCCCCAGGTAGCAGCTACACTGCTCTCCTCAAAAGGCTCAGATCAAGTGAGAGAGTTTCCCCTCCCGTCTAAAGCACCCAGCCATCAGTGCTTCTTAGCAACACAAGGGGAAAAAATTCCACTGGTAACAAGTAAAGAAAAAAAGGAAATGAAAAAAAACCTGAACCCCCAACAAGAGGATAGAGTGCTGTTAAGGAAATGGATTTTTTAAGACTGAAAGAGTAATTACCTGTGTCCTTTATTTTTTTCCCTTTGGAGAAAAACAATGTTTTCTGGTTAACTTTAAAATCTTGAACCCTAGAAAACATTATGTAATGTGTTGTATTAGGAATATCATGCAAAACCAAGAGAGAAGTAGTTCTCCAGGGGCTTCACAGCAATAACAAACTATAAGGGATATGCAGAGATGATAATTTCAGAACATCTCATTTCAATACTGTTAACCTACATAAGAGTTTTTGACCCTATAATGAGCACAACTATCTATACTCGGGGTGGTATATCAGAGAACAAGATAAATATTTAAATGAGATCATATTTGTTATGTGTGTTACATAGGTGTGGTGATTACCTCATGCAAATGAGGAGGAGTTCTGTTGGGATTTACAGTTCTTTTGATATATGCTTTTGTTGTTTCAGTATAATTTTGTAACCTTTTATGTTCTCCCTTCAATACTCCCCTCTCCTTTTGTGGTTACTGCCTGGCAGCTCTGGCTGACAGGGCTGTAAAAACATGTGGGGGAAGGGAGTATATCTGCCCCTTTTGAGAGGTGGCAGGGAATAGGGGGACACTTGCTTCTGGGTGGCCAGGCAAGGTAACATTGTACCACCAATTGGGATACAAGAAGGGCTCCACCAATGAAAGGCACTGAAGGACTGATTGACAGGCCTTGTGAGGAACCAAGTATACACATATGGGCAAAGGTTTGGGCTGTGGGTGGGGCCAGACAGACATATTAGGACTGCTTATGAATATTAATGAGGCTGGTGCAATTTCAGGGTCTAAAAGGTGGAGATGCCATTTTGTGTGCTGAGCCTCTGGTGGGCAGAAGGAATCCCATTGAGTTCCCAGCACTGTTCCGCCACTTTGCTTTGTAATTTTAATAGGTTCTGATTAAATTTTATTTACTCATTCCCGCCTGGGTTTTGAGTAATTTATAACAATATTGCTACATTTTATATAGATAATTTTTAGCACCAATATTTTTAAAGCAAAGTGCCAGAACTAGGCTGAACATCACACTCTCCTGCATTTCAGGAAACCCCTTCTGGAGCAATGGAGATAACAGGCCCGAGTTTTGCTGGATTATAAATAAGTAGATTTGACCTGCCTCTCTTGCAGATTATGCAAGTTCAATGGGGAAGAAGAAAGCGGATTAGGGGCCTCATGTTGCCTGTTTCTGAGCCAGGAGGTTGCTTTTACAGTACAGGCAGAAGGCAAAGGAGTAGGACTATTTGCTGACCCCCCTGGAAGTGGGCAGATAAGTGAGTCACACATCTCCCCACTTCCTCTGCACCATGAAGCAACTCCTTTACCATGAACAGATCTTTTGGGCTAGTTTGGCATCTTAGAGGGCACAGACTAGCATGCTGTGCCCTAGTTATGTCAGTATATCAAAGTAACTCAAGGCCAGAGTAGATGTCCTTTCTTTGAGCCTGAGAGAGTAGTGTTTTCTGAACTGGCTCTGGGCAGCAATCAGCTTCTTACAGTATTTTGGAGGTGTGTATTCATGGCTAATTGGGACTGTACCACTCACCTTTGAGCCGGCAGGTCTCAACCAGTATTTCCTCAAAATACCCCACTTCCATGCCAAGCCTGTGCCACTGACTGATTTTCTGTTTCATTCCTGTTTCCAGAATGGCATATGGGTTCTACTGAAAAGGAAGCAAATAAAAAGAAAGCAGTAAGTCAGGGAAACTACTTTGTCCAATGATTATGACTTGCTTATCTTCTACTAGTTGCTAAAAATACTTTTTTTCCCCACCAGGAAGCAAAAATATATACATCAATGTCTTGGACCACAGCATTTGCAGGAGTACACTCCTCATGTTGCTGATCTGATCAGTCATGGATGTCCTGTGCTGTGCTATTTTCTTGATTTACTGCTAATTCCCTAGCAGTCATAAGAAAAAGTAGAGAGAAAATCTAACAGTGAATTAGGTGTGTGTCCCAGCTTGATACCAACACACATAGTGCTCTCACTCACAAAACTTACTGACTCTAATAAAAGCAAGCATTTGTAAAACGAGAGCTGAAATCCCCAAAGGAGAAAGGTTAATGGCTGCACCAGAAAAGCCTGTTTTCCAGGGCCAGCACAATATGTGCATCTTGTGCTGCTGGATGCAGGAGAGCCAGGAGGATGCACAGCAGCTGCTGCTGCTCTGGGAAGCACTGGAACAGCAGGAGGCTCCCCTAGGTATAGCTGCAGTCCTTAAAAGAGGTGCTATCTCTAAGTCCTTCAAATACACCCACTGCTTTTGAAGAAGTAACTTTTAAGTTATCCCTGGCTTCTTTTAACAGGTGTAAGGAAATAATAGGGATTATTAGGTTTTGTATTGTGAGAGGGTGCAGAAGTCCCTGAGATCAAGTTAAAAGTGTGCATTAAAAATAGCCAAAAAAACAGAGTGTGAAACTAAAAAAAATGTTGGGAAACTAGTTGTGTTCACTGATTTCTTATGCCTACTACTGGAAGTCACTGTGTGTTAGACCTAAAAAACCGCAAAACAACCAACCCTAACAAGAAATCCACCACCACCAACAGCAACAGGAAAAGAAACACAAAAGTAATCAACTATGGGTTCTGTGGTGGAGTGTACTTTTGGCACTCCAAGTGTGTAACCTACCCGCTCTTCCTTGCCCATTTTCATCACAACTCCTCTATAAAACATAACTTTCTTCCTTCCCAGCAATGCTGCAGGGACAACCTAGTCACTTTGAAATATTAAATACATGGTGGTCTGATGCATGGAAGTATGAAAGATACATGCAGTGGTTGTCATTATTCCTTTCTAAACACTATTACTACCTTGAATCAAAAGACTGATGGCTGACACTTTAGTACTCTACAAATATGAAATACCTGCTATAGCTAACAGTACCTGCCTCAACAAACTGATGCTTTCCCTCAGTTATATTCCTGTACTCTAGCAACAACGTTATTTGGACTCATCAATAGTTGTTGGTCCTCCCTGTATGTTCAGCCCTGATTTACTTGTGAGGAACATTTACATGTTTGCTGTATCCATTTGGGGTTTTGTTGTTTAGTTGAGTCTGCAGTTGATGTTATTGAGTTCACTCATGGCTTTCCAAAAATCCTGTCATACCTTTTAATAACAATAGTCACTGTTGATATTCACAACTCAAATTACACTGACTAAAGTAACCAAGTTTTTCTAAGCCTTTGTAATTCACCTTGGGTGAGTTGCTTGCTCAGGTCATAAGGTTCAGACTCATTGTTGATCATAAGGTATGGAATTTGACCATTATTTTATCCCATGTCTAGGAATACACACCTTAAAATAATTTGGATATTCTCATCCTCCTCTAAAGTTAGCAATGCTTGCAACAGAAATTTCTGTATCTTTCTCTACACCGTGGAGTATTGTGCATAGGCCTGTACTTTCATCTGTGCAAGGTAAGAGAAGTTGGCCTTAGCCAATTAAATTAATTGATCACAAAGGTTTAAAGACAAAATACCAAAAGTTTGAAAGTTTGAAACAAAACTAATGATACTATACAAACCATTTTTTTAGCAGTCAGCAAGAATTTCATGAGAACAAAATTGCATCCAACCAATCCCATTTCCTTTATGAAATGTTATAATGAGGTTAAAGGCTTGTGAACAAACAATAGAATTGATAAATCTTGTCTTTCATTATGTTTTTTATACTGGTTGATGTGATCTTTTTATAAATAAATTAAGCACATCAAGACTGGATGAAATACATTTGTCTGTGAGCAAAACTGGAGAGCCATACCAGAAAAGTGCTCAGCCATTTATAAAAACACAGTTGAAACTTAAGTCCTCATCTTTGTCCAAAACAGTATTTCCAGCTACTAGGATATTGAAGTAGGAAGAAACCAAACTGAGATGCAGGGAGTGATGTAAAAGTACAGTCAGTGCCAGTGGTGAAAACCTGAAATTTTGAAATTTTTTTGAAATTTTCATGATAAACTGCTATTTTTTTCTTCTTGTTGTTCAAGAAGAGGGCAATATCACCCACTGTTTAGACAACCAAATTTTTGGGTTCTACTTCTGTGGAAAACCATCTGAGGGTCACAGTGAATCAGTAGCTAGGAGGAGTTAATCTGCTGCTGTTGCTTGAAAAGTTAGCATTCTACCAGATTATACAAACAGAAGCATTAACCTGCAGGGCTCATGCAGAACTCCGTTCACTCCTGTCAGCATTTGCTAAACCTCAGATGAACAGCTGTATCTGGTTTTGGGCAAGGCACTTCCTGCAAGATGGGAAGAAGCTGTAGGATGCTCAGGAGAGAACAGTGAGAGTAGCCAGGGGTCTAGAAAATGTGCTCAGCCAGGAAAGACTGCATGAAATAGGACTGTTTAATTTAACATGAGGGAAGCACAACAAAAAAGGCAGCTGCAAAGGGGCAGAGGAAAAAATTTGTTTCATGGTCCATGAGAATCGGGGCAGGATGCAAAGAGCCTAAATCCTGGTAGGAAGCGGTAGTTTTAATGTTTGAAAGTAGTTTCCTAACAGCTTGGCCTCTGCTGCAGGAAATCTTAGAAAGAAAATTGCACAATTTTTTCCAAGCTGCAAAAAACCTCACAACCATGCAGGTAGTTCATACTGCTGAAGAAGGCTGAAGATCTTAGAGACCCTTCCAGGCAAGCTTGATGAGGGGGGAGACATGTAAAGCTGTTCTGAGGATGCTGGTGCTGTTCCTCTGGAGTCGGTAAAAATGTCCTGTCCCCCAAATGGTGCTGTCCTTGATGCCTACTCCCCCTTGCTTCTCACTCTTTGTTGTCTTGTAGTGGTTTTGGTTTGAATTTTTTGGCCAACGTGCCATTTATGTGGTGGTTTCACGTTCATCGAATTTTGCTTGTTAACTGGGAGACAGGATTTTGGGAGAAAAAGGCGAAACAGGTTCAACTTAAAAGAGATAGATTTTATTAACATATGCTAAGGAAAAGAAAGAAAGGAAAATGAAACTTTTAAACACTTTCTCTCCTACTACAGGCTGTTCACTTTTTCACTTAACATAGAGAGAAAACTATGATTTTTAGTCAGTTGTAATCATTTAAACACCATCCTGCATCACTTTGGGAGAGGAGTCTCTCTAGAGTTTATGGAGAGACACACTACAAGAAAATGTTTGGTGGCTTTCAATGTCACAAATCTGTAACTGCCCGGATTTTGCAGATTCTGTGAAGTTCTACCCATATAACAGTTTCTTAAGTTGCTTATGGGCTTCTGCATGTTTGGGGTACTGTTTTAAGAATGGTCTCAAACCAGGTCTTGCAGGCTGGTTGCAATAGCAATCTCCCAATACCTCAATCAGGAATGCAAAATCATGTTAATGAACCAAAGACTTCAGTGCTTTATACTTCCCGTATTTTATCCTTTCCTTTCTCTTTCTGTACCCTACTTAAAACATTTAATGTATGTTTAAGTGTGCTGGTTTCCATGGGTGGAAGCAGAGCAATACATAAAACTCTGAACCTTGACTGCCTTCTTGTCACGTTCTGATGAGGCTGTGCTAAAACTACTGGCTTCATGGCTGCATGTAATCTAATAACCAGCAGAAGCAGCAGTTGCAGACTGTAGCCCTGGCCTAATGACCCTATGCTTTAACTGAATATATGATGCACCTACCACAGCAAGTGTGAGGAGGAAGCAGTGAGTGAAACACAAGTTTCTATTATTTCTGCCACCTACAGTATTTATGTTGTTTCAAAAATAATTTTAAATTTTCACTTTATCTCACTGCCTTAAGAAAGCAATTAATTAAAAACAGGGGGATTGGTTTCTTTTAAGACACCTACTCAGATAATAAGCCAGTTATGCCCCTCAAATCATCAGTCCCACTGATAGGGTGCCAGGAAAAGCAGGCACCTTCACCCTTCAGCCAGGACCACCAGGTGCTGCTTCTAAGAGAGATGAGCATTGGCCCATGGTGCTGGATTGAGCATAACAAGGTCACCTGCTCCAGGTGCCCTTTAGTCCACTTTGCTCCCACCAGCTTACATAGTTGCCTAGAGAAAAACAGATTATTTCTAATTATTTCTGCCTCATGAGGTGATGCAGTAGCTTGCAACTGGGACATGGGTATGGACTGGATGTTTATGACCCCAGTGGATGCATCACTGCATAGAGTTTTCTGCTGTGAGGCTGCTGAGGGGTCCCATAGACAACTTAGGTGTCCCCACCAGCTGCCAAAACCTGTACTGGACCAACTTTTAGACACTGAAAATCCAGACACATGCAGTTCATGCATAAAAACGATTGCTTCTGTTGAAGCTAGAAGTCTTGACTATCTATTTGACTGTTGGAAATAACCTTCTCCTTTCTGAAATCTACCAGGTAGTATAGGCTGGACATAAACTGCTGAACAAGCTGCCTATTGCAGCATTCCCCTTGGGGAAGATATGCAGGAGCAGATTTGTATCTGCAAACCTTCTCCTAACACACAATATGACAAGGCTAAGAACTGTTTCTCTGGGCTCAGCTGGTAACATCCAAGCTGCCTCAAGCTTTGCTGAGGCATGCATAAGCACCAGGATAATTATCTGTCCAAAAGCAAGTTTTGATTTCATGTTAGCATTAGGTCTGCCCTCAGAAATGTCTGTAACACTTGTATTCTACCCATTAAATCTAGCACATCATCTGTTTAACATCATCATGAGGATTATAGTACTTAATGCATCTTTAAAAGGCAATAATTCATTATGCATTGTACTGCATATAGAAGTGAAAAACTGTTTCTGGGGCTCATTCTTGCTTAGTCCTAAAGACTGATACCACAGTAAGTTTATGGGGTCTGTCAGAACTAGACAGTCAATAGATGGGAAACTGTACACTCAAATGTACAACTGTACAATGAAATTAAATAGATGTTCTTCATACTGGTAAGAAACAAAGAGAAGTTCTTTTTTTTTTTTTTTTTTTTGCAAACCACTGCTAAGGAAAATTTGACATGAAGAATTACTTGTGTTTTCTATATTACATGACAGCAGTTTATGTCAATTACTTCACTTTTCCCCGTTTTGCGAATTTTGAAGTGCTTAGATTACTTTGTGCATTTTTCCTCATTTTTGAATGAACACAGCCGTTACTAAATTTCATTAAAGAAAGCTTTGTACACGCTCATTTTCAGAGGTGAAGCCGAGAATTTAGGAAGGTTTATAGTGGTGGCTTTCATGCAGGTAGGAGGACAGCCATCAAACAGTGTCTCTTTTAATTTTAACTTCATGAGTTCAGCTACTTTTGCTATTGGAGATAAAAGGAAAGACCTAATGTAACAGAAAAAAATTCTTCCTACCAGCCTGCTTTTGTACAGCTATCAATGCTTCTGCATCTGGGCACTCTAAGAGATGGGGAACTCAGCTGATTAGGCCTCAGATCTAATTTAGTACCTGCACATTAACATCAAACTAAACTTACTGGCTTCTGCTGCTATTCGAATGAATTCCTAGGGGAAAAAAAAAAGTATAATTATAAAGGGAATTCCCTAAATTCTCATATGGTTCATCTTCATGAATGCTCCAATAGCCTGAAGATATTTTATCCCAACAGTCTGGAATAAAAAATTAGATTATTAGAGAAACATTCCACCAGGTATTTCCTTTGTAATAGATAGTAATAAAATATTGGGGTTTAGTACAGTTCTTTGAATTAAATCTGAACTGACAAGACCTGAAAGAATATCTGACTGTTTCTTTCACTGCAGTTTAGATCACTACATACACTGTTGTAGCCAACAGCTGCTTAGAATATCTCAACTTCATGTTTTCCCAGCAATTACACCCACGTCACAGCAAAGGACAAAATGAATACTGTTTTCATTTCTGCAATTAATAGATTATTTGCCTCACTTTGTTTACTGGCATTTGTCTTAGTGTAAAGATTGAAAGAGTCTGCAAGAGAGACATTTGATGGAGAAAGTGAGCAAGGTATGGAGGAACTAGATCTGTCTTGAATTTCTAACAGACTTTTCTTTAGCTCCGGTATGCTGCTCATCACAGGAATATAATTAACCTGATGTTTAAAGCTATCTCAGATTAAATGTGCATTTGTTCAGCAAGATGACAAAGGCAAAGGTCAATTATAACTAGTGTAATTTATTGCAAAATAGGTTCTTGCTCCCTAGTTGTGTTTGTGGGAGTTCTTTTATTCTAAGGCCCCTGCCGAATTCGACCCTCTTCTGCAAATAATTCGGAGTCTGCTGAGAACTGATGAAGAACTGGAAAGAGGGAAGCTCATCCAGTCCTGCAATGGTCTGTCTCACAAAACTTGCCTCTGGGGAGCTTCTGAAGGAAGGCCATAACATATGGCATATGTGACAGTTTATCAGATTGTGTAATTCATGGGACCTGGCCTGCATACTTCAAAATGCAGTAAAATTCCCAAGGGGTGATTCACACCAAAGTAATTATTTTTTGTTTTTAACTGAGTGTCTGTGCTACACATTGCCTTTGTATTTATGCTCACTCACATCTCCCCTACTATGGGTTTTCCCATAACATCTGAGGGTCCAGCCCTTGGCAGAGAAGTGGCTAAAATCAATTAGTGAGATGGCATGATCGAGTATGTCTTGAAAAACCAGAAAGGTTTTAATAAGGAAAAAAAATAATGCAAAAACAAAGGCAAAGCCGAACACAGTATAGAGACAAATCCCCTACTTGCTACAACACCTCAAAAAGCCTGGAACTTCTTTGTTCTCTCTCTTTAGTTCTCTCTCTTTGTTCTCTCTCCCACTCTTCATAGTGCAGGTGGGCTGTTTGGCTCTTGGCCCAGTGAGATCACCAAGAGGCTTTTAGTTACACTCTTGGAGCCCAATCCATGCTCCTGTGCTGTCACTGAGCCAATTACAATGAGAAAAACACAGAACTTTCTATTTAAAAGTCCTTAAAAATGTCTAAAGGTAAAATGAAACTCTTTCCCTATTTGGAAACACCTGCTGGGGGTGTGGGGGATGCTTTACTACACCCTACACGATGGTTAATAATGACAATTTTAAGAGGATGGGGGAAACCACCTCCAGCTGAGAAGCATGCATCTGATGATACTGTTCCACTAGATTGAAGATCATGTTTATAGTCTTCCAGGGACATAATCTGGAGTTAATGTAGCATCCTGGGGTTTTGCCCACAAACTTTATGCAGTTTGCTGATTGCCTTTCCAGTCTGAGTTCAGAGAAAGGCAAAGGCTGCTTTAAACTTTTACCATAGGTAAACATAAAGTGAAATTATTAGGACAGCCTCAGAATTGCAGCACTGTAATTCTCCAGCACTGTGGTGATATAGGAGAGCAGTTAGTGTGCAAGCACACAGTACCTTCTCAAAGCCATGAAGTGAACAGAAGAGGGGCTTTTTTGGTTTTGGGTTTTTTCCCAGAATACTCAAATATTCAAGTCAGTACTTTTCTAAGTGTTACCTTGCTGTTTTCAATCCAAATCTCAACATCTCTTAAACTAATATTTCAAATAATTTGGAGACATTTTGCCGAAACCTAAGAACACCACAGTATCCCGACACTGTTCTGTAAACAATTTCTCCTCTACCCAGAAATCTAAGTCTGTGGTGAACAAAACCAGAACAACCCTAACCTTAAAAGAGAAAACAAAAAAAATATACCAATACTTACCCTAGAACTTTTTATTCCTTATTTTATTTTGTTCTTTTTCTGTACAGCAGAAGATTCAAAGAACCACTGAGTGGTTCAAAGAACCACAAGAGTGGAGTAATTCCTCTCTTTTTTTTCCCATTCTTTCTCCCTTTCTCTGTGTTCCTGACCTTCTAGGGGTTGTGATAATTCTTGCCACTTTCCTATTTTCTCCTGTGTTTTTACCACATACAGGATTTTTATATCTGGTATATGTATTTCCTATTCTTTGTTGTGTCTGCTGACCAGTTGTGATTTGTGTTTCCACCATCAGCCTCCTGTTACTCCCTTGTGCCTGTGTCTTCACAACCTCTACCATAATTTTCTGCCACCTCTGAGATGTCTGAAAAGGCGAGACCTCTTGAGGATCTCTGCCACAGAGCAGGATGATTCCAAAGCTGTGTTATCAGAGACCTCATTTTGAGCTCCAAAATTTGTGCAATGCATAAATATTTTGGAGATTTAAAAGACAATTCTAGAATGCCTAGTTCTTAAATGTAAATATGGATGTGTAGCAGGTACAGGGACATGTAGGTAGTTCTGCCTTTCACTGTCTTCAGCAGAGTTTCTGTTGTGTCAGGAAGCATGTCTCCATCATATCAGTAGTCTTTATCCAGATCTCTATGAGAAGTAGGACACAACCTTCTTATGTAATAATAAATACTGTAAAACATAGAAAACACCCCTCTGCCTGACCTTCAAGCACTTTCCAAGAAACAGTTTAAGCATTTTCCAAATAAGGCAGCAGTTATGTAGGAAGTTGTCCAACATAGCAGGCATGTGAGAAAGAGATGCCAAAAGTTCCGTCTCATTTGCCAGCCTCAAGAGTATAGTATCTATCTGCAAGTTTTAACTCCTTCTCTATCAGTATTCACTAACATGTCTGGAAATGAAAGCTAAGCAGAAGTCAGAGGTTTTGAATAACAGAGTTGGAAGAATTGCTCCAGCTTTTTGTCTCATCTCTAGCATATTTTCCTTGCCACAGAGGTTTTTCCTTTGATTTTTTTCCAATCTTCTTGAGTTATTTTGGGAAAATAAAAGGAGATGACTGTGTAGTTTGAGGACTAACAATCCTCCTTGCTCTCTTGATGTTTCAAAACAAGTATGCATGGCACATTTCAAGTTTTATTCGATTTCAGGTTTCCCTACCTACAGAGTCATGCAATATGATTTAGAGGTGGCTGTATTCCAAGCACTCTCTAGAGGAACCCAATACTTGTGGGCATTCTGGTTGATCATATTTTTCCAAATCAAAAATACCACAGACAGTTATGTAAACATATATTTAAAAAAAAAATAGGAGAGTAAGTTTTGCTATCAGAAAGGAAGACTTTTTTTCCCCACTTCTAAAAACAAACTAATCATAATGTGTTTAAGACGACCATAAGTGGTCAAAAGCACATGGAAGTTTTGGGGCTTTTTTGTTTAACATCTCATTTGAAAATTAGGCATGTTTCCATATGAAGTTCTCAATCAGTCCTTGGGAAACTCTTAGGAATATACAAGACAGCTGTTGGTTGCTTCTTATGAAGCAACTTGACTGTACTACAAACCTGCTGCACAGCTGACACGTTTTAGAATCTGACAAAATATCAAACCAAAGAGAACAGGGGCTGAGTTCTGTAATGCTTCAAGTGTCCTGATCACTGTCCAGTGAAGCATCTCTTCCATTTAAAATAACCAGTTCCACCAAAGACTCTTAACTTGCAGAAAGTCAGGTAGTACAGCTCTGCTGCTCAAGTGTTTGCCTGATAAAGGTCCCATCTATGGAAAAACTAGCTTCAGGTAGCTTTCCTTCTAAACACATCTTAGGTCAAAAAGAAAAGAAAAGAGGGAAAAGTAATGTTGCTACCTGAAACTTTATTATCTACCCAAATAACTGGTGATCCAAAAAGTGCATCTGGGTCTGTCACATTTTCAATGTCTTTGCAGATGTGATCTTTCCTGTTTGGAAGGCATGTCTTGGGGCCAAAAAGGATTTTGTTCTTCTGGGTGGGAGATCAGACTGTCTGGCTGGAGCACAAGCTACAGGTGCCGAGAACACCTGGGCAAATTTCTTGCATACACATTATGCAGCTCCTATCAGACAAACTGTAATGACGTTGTAACTGAGGGAAGACACTAAAACTACAAATTAACCATTTTCTGTAGAGTGTTCACTGCTGCAACTTGTTTTATCTACTTTTACTCCAACAGCTCAAGGTTAACAAAACCAAACTCCACAAAATCATATTAAACACAGAAAACATAGAAACTATCGGAAGTACCATCACTAGAAACAGTCACTTTATTTAACATGTACAGGACGGACAATATAAGAAGCAACATCACACTCTGCCACTCAGCCCACATTTGATGTTGAGGAGGAAGAGCAGAAAATAAAGTTAATGTTCAATGAATTTTCCAATCAGTACAGGCAGCCCAATAAACAACACACAAAACAGGAACAGACTTGAGTCTTACCCATCCTGCTGACTCCACTTTTACTGAATGTTTTATTTTTGGTAAAAAGGCTAAAAGTAACCTTTATATTAGTAAACAGACTTTTTAGTTCAAAGGGCTGCTGTATAAACTTTTTGTGTTCTGGTCTAAGCCAGACATAAATCAGAAGTGTTAAGCTACAGCAATTATGACACTTACTGCCCATATGTTAAGATAACCTGTTATTTAACCTGAAATATTAACCAGTTGAAAAGCACTCTCTACTATTATTAAAATATATTTTATACCATTGCAGAAAGTCAGATGTTTATATACCAGTGTAGATAAGAAGATGATGAAATTTACGTATAGTGTTAGTCACCCATTCTGCTTTTTAAAGCATTTATTTAAACAGAAAATTTCTGTTGGTATTGTAACAATAGTATGGAGTTTATAAGTGCAAATGCACAATACTATGGCTGCAAGAAACTTCTCCAATTTAGACAATTTTAAACGTTTCAGGTTGTTTCCATAGCTGAGGGCTACATTCTTACTTGTGATACATGGTGTGAATAAGGCTGAAAGAACCCCTCTCTGCAGGAAAATAAGGCTTATGAGAGGCATTATTCAAATCTTAAAATCTGCCTGAAGTACTATTTAGGAAAAACACTCTGCTGGTGAATAATACAGAAGATCAACTAAAATAAATACTGAAAATATTTCAAGGTCAGTTCTGTATCAGTTATGCTGAAATATAATTTATTATCTTCTTAAATTTTTGGGAAAAAACAGAATGTAGCACTGGCTTGCAGGTAAACAATAAAAATCTGCTTCTCATGTCAATACAATATTGCAAAATGTTAAGTGTTCTGAGTAATATCTGGCTTAGAATGCACTGGTGGGTAAAAAGAAGATTTCTGCTTACTAACAAGGTAATGTTTGAACTGATTATTCAGTAACTACTGCCGATAAACCTGGGCCAAATGCAGGCTGATTTCTTTCTTATCTGACACTAGGACTAAGAAATATCCCCAGTTTTAACTCTGAGGTATTGCTTAAGTTGGAGCAAAACTTTGCCCCATTTTTGTGTTTTCTATAAATTAATATTTTGCAATCTGTTTTGTTGGGTTTTTTTTTGTTTGGTTGGTTGGTTTTTGGTGGGTTTTTGTTTGTTTGTTTGTTTGATTGGTTTGTGGTTTTGTTTTGGTTTAGTATTTGTAGTTTCATGTATTCTTCACTCTGAGAACTATGAAGCTGCTTGGACTTCAGCTTCTGTAAGTCACCTCCAAAAGAGACATTGTAAAGCCTTTAACAAACAAGGCAATTCAAGGGGCTGCGATCACACTCCCTTCAAGTCAGTGGCAAGATCATGAAGGGCAGTCCACAAAGCTAATTTGTCTGACAGGGACAGATCAAGAGCTGTGCAGGCAGACACACTGCAGTGAGTTTAGTCTGCCTAAATTGGAAGCGTTAGTGCTAAAGCCTCAGAAGAAAACCTGTCATTTCCAAAGGCACCTGAAAATTCATGTATTTCAGTTCCTTGATGACTAAACCCATTCTCTTGTGCTTTGCTTTGGCATCCTTTAACCTGTATATAGACTTGGAAAGTGCTCAGCTGCTGGGTCAATAAAAGGATAAGATATTGCTCCAGATCATGACTGGTCCTCCAATTTGTAGGACCTAAGATTTCAGTTCCCAGCAAGAATCCTCTCACATTTACACAGTTAAACTTCCCTTCCTTCCCTCCTCTGCCACAGGCTAATATTCCCATAGAAAGAGTAAGCAGAAAGTGAGAGCAGCCTAGTGATAGAAACAATTTAGCAGGGTTGAGGAGATTCTGGGATCTCCCAGGACTGTTCCCAGCACTTTTTGTATTGGACAAGAGCAGCCCAAAGAGCAGTACAGACTGCCTTGAGAAAGGTCAAGAAAGCAAGCCGGGTTTGTGAGCAGCACAGTCTCTGCAGCACAGTTACAGCACCATGGCACTGACTGGTACTGAGCACTTTCTTCTGAACTGAACAAAATTATCCCGGATAAACAGCTTTTTTGCAACCAGAGTAAGTATTGGTGGCTTTTCTTGTGTAGTACCACTGTAGAAGGGAGAGGACAGAAAGGGGCCAATTCTGAAAATCTTTGCATTTCCCCATCCCCCTATCCCCAAAAGAAAAGTTTTGCAGTAGGGAAGTTTTGCAATAGCAATCGGCTTCTGGCAGCTTAACTACAGGAACAGTGGTGGCATCTTCACTGTCCTGTTGCACTGTCCAACATGTCCAGCCTGTGCTATCTGAAGAAATTCCATGTAGTCAGTGTGGATAAGGCTGGCCCTATCTGCACCCAGCTTCGAGATCTTCACTGAGCACTTAGACAGGATGTCCTCTGACTGGCACCCAGCAGCAGACAGATGTGTGTAGCTGTCACTTGCTGAGCCAAGCAACAAATATTAGCTAAGCCAAACACCAAGCAAAAGACAAATGAATTTGAGCAGCAAGACCTCAGGTGCAGAAGGCAGGGTTCTACACATGGAAGAGTGTAATTCTCCTTTGTATACTGGTGAATTTCACTATAATGATGGAACTCAAAAGCTTATTCACCCATACTGTAAATAAAAGATACAGTTGGATCTGGAATCCCATGTCAGTAGGCTGCAACACCTAATCTCATTAACTCTTGGAGCAAGGCTCCTTAACTCAAGATCAGACCAAGGCTGACAGGGTTATGAACTTTCAGGGACATAATTATTTGGCAGCATCTAACAGCTTTTTGCAATGCTTTATTCTTTGGTCACTAGACATGTCAAAAATGGCAGAGCAGATAGAAAAACCCTACAACACTCCGTGTCAGGAGGTCACCCAAGTGTCACCCATTTAGTTTCCTTAAGACAAGAAAAAAAGGACCTTCCACTGAAGATACAGAAGTAAACAATTTAGAATCAGGAGGAGAAATTTAATTATGTGCTGAGCCAAATAATAATCTGAGTACCTTCTATCTAATGTTATCAGAAAAAGAAGGAAGAGAGGTTAGGTGGATAAAAAGTAATTAAAAATATCTAACATATTCTTCATAAATGAGATGTTATTTGCTCTTAAATTAACCAGAATTAGAGTTAATACAGAATAGATTCATGGTTCATGTCAGAATTCATGACTGCAAGGGTTGTGCTGGGAACAAATTTTTCCTCTTGGTAAAAAACTGTATAATTGGATTTGTGAAGGTCCTACATGTGTTCTTGAAGCTCATAATCTGATCAAAGTCAAAGTCACTGCTTAGCATTGCAAGGTTTGTGCTTTTCTGTACCTGTTTCCTACTAATTAGAACATTAAATTTGAGGGTGAAGACAAGGGAGAAAAGTTACAAGGTTGTACAAAGAAAATTTATTATATAACTTCTGCCTTAATCATAAAAATGGAGAATACATCACATTACAGTACTATGAAGCAAGGGCAGAATATTTGACTAGATAAGAGAAATAAGTTTTTCACCATGTGTGTGAGTGGTTACACATTACAACAGCTAATCAATCTCTGCACTAATTTTTTCAGAAAAGGCACTGGATAATCCTTTTCTCCACTGAGTAGATTAGAGGGAAGAGGGAAGACTAGCATGTATATTATGTGTTTGAGACATGATCTGATGGCTTTCTGGCTAACATTTGCATTGCTGTTATAATTGCCTTCTTATTTGCCACCTTGATGTCCCTGACTTAGAACTGCCCTCAGTCAAACACAAGTCTTTGGAGGGGCTAAAAGGAAAAATCAAAGCTTTGACTTGAGGAAGTATCTCCTTCCTCTGTTATACATGAGAAGCTACTTGAACACATTGCCATCATGCCACCTGCAGACCTGCAGGAGCAGTACAGATGGTTATGGTGTCTTTACGGCAATGATGTCAGCTCACAGTGGCATGCTCACATTCTTGCTGGCATTGTCAGAAGCATTTCATTATATAAGGTACAGGCATTATGCTGTCTCTACCAAGGGAAATTAAGAAAAAAATCTGATAAGGGAACAGCCAAGGAAGAAAACCAAGTTGCAGTGAGACAGCTCAAAGTGTTGCTCGCATACAACATGCCAGAAAAACTCTTTCACGCATTATCTACAGAATAGTCTCATTAAGAAGACCTAGAATAGGTGTGGTTGGCACCAAAGTTCTCAGCTTCTCCAATGCCATTTCTGATTGTGACTCCTGAAAGTAGGTTGTATGAACAACTAGTGTTGGTATTTAATGTAATGTCTGCATTTTGCTATGCCTTAAACATTCATTACCAAACATCTGGTTGCAGAAGCATCAACAGCTCTGACGCCTGTGGGAAGCCAAGGCCCATCCCAGAAATAAAATCCTCTTCTAAAAAAGACTGGAGGAGCCATGGTCTCAGCTATTGTATAGTATACTCTAACCAACAAACTTTCCTCTGAAGGACAGTCTCCATTCATTTTGGGCTGGTACAGGCAGAGCTGGGCCTACTCAGCTGTGTGCAAAGTGATGACAGGCTCCTTTTGTCTAGCAATAGAGAGCAGTCTTTGGAGCACAAAGAGAAAAAAGAGGTTCCTCTCATCTGAACTCTCACTGGAATGTCATAACCACAAAGGCAGATTGAATTTTCATTCAGCTTAATTTTTTTCTTGGCTTTTTCAATTTTTGCTCCAAAGGAGTTGAACAGCAGGAAATGCTCTCACTGAAGAATCCCACAGCCTAGAAGTTTAGTCAGTCTTACGGTGATAAAGATGGCAAACTCATCCATGTAGAAAATAGCAAAAGGATGTGCTGTCACCCCCACCTCAGTTAGCCTGTGTCCTGAGTAGATGTGGGAGAACTTCCATCTGGATTTCTGTACTCTCAGTGAAAGAAACACGCTGAAGTGGGTGGCAATCATTTTATGTTACAGTTCTAGTCCCCTGAAAAATATCAGTGTAGAAGGAGGGTTCTACATTGGGTGGACCTGATACTCACCTTCACTGTGTTGCAGAGCTCCAGTACACCTGGCATTGTTTGTCCCCAAGTTCCCCAGGGCACAATTTCCTTGGAGATCAGTGCTCCAGCAGAAGCAATCTTGCTGTCTGCACACCTGCCTTCCTCCCCCAGGGCTCTAGTTCTGTTGTTGCAATGGTCACCTCATTTTCTTCTTATCAGGAATTTTAGTGCTTATCTCCCTACCTCCTCTAGTCCCTGGGTTTTATTCTATTGAATACAGGAAACTTCATCAGTAACCCATGAATAGTTTTAGTCTTTTGATTTCCTGTTTATCCATCAGTTCAATCCAGAACATTCTGTCTTTCAGTATTTCCCCTTTACACCAGTTAATAAGTAAATGATCCTTTAAAAATTTATTTATGATATTCTCATAAGGAACCTTTAAATTTAGTTAAGAGAACCACCATCAGCTTGCATAATGATCTGCAAAAAAATCTGAAAGTATTAAAAATAAAGTTTTTGTTATAGTACAGTATAACAAAACAGGAATCAAAATGATCATAAATCCTGCCAGCATTTTCACTGCTGCAGTTACCATAACATTACCATACTGACAGTCAGCTTGGCAGTGGGGATCTTGGAAGTGACACTGGGGTCATGCATATGTTTGTGTACACACATGCACTGCAGTGAATATGCCCATGGTCTAAGCAGAAGTGTAAAAACACAGAGAACAGGAAAAGTTTTGCCAACTCTAATCTAATTAAAGCCTGTATCACCATCATTGCCAGTGCTGAGGGCTTTGGTCTGGGCTGGCTATCCTTGCCCTGTGCAGGCTTCATGCACCCAATCCTGACTGATAATTATCTCTTACTGGCATCAACAAACCTGGGCTTCTGCTATTTTGGTAGATCTCCATATGCTGCAGTCACACCTGACTGCCATGCTGACATTCTGTAGGCACCAAAGAGCCTTTAAACTAGGCTTGTGTACTATTGCCACCACATGTGAGCTTCATATGCTGTTTTCCAGTACCTTGTAATATCCTTATGCTCACGGCAAATGAATCCTTCCATTATGGTGAAAAAGCAATGTAGGAAACTAGAAAAATAATCAGATGAAATGTTGGGATGATACTACTATGTCAAAGCAGTAGTTAATTTGGCTGTTGAAGAATAAGAATTTGATAGGCAAAGAGTGTATTTGAAGTATCACATCTTTGCCCTTTCTCCCAAAAATTCCCTGCAAAACCTCCTTTCAAGAATGAAAGTTACACAGATAGCAATTAGCAAACTTATTGATGTTTTTCAATGCTCCAAGTTTTTCTGGGGTGTTTTTTTGGGGGGTTTTGTTTTTTTTCCAGGTGAAGAACAATGTTTTTCTGGGTTTTGCAATTCTTCTTTGGCCTAGCCATGGGAACCCAAATTAGTTCATAGGTCTTTACTACTATTGTAGGACTTGTAGGACTACAAGACTCATTATGCAAAGTTCAAGCCTGTGTATGTTCACATCAAACTGCTTTACAAAGAAATACACACATTCAGTCTCATTTACACTACCTTTAAATGTGAGGATAGGAGTGAAAACTAAGCATTTGGTAAAAAGGGAGCCACATTCGAACTGTATGGAAGAAGTAAAATAGTATGCTCTTCTGAGGATATAAACACATACACACAGAGACCATACCAAACCTCTGCAAAGTACCAAGACTTGCTGTTCTTCTTACAAAACTGCATGAAAAAAAAATTAATTAAGATTTTGCAACTTCCTGCCCTTTCTCAGGCAGTGTTTTAATGGTCTGAAAGACCAACTTTCACTGATAGTATGTAGAAAACGAAATAGTCATGTGTTATTTCCTGTTAAGCCAGTTAGGCATACTCAGTATATAAGGGGACTCAAATTACCAACAGTCAAAATCAGGCATGAGAAAATTACTCAATGAATATTAGTGCTTTGTAAAGCCATTAGCTAGCATCAAGATGAGCCAAGTGTTTTCTAAACTACAATGAGGACCTCTTCACAGTGGAGGAGTTCAGCCTAGAAAATAGTAAACACTTAGGCTAGGAAGAAACATTATAAAGGATATATCAATGTAATTACTGCTGTTTGTCAGAGTCACAATCACATGTGAAAAAAACCCAAACCTTTTAGAATGAGAACATAAATAAATAAAAGGTAGAGAAAGAAGGATAAGGTTTCTAGTGGTCCTTACCACATTTCTGGGAAAATGCATTAAAGATTTCACTATCTTAGCAGGTAATTGAGTAGGCAAGTAAATTAATTATTACCTGGAAAAGGGTCAGGTCAATAAACAAGTGAATTGGAGAGAAGAAGACAGAAAAGCAGAAAATGTTCTGAAGAGCACATGTTTACCATCCTTGAATAACTCATAATAATAATTTCACATGCTATTTCTTCAATTAATTATCCAGCCTATTAAAGCTATTGCAATAAATTGGACTCCATCCAATTACTCTGAAAATTGCTCGTACCATGAGAATTTTCTTTTTTTCTTTTCAAGTTGAAATCCCTCCTGGTGCAACTTGTACTCATTGTTCCGTGTCTTGTCCTTGTGAAGAGACAAGCTCTGTCCTCTTTGTAGCTAGCCTTTATATATTGGAAAACTGTGGTGACATGGCACCTAAGCCTTCTCTTTTCTAGGGTGAAAAGACTGAATTCTTTCAGTTGTTCCTCACAGTGCAGGTTCTCTCTTCCTTTCATCATCTGGGAACTTTCTGCTATTGTCTACAGAAAGCTGTTGTTGAGGTAACTTGAAGCAAGTACACCTTCAAAATGAGTGAATCTTCAGGATTTACTGAAAACTAAACCAAGACATTAACATGTTATGTAAATGTGATTGCCCACCTGTGCCCTGCACTGGTGCAGTCACCTTAGATATTGTGTGCAGTTCAGGGCACCACAACACTAGAAACATTAAACTATTAGAGAATGTCCAAAGGAAGGCAGTAGTGAAGGGCCTTGAGGGGAAGCCATGTAAGAAACAGCTGAGGGCAGTTGATCTGTACAGCCTGGAGGAGACTGAGGGGCGACCTCATTGAGGGCTGCAACTTCCTCATGAGGGGAAGAGGAGGGGCAGACACTGATCTCTTCTCTTGGGTGACCAGTGACAGGACTGGAGGGAATGGCCTGAATTTGTGTCAGGGGAGCTTTAGCTTGGATATCAGGAAAATTTTCTTTCCCATGAGGGTGTTTGGGCACTGAACAGGTTCCCTGGGGCAGCTGTCACAATACCAAGCCTGACAGAGCTCAAGAAGCTTTTGGACAATACTCTCATGCGAATCCATGGATACCCTGTGTATACAGATCCAGTGATTTGTGTAAGTCAACAATTGTTATTTGTAAACTCCAAAGATGATAAGGTGTTTTGGTTCAGTCCCAGCCAGCAACTAAATACTGCACAGCTGCTGGCTCATTCCCACCCCTGGCAAGGGGTGGGGAAAAAACACATGGCCTGAGAAAAGAACAGATTAATAGCTGAAACAAAGAAAATCAATAGTAATACAATAGCAGTGAAAGGTGAGAAAGATAATTAAAACACAAGGGAGACCAGTGATGCACAACAGAGCTGCTCACCACACACTGACTGATACTCAGGCTGCCCAGGCAGCAATCATTCCCTGCCAGCCAACTCCCCCAGTTTACGTACTGCGCATGAGATTCTGTGGTATGGAATATCCCTTTGTCACACTGGGTTACCTGTCCCAATGCTCCTTCCTAGTTCCTTGCCACAGGTTCTTATTGGCACAGCGTGAGGCACTGCAAAGTTTTTGATTTAAGGTAAGCACTGCTCAGCAACAATGAAAACATCAGTGTGTTATCAGTATTATTCCCACACTGAATCCAAAATACAGCACTAACAGCTGCTGGGAAGAAAATTCTCTCTATTCCAGCTGAAACTAAGACAGCAGGCACCCCTTATTCCATATAATTTCCATAATGGCAGGTCCCACTTCCCAAAACCCCATCACTTTCCTCTCTTTTGGTACATATACAAACAGATAACATTCACTTAAATTATGGACCATTCCAACAAAAGCGCATTGAGTACACTGAATGCATGACCCTGGGCTCCATCTGTCAGAACCAGTTCTCAGGCAGGAAAGAAGGTGTGTGGTGTTGGACTGTTGCATGTGGAAAGCAGCTCTGAATATATCACTGCTGGGCTCATGGTTCCATCAAAGTTCATTCTTCATTTATGCGTGATCAAAAGGGAATTGAGGTCAGAGCCCCAAATCCAGCACAGACAAGTGAAAGCAAACTGTGGTCTGCAGTCTGCTTTAGAAAGGACTGACAAAAATGCTTCAGTGATACCCACTGTGGTACCACTGGGCTGCCTCTGACTCCAATTCATACTGAAGTTCCAGTATGTCCAGTACAGCAGCACTCAGTGATGGTGTTACTTCATTCAGGCAGTAGCCTATTGCTAGTCTCCATTCTTCCTCAAATCTTCACAGTGGCCATATGGGACTGATAAAGCACAAACAGGTCCTGTTGATCCCTTATTTCCCCAGGCGATAAATCACCTAGTGAATGGATATCAGGGAACCTTCTACATCAGTTGTAGAACTGATTGACAGCTGTTGCTCTTTGACCTTCAGCAACTCCACAACAGAAGGGTTCTCTGAGAGACCTGGCAAAGTAGACAGCTGCTTCATTTTCTTTGTCTCCAAGGCAGCGGTGAAAGCCCACTGGCTTTGGGTCTTTGAAATACCTTCTCCAGAAGGGTAACTTGTTATCTTCTGACCGACCTTCCACATGAGATGGAGGGAGGTGTAGCAGAGCATGTACACTTGTGACAAAACTGCATCTTTTTGGTAAAAAGTGTCAAGTCTTCTAGAATTAAGCTGGAGGACAGGAATGGATGTCCTGAATAACCAGACATAATTACATTAAGAAGCTCCCAGACACTGAATACCAGACAATCTATGTGTGAAGTAGTAACAAAAATTTCAGAAGGGGAAAGCGGTCACTGATTAGAGAAGAATGTGGTTTTAAAGTGATTCATACGGAAAATTTATGGGTCAGTGATATAGTACCAGTGTTAAAACAGAAATACCTAGTAGAAACATTAGTGAATTGGCAAGTTTACAAATGGAAACCCATACTCTGCACTAGTTGCAGAGAATTAAAATATGCTGGGAGATGTTTTACTCTGAATTGAGCATTCATTGCTTGAAAGTCTCACATGATCTCTCCATTTTTTTGCCTTCCACCCTCTTTTTTTATCACACCAATTTATAGTGATAACTGCAAATCAGTCTCCCCACATCCCCCTTGCAAAAGACTCTTGGGCTCCTTCCACAGAGGCAGTATTGCTGCCTCCTCCACTAAGGCACTACAGGGTATATTTGTGTGAATGGCCAAGATACCTGGGAGATCTTGCATTAATATCAGCAATTCCCCCATCTCTAAATGAGGGCTGACAGCATGAAGAAATCTACAGAACTGCATGGCAAGTTTTACACTGTAGGGAGTAAAAGGTCCAAGCTGCACTAGCCCTTGGAACCGACAAAGTAGCATGCCATAAAGAAGCTGAGAGGATCATTAATATTTTCAGAGAAGAATGTCTAGTCTTGAATTAAGAAGGATGCACCAGTTTAGTATTACTCAGACTGGTGTCAGTATTGTCCAAGATGATGGATTACACAACTCCCCATGACCACAGCCAAGAGCTCCTGTCATGACACAATTATTTAGTCTTTTGTGTAAAAGCTAAATGAATAGTCAGAGTTAAACCAGGTCATCATATTTAACATCAAGCATAATGCTGCTGTTGTTATTATCTTGGGCAGGAGAGAAAAAAAGTAGACCAAAAATTCCCCAGGAATTTAGTGAAATGGCTGCAGTATGACTGAGCAAGAAGATTTTAATGGACCAGCAGTAAAACTCACCAAGCACCTTTTTTTTCCTGTTCTTACTCAAAACCACACAAAATCATTGAGAAATAATGAAATATCATTTACCCTATGCCAGCACAAACAACTCCTCCATGTTAGGCAAAGGAAACACCATCTGTCATCTTTTTAAGTTATAGAATAAAGAACTGACTAAAACATTTTGGGGCATAGTAGCAGCGGGCTAGGTGGTGAGTTGCCGCTACCGTCCCAAAAGCATCCCCACAGGAAGACATTTGGGGTGGCACAGAAACAGTCACACAGTCCAAGCACATGCACACCACGGATAGCTCGGCGAATGAGAGACAGGAAGGGTCTTCTGTATGGAGATCCGAGGGGTTTATTGAGGCCACACGCCAAAGGGGTCCAGGGACAAAAGACCAAGAACGAAGGAGGGTCCAGGCTTAAGTATGGGGTAAGAGGGGATGGAGCAGAGCATCAGGGACCAATGATCTGAGAACCCCAAGGTGGTACTTAGGTGGGGCAAAGGGTAGGAACCAATGAGAAAACAGAGAAAGGAGAACACTCCGGGGAATGTACATACACAGCAAAAAGGGGCTGAACAGCTTATATCAACCAAACAAGCCAATGGAATAACAGAACCTAGGAGATATTACCATAGTGCTGTAAAGCATTAGGGGGGAAGTGTTCTTCCTCACCCTATGCTGTGGGGTATTCCCAGAGCCCACAGTACATACATTCCCTTCTAGGGCATGACTACTGACCTCTCCCTGGTAGGCTTGCGGGCCTCCACAATGAGTAACCAATGGCACAGAACCAATACCTCCAGCTCTGGAAAGGCTCTCTGAGCAGCTCCTGGCTGAACAGAAGTAGTCAATGAGTAAATCCCGCTCTCTGTAAATCAGCAGTCAAAGTCTAGTCAAAGATCTAACACACACAGATGTTAGCCTGGTTTCACCTAATGTACAAATCTTAAGACACCTGAAACGTGGCAAGATATGTGATCCATTTATGTAGCAGATGTAGATGTAATCTAAATAAATTCCTCTTTTTTTTTTCCCCCAAGAGTTGGAAGCATTAGTCCATGCAGAGGCACTGGCATATTTTATGTAGGTCTGACTGAGAGGACAGAGAACTGCAAAAGGCTAAGAGAAAAGCAAAGAACACGGCCCAGGTGTCTATAATTCCTTCTGCACAACAAATATTTATGTGAAGACGCTTCAGTGAAGATTCTGAAGTGAGGAGTCTTCAGTCCGAAAAAAGAGAGACAACTGAATAAGGTCTGTAACAGATGTCAGTAAAACCCAAGTATACAGAGAGACTGAATAGGGATTAACTGATCACTCTGTTCCAGCACAAGAGCTGGGGAGGGCATCACATGGAAGTAACAGAAGGCAGACAGAAAACAAGCAAAAGGAGGCGGTTTTCCTCGCAGCATATGGCAAATTTTTGGATAGTATTATTTTACACAGGTTTGTAAAGTGAGTAGGCAAATTCATAGGAGAAAAATTCATAATCAGTCTTTAATCAAATCCTATAAAAAATATCTATCTGCAAATAATCAAAAGATGAGAGAGTATGTGTGAAAATTAATTTGTAATTAACTTGTTATATTCTTCTACAGGGAGCTGTCCTTGGCCACTACAAGAGACATTCTTATGTTCTTTGCACTGCATTATGAAACTCTGAAAATTATTATGGATCTCTTAAATAGTATTACAAATGTTTTACAGAAGCAGACCATATACTGCTTTAGCAATTTAAGAAACATTATGCCATAAATGGCACAATTTCTTTATGGCATTGAGTTATCTACTTCTTTTCACTTTCTCCTAAAGATAATAGGAATTTATGCAGAAGGTGAAATAACATTCTATATTTGCAGTCTCCTGTTTTGGTTGCTTAGACTATTTCAAAAAGAATGCAAACGTCATTCTTAAACTTCAGCATGTTTCTATACATGTGATTAGATCTAAGAAAAAGATTCATACTGAAGTTGCATTTTTTTCATGACTTTCAATCTTGAGCTGAAATCAGTCTCTCAAATATTCTGGATCTTGTCCAACAGTAACTTCTACTTCCTGAAAAAAAAGCCCACCAAAACACAGAAATTCAAAAGTATTGTGGAAGACCAGTGAATAAGTAATGATAATTTTTCTTCCATTAAGCAGCACCAGGGAAAAAAAACAATAAAAAAACCACAATCAACCTAAAGCCAAAAGAAAAAAACCCAGAACAAATGCCAGAAATAAAATGAGAATTAAAGAAGTAATTGAATAAAAGGGTAATGGCAGTATAGGGAAAAAAAATAGTTAAAAATTCACTTATCAACCCCAGATATTTCCTGTTAAAATGAACAGATAAAATTTCATCTACTGGCCAGTGTGAAGTGTGAATTTCATTCTTGAAAGGCAAAATAATGTGGGATAGTAGACTCAATTTGTTGGGTGCTTTTAAATGCTAAACCCCTTTCCGTTTCTCTGTAACTAACTTACACTGCCATCTGTCATGTTGCCAGACACTTTCTGCAGAAATCAAGAGCTTCAAAATTTCTCTACTGTGACATGGCTTGAGCTATCTTTAAATGACATACAAAACCAATCCAGAGATGACCAAGGACTCAGAGCCAGAAATGCATGACATGTGCACAGGTAATCACAGCCTGCTGCACCGTGGGCACAGGCACACAGAGCACTCACATAAACACAGCACAAACAGCATCATCCTGCTTCCTCCTTTGGCTGAGCAGGACAGTGAGGATGTGGACCCAGCAACTGCCCCTCGATCCCTCCCCAGTTGCTGGCACTGGATGTAGGAGCACCTGAGGTACAGGACCTCTCAGACAGAGACAACACTGAGACAACCACTTTGTGGTCTCACAGACATGGCACCTGCCTTTGCCCCAGACCCTGCCACCTCCCCAGCAGCTGGGACTCCTCTGGGCCCCCAGGAGAGAGCTCCTCCCTACACCCAAAGAAAAAGAGTTAAAAATTAATGTGATAAGAAGATAGGTCAGACTCTGCTAACTGGGCACATGGCAAATGCAGACAAGTGTACCTACTTAAAAACAACCAGCCCTTTCTGTCATATTATCCCTCTGTTTTCTTCCACTTGTTCCCCCCCAAGTCATCTAAATTCTTTTCCTTTCCCATCTTTAGTTTTTCCCTAAACAGCCCATTATAAATCCTCTGCAATCCTAAAATGCTATTCCCCTAACACATCCTATACCTCTAGGCAGAAAGTCCTTCAGTTCAAAAGCTGCGCCAACCTTGACTTATTATAACTGGTGTCACAGCTGGGCCATGGGGCAGTGGGTCCCCTGGGAGAGTCCTGGAAAGAGCCTGGACAGGGCACAGTTCCCAACTAGCTTTGGGCTCCTGTGCTTCTCTGGCTATGTTGAGATGGGCTCTGAGTGGCAGGTGGCTCCTTGGGAATTCCCAGGCCCTTCTATGAGCCACTGGCTCCCTGTACTCCACTGGGGGGCTAAGCAAGGGAGTATTTTAACATTACACACATGGCCATGGAATCCACAGATCCCTTTGAGTCCCTTTGTGTCTGGGACCTGTCCCAGACAGGGATATACAACTGAGATTATGTAACCAAATCTGTCTGCATATCTGGAGAAGGTGTCAATATGAACCTAACTTTTGCCCAGCGCTACTTGCCCTGTTCACCCCCCTGAGATGCCTGTTTTATTCAGCTGCCACACAATGTAGCTGGAAATAGGGAATGAGAGGCTGGAAAGCAGCACCATAGGGAGGGACCTGGTGGTCCTGGTCAGTGGCACGTTAGATCTGAGTCAAGTGTCCTGGGGGCATCAGGCCAGCATCACCAGCTGGGCAAGGGAGGGGATTGTCCTGCTCTGCTCTGGGCTCGGGTGGCCTCCCCTCTAGTGCTGGGGGCAGTTTTGGGCACCACAATGTAGCAAAGACATTGAGCTATCAGAGGGTGTCCAAAGGAGGCCATGAAGATGGTGAAGAGCCTCAAGGCAAGCCATATAAGGAGTGGCTAGGGTACTTGGTCTGTTCAGCCTGGTGAAAATGAGACCTCACAGGAGTCTGCAGCTTCCTCCTGAGGAGAAATGGAGAGGCAGGCACTGCTTTCTTCTCTGTGGTGCCCAGTGGCCCAGAAAAAGGCATCAACAGGATGCGAAAGAATGGCCTGAAGTTGTGTCAGGGTTATCACGAAAAGGTTCTTCCCCCACTTCAGGGGGAAGATTAATGTTAAAACGAAAATGTCTCAAATTATTTGGATTTTATTCTGAACTGTTGCTTAAAAATTTGGTTTTCTAACGTTAAATCTAAAAGTACTAGAAAAGCCACACATACCTTGGCGGTGACACGTACCCAGAAAGAGCGACCACCCGTGGATCGGCAGGAGGAGGTCAGAAAGGCTCTGTTGCTAACATGACTTCCTCGAGCAACCCCCTTCGAGCTCCCCTCGAGGCGGGGGGGAGGCTCTGTCGCTAGCACGAACTCCTCCACACGACCCAATGATTCCTCCGGACGATCGTACCGTGGGAGGGGCCACCCTGTATATAAGGAATTGTGACCTGCACCCCAGCGCCCAGCCCCTAGCCTGGAGCCCTAAGTACTACCTCAGCTCGCTGCTGCCCCGCCGCTGCTGCTGCTGCCCCGCCGGTGTCCTGCTCGCTGCTGTCCCGCTGCCGTCCCCCCGCCGCCGCCGCTGCCCCGCCGCTGCCCTGCCTCGATGGTCCTGATGCTGGCTCTCTCCACTCGGCACATGCTGCGATTCTTTGAGCAAGCACAGGTCTTCCATGCAGACAAGCTGTGGGATGAAGAGAAGAGCAGAAGGGGAAAGAGAATGAACTGGAGACTGTCCCGATCCAGAAGATGCAGAGAGAAGATGTGTGAAAACCAAAAAAGTAATACAGGACAGTTATAATGTTATCCGTGCTTATTGTACTTTGTTAAAATAAAGAAATATGTAAATTCTTTATCCATTTGTAAGAGTTTCCAGAATTCCACATAATTTAGTCACATGTCAGCGCAGGCTTTTGGCATGCTCTTTATTAATTTTAACCTAAATAACAAAAGCTGATATTCTCCCGGTACAGATAACATTGTAAAAGTTTTCCAACACTAAGTGCCCAATTATACATTTCAACAAATAAAAGTTATGGTGTTGTTTCCTAGGAATGTTGCTTTGTTTGTTTTAGATTGTTCAAATTGTTATTGTTTTGCTGCATTTCACTTGAAATAAACCCATGAGAGTTATTACTATCTTATTTTCTTTGTCGTCACTTCACAGCTGTATTCTCAGAAAATTTAAACTGGTTATTACCTTAAGCTATTTAACACCACTCAAAAACTTTGTCAGTCACTACTGGGTGCATAAATATCCAATGTTGCCCCCCAAAATATGATAATAAATAATAAATATTTTCCCAATAAAATAAATGAGTTTGTTTTGTTTTAAATAAATACATCTCTGGCTTGTATTTAACAAAATTTTATAGACAACTTTTAAAATTCTCTGATACAGCAAGATGAAGCCACTGAGCTATATGATACTGGGCCACTGGGAAAGATTTATCATTAACAGAGAATATATGTATCCACATCACATTTATGGTATATCGAGAGTCAATGAATCCACCTACCTCCTTCCACTTTTATCAGAATTAATAATTGAGAAGCAAACTACTGTGAATTGCTTCTTCCTAGGCTATCTGACAATTTTCTGCCATAGAAATACAGCAGAGAAATTTTCTATGAAAAACATGCATTAACACACAGTATATTTTCCTGAACCTCTTATGCAGAGAAGAGGTCACTCAGGCCTTCTTATGCATCTTGCAATTTAAAATACTGTGCTGTGAAGAATATTGCTCTCTTGACCCAATTTCAACCTCTGATTTCCAGAGCACTGCATAAAAGCTTGTGTCAGAGCATCCTTCAAACATATTAAAGCTCATTTAACTCTGAGTAGGGCTTTATTCAAGTTCCTTCTTGCAGTTGATGTGACTGAAGCCCCTTAAAAGTTTTGCTGGTATTTGAAATTACACAGTCCCTCTCTGACCGCTGTCGTGCAGCCTCTGTTACTACCCCACAGAATTACATCCTTTTATCAACTGAACTACCCTCCCCAAATCATGAGCCTCCTATGTCTAGTTGGCTACATGCATGGTTTCCTTGAACTCTAACCTTGTTTTACCTCTACATAAACTTGGTAATTTGCATACTTTCCTCATCAGTTCTCTGCTATGTCTTAGCAGAGTGCCTTAGCCACTAGAGAAGAGTGGGTTTTTTTTTTTAGTGACCTTTCAGGACCCCACCCTAGGACAAAGGTGTTCTTTGTCCAGGAAATTAATTCTTTCCTAAAAATGCCCTACTAGTTATCTTTGTCTCATCTAAGGCTGCCTCAAGGAGTCCCTCTATATTGAAAAACATCCCAACAACAACTGCAGGCAACGAGTTAAGCTGTATTCTGAATTTTGTTATCCACACAGTTATCTTCCTCACACATCAAACCCTGGAGCACATTGTAATAAGAATCATCTGAAAAGACAAAGACATGCCTCTGTAGTACAGAGGAGAACTGTTTTATTTATACCACTAGTTCAACACCAAAGCTAAGAAAACAAGAGGTCATAGGGCTAAAGAACACTTTTAAGATAATCAGGTTCAGTCTTCTGCCACTGTCACATGTGAAAAATTCTTTAGGTTTCCTGTCTGTGACTGCAAGCTCCAACAAGAACTATGTTGCTCTATGTTACTCTACTTACTTAATATTCCCAATATTACATTTATAACGAGCATGAGATATAATCCACGATATCAAGTCTGTTTTGGACTGTCTGAGAAAACTGAGGTATTTATTATGTGCATATAATTACCTGATTGAGACAGAATGTGTGTTAAAACAATGATGTCATGTTCCATTCATTTGTCAAAAAGGCTTATGTACAACTCCAAATGCCATTTTCTGAAAGGAAATAGCTCAGACATCCAACATAAATGTATCATAGTTCACTGAGAAGGTGCCAAACATACTTTAAGATCTTAAAAGCTCCAAGTTGTTACCCTGGAAATATTCTAAGTAGTTTCTATTTTGTATGGATGATAAGGAGGGTACTTTTCTAAGAAAAAACGTCATCTAGGAGGACTGTGTCCCATAATGTTCTGCTGCCACTCAGAAAAAAATCATGAAAAAAACCCCACATCCAGCTACAAAATAATTTCTGTGAAGTGAATGAAAAAGAGTTATTTAAGAGAATGTATGGTACAAAAGGCAATTACTAAGCTTAAGCATTTTCATTGACCCTGGAAATCATAGACGTCAAGAGAGGTCATGTTTTTCTTGACGGTGACTGTGACTCACAAAAAATATTTTGGTGATGATGACAGCCCTATACCTATGTACACTTAAAATGGTAAAAGGGTCATAAAATTTTGCATATTCAAATTGACTTAGAAAATAATATAAACAGTGTAGCAGCAAATGTTTCAGGAACATAGTTTTGAGATCTAATATCAGGACAATACCAAACCAGAGCAATATGTGGCCACGGGGGTTTTCAGCACATATTTATAGAAAAATGGCACAAAAGCCTACAGTGCTGCCAAGGGCTTGGCAGCATGGTAAATTAAATAATTAAAAGAAAAACCCACAGGAAAAGTGAATCTGGTGTTTGGGTGGCTTTTTTTGGTTTTTGGTTTTTTTGTTTGTTTTTTTTTTGGTGCCATGATTTCCTCAAAACTAGAGCAGCTGAAGTAGTGAACAGCTTGAGTGGGTAGAGTGAGACTGGCACAGCTCTGCTACTGGTGTAAGATCACTAAGAGTAAATTCAGCTTCACTGCTGGTCTGCAGCAACCAGGTCCATAAAACCTGTTGTCTATCTTTGGGTGAAGGGAGAAAAATGGAAATACAGCAGAGACTAAGATTTTAAAAGTGTGGTTGCAGAAACCACAACACACTATATTACTACAACAATTCCAAAGTTGGAAATCAATGGATAGGTGGCAAGAAGTTTTCAGTGCAGCGCGTTTCTAAAAACACACTAAACATTAGCCTTCTAAACAAAGAATCCTGTAGGTAATTATTGCTGTAGGTTCTCCCAGGCAAAGTAAAACATCATGGCATCTTAATATGCAATACAGAGCCCTTACTTTGATCCAACATCCACCTTTCAAAGATCTGTAATCTCAACTTTCTATTTTTGTTTTCTCATTGCCGTAATAAAAGATCTGGTTTCCTAAACCCGAATGCCATCTTTTGTCTGTGACCTGAGCAATATGTGCTTTCAAGGAACATTTGAAAACTTGACAGATTTTATGACTGACACAAAGAAGTCACTTTTGGTACTTATTACTTCAATTTGGGAACTCCTTGCCATGACTGAGATAATGAGTTAGATCAGGCATATATCTAACAGCCACACCTTGCTGATATTACTCCCTCACAGCAGCACAAGCATGGACAATTCACAGAAAAGACAATGAAATTACTGCTTTAAATGAAAACATTGCTTTAGGGCTGTTGCCTGAGTCTCCCAGGGATCAAAATTGCTTTAGGGACAGCTATGAATTTATCATAAACCAATACTTCAGTACCAGAAAACGTGGGATCAGTAGTTCTCACAATTAAGTCTGTTGTATGTAGAAACCAGAAGTTGCCAACATGGTAATTTTTCAGTTACACTTTTTTTTCTTTCATTAGCAGGGCAATTTTATATGAACAGACAAACTATGACTGGTTAACTTCATGGCAAAGCCATGAACTACTCATTTCCTGTCAGTGTTAAAAGTTCTGTACACTGCCTCATGGCCCATGATCTGTTCTTTTGACCCTTGGCCAAGGCACGGCTATTGCAGAATGGTGCCCTCCTTGGCCAGCTCAGCAGAGACTTGCTGTGTCATTGGCACATCCCCAGGGCTGCCTCTTGGAGAAGAAAAAGGTGCCCCAGTTAAAAACAGTAAATGACAACAGTAGGGATGGAAAGAGGCAGTAAGATCCCAAACAGATGAAACTACATAAAGCCTGTGGTGGTGGGTTTTTGATAAGTTATTTTTAGGTTATTCTCCCATTGGTTTGTTCCTGTTACCGCCCCCCGCCTCCCCCCCCCGATGGTTTGGTTCTACCCCAGGTTTTCCCCTCCCTCTCCCGGTTGTTCATCACTCCCCAGACCCACCTGCTACCTCATTTACATGATGTCAATCCTTCCTAATTCCTTCCCTTATTTCCAGAGATTTCTCTGTCAATCCTAAACTCCGTCTCGGTTTTCCTCTGTTCCACGACACCCCGTTGGTGCACATGGACCCTTTCCACGCCCCTCGCCTTCCTGTCAGAGAGTGAGTCCTGTCAGGGTGTCAGACTGTGAGTTCCTCCTCATCCCGCCGGAAAACTGTACCTTTCCCTGTACTTTACTCTGCGGCCCCTATCT
>JANPWX010019886.1:313732-334487 GCA_024734555.1 Trochalopteron elliotii
CATTTAAAAACACACTTGTAAGCGCGGGATATTTGGCTTTTTCTGTGGCATCTCTTATCTCTTTGGGGGAATAAGCCTCTGAGACGGACCCGAGGGACCTTCTCTCCCTTCTTTGCATCGGCCCATGGCGCAGCACAATGCATTGCCATTTGAGAGCAGCCTAGGTGCTGCGGAACTCAGCAGCTTCACTCTAACCCCGCCCAAGCCCCAAGCGGGGCGGGGGCGGCTCCACACCACGCGTGCCGGGGGAGTCTGAGCTAGCTGGGGTTTCTGCAGCACTTACGCCAAAAGCCCTTGAGGGTCGCATTGAAGCCTGTCCAAAACAAGTTCAACACGTTTTTTAGAGATAAGCAGTGCTACTTATAAAGGGATTTTGGTGAACAGCTTCCTGGTTCACTGTGATGCAACGACTGTAGAGAGGCCACAGGCAAAGTGTACCCAGGAATCCATATCAGGCAAGAGGTTAAAACTCTATCATTGGACATGGGTCTTTTACTACACCTAGCTTGCTACAGTCAGGAAAACATTTAAGACTCCCTAAACAAAATTATAGTAGACAACATATTCTCTGGTTTGCAATTAGCACCACAGGACATTTAAGAATGTTTGCAGGACAAGACTATCCAAACAACTGAGAATTGCTCGTAAGACTTCATGTACACCAATCTTACAGACACTATTGCCATTTACTGCTATTGTGCACGATTGCTACTTACGCAGTACCAACAATGACATTGTGACCACTCCTTTTGAAAAAGGAGCTAAGAAGCCACTCTTTAAAATTCCACTGATGGGGTATGGCATAAGGGAACAGAATGCAGTTATCTGAAGTTCTTTCACAGAAAAAGTTACAGTACTTTTAAAATATCAGATGACACAAGTAGATAAAGCACAGAGATGATTTTAAGGCATTATGCCTTTTACTCTTCAAAACAAGAAAAATCAACTCGTCACTTGAATCTCCTACCTGGCTTTGCAGTCTGCTTTGAGAATAACGTGAAGGTAGATTTTTTTAACAAAGGCAGAATGAGAGGTTATACTATGTAAGACAGAGAAACCAAGGATTAATCACTGTTCAGGGAAGTCATGGTTTTCCTTCCAGATACAAGGAGACTTATATTTGGAATTTAATTTTGTTACACACCATATTACATTGGGAACCAAAACTGAAATAAGCAGGGCTAGCTTTTTTACTTCCTGCCTATATGCAAAAAAATAGACATTTGTCCAGATCCATAGAGCAGCAGATAACAGAAAGATGGCTTAGCATAAGTCACAGTCAGATAACATTAATTAAAGAGATATCTAACATATGTTAAAACTTCATAAGACTTAAACAACACTTTAATAAGAAAAATTTGCCCCCTTCTTGATTGTGTTTGGTTTTAGATGTAACTTTCAAGTGCAGCTGCTTCATAAAATAATATTTATTTTGTTTTCCTGACATCTTGTGGCTTAACCACAAAATGCACTTTAAAAAAAGAGGTACAATTGCTGGTCTGTGAAGTGATTACTTCTGGAATACTATTTGGCCTAAGCTGTGCTCCAGATCATCACCCCCTCTTCCCTAAACAACACTGCAGCTTTCAACAGCATGGACCTGCAGTCCAGTGAATTCCTACAACTTAATACCATGGAAGGAAATTGTGCCAGCTAGCCCAGGCCTCACCAGAGGGGTAATGGCCCATTTTTTTTTCCAGACTGTTCCATTGACCCAGATCTGCCTAAGCCAGTGAATTCTTATTGCATTCCTGTTTCTCAGTTAAATACATTAGTTTGAATGACTAAGTGAGAAGTGAGCCGAATTCTAATCTGGGTCACTCACAAACTAAGACACAAACCCTATCAGTGCTATGTAAGTGAAACATGCCATATTATTAGTTACACTTCTCACCATCTGGAGAGTTGCATTTGGCAATATGTATGAGTGCTAAGATACCAGATGTAGCCTTTTGGGGTTCTTTGGCATTTACAAGGAATGATCAAGCTAGCTGATTTAATACAGCTCATCTTAAGCAAACTAACTTGAAATCCTAATGCCATTTTATGCGGGCCAACTGTAGAAAATAAAGACTTGCTTTCTATCACACTCTGATTAAAAGGCATCGCATTGTACATTTACCTAATCCAGCCAAAGTTAAATAGATGGTTGAAGATCAGACATAAAAAATATTACAGGCTTGCTACAAAGTTTAGAGGCTTTTTTGTTAGTTTGTTTTGTTTTTGTTTGGCTCCTTTTTTAACTGCCCCGTAGAAAAACAAAGTTATTTGGTTTTGGGTTTTTTTTTCCCATGCCTGTGATGTATTTGCATGAAAAAAAATTGGCCCATGCTGGATTTGAAAGAGCCTCCTACGAAAATATGGTCAGTTAGATTTAGTGGCTCATGTGACAGTTTGTGGGTGAACCAAACATGTGCATGTTTTTAGCAAGAAACAGCCTCTTAAGATTTCACTGGCTGCATTTTCTAGAAAGTCAGACTCCTCCAGCAGTTGTCCTGCCAGCTGAAATGTATGCTAGTCTGACTGAATATACCAGGAGTGGTTAAGAGGAAAACACTTCTGCCAGTCTATGATTAGTCAAGATTTTTTTCTGGGCCATTTAATTTCAGGTGAGCCAGTAGAGAGTTTCAAAACAGAATTGTTTTAGTTAAATATAGTCCTCCTGTGCCACTTGCAGAATGCTCTTTCCAGGACATTCCAAGACTGTGGTTTTCCAGGGCAGGTTTTTCTCTACGTTCAACTTTCAACCATTCTACTTAGATCTCAGTTGCAAACCTGGATACTTGTATTTTATTTTCTTGAGAGAACATAAATTGGGTCGTTAGAAAGGTGGGGGGAAAAAAATATTAGAAGTGATCTGCAGAACAAAAGTTATTGCAGGATTTCTCACAGGATTCTTATAAAGAGGTTGTTGACATACCAGCTGGATGACCAGATAATGACAGAGGTGGTAGTCAGTGGCACTTTTCTGGTTGGAGCAGTGTGACCAGGGGTCAATACAGGGTCTGAACTTCTTTCATATTTTCATTAAGGCTCTGGATGATGGGGCACCTGCACCCTCAGCAAATTGCTGATGGCACTGAACTGTGAGGATACACCAGACAGCTGTGGTGCTGTCCAAAGGGACCTGGACAGGCTGGAGAAAGGGGCTAACTGGAACCTCATCCAGATGAGATGACATTCAGATCCCTGCCAGCTTCAACCATCCAGTCATGGGTCTGCACTGAATAACAGTTTGAAGTGCTACACAACCCATGTGTTTTGCGCAACAGAGAAGGTGTGGGTCTAGATAGCCTGAATTTTTTCCACAAAACTTGATGCCTTTGTGGAGGCCCAGGGGCCTGCCACTAGGGCAGCTGTGCCTCAACCCTGGAGGGGCCGATGCAAACAGTCAGAAATAGCCCTCTAGGTTATGGTGAGAAAAGCTCCCCTTCCGTGGGCCTTTGCAGCCACATGATAATATCTTTTAAGGTCGGTTACATTATTGGTTAGTTAGTTGATTTTACCCGTATTCATCATGTATATACCCTTTCCAGAATATTCTTCCCTTCCTTAACTCCCATTGGTTTATTTGGCTGCAGTACTCCACCCCTGTTACCCTGTTGGTTTCCGCCAGTTCCTGTTTACCCCTTGCACTTATCCCTATTGGCCCTTTATCCCTATTGGCCCTTGACCCACAGATCAGCCCCTGTGCCCTCGGCCTGAGCCTGATCTCATCCCTGATTTTATTTGAAGCTGTTCTCTTCCCTTGTTACAAGTAAATGTTTTCAGGGGCTAAAGTTTAAGTGTTGTAAGTAATGTTTCTGAAAGTTATGTGTTAGAAGTTGTCAGATAGTTATAAGGGAGTTAATGACTCTGTGAACACTGTGAGTGAAAAAGTGGTAACTGTTTAAAGAGATGACATCATGTAAGCAGTGTCAGTGTCCGGACCCTGGATTGGTGGCCGTAATGGACCAATCATTTGATGCCATGGCAAAATGATTGGTCCAGGATGATCCTTGCTAAAGGCCAATCAGACTCCAGACAACGAGCCAATCAGAGGGAGGATTCTGAGTGGCCCAATCAAGAGAGAACAAGAGAGGATAAAAGGGACTTTGGGACTTTGCTGGGGGTTCTTTGGTGGAACTTCGCGTCCTAAGGCGTACCCAGTGTTTGTTTACAGTGTTACTTTGTATTTTTCTCTGGCTTGTCAGGTGGTGCCTGGGCTTATCTCTGGCTCCCGTCCTTGGTGATTGCAAAAGTAAACGAGGTGCCTTTTTTTTGTTCCATCTGAGTCCCCTGCCTCCTTTATAATAATTTCCGGGGACTGGTCCGGGATACCACGCCTGGAAGCAGTCCTGAGGAAGGACCAGTCCTGGGAAGATGTGTGCCTGGAAAACTTTTTTTTTCCGCCCTGGATTGTGGATTTCTTCAAGACTATGGATGGGACAGCTAATATTTTCCTGAAGAACCACCGAGGACACAACAACCCAGACTGAGAAGACCCTCTGAGAGGGAGCAGTGCTTATGGTGCACAGGTTGGTACTGGGAGTGGGGATTTCAGCAAAAGGGGGTACGAGTGTGCAAGAAGTGAATGAATGAGACAGGGGCTGGTAGCTCAGACCCCCGAATAGAGTGCAACCTCCTTGTACCGTGATTCCAGACTCCCGTGAGGGGACTGACTGGAAACAGAGGGAAGCGAGTGAAGAGTGTGAAAATGTGGTACCCCTAGGGACCCTTAGAGGTGGGATACAGGGGAGTATCCACCTTTTCGCCGCCTTTACCTGTGCAGACTCCCATTTCCCTGTAGTTCCAATGGGAAGGGCACAGCACAAGGGATTGCTGGGCTCCCAGGTGAGACAGGGGACTTGAAGGGGTGGATTTTGGAACTGGGGTAGTGAAATTCCAATAGTCCACCTGGGGCGTACTATTCCTCAAAGCAGACCAAGGACTGGTGGGGGTTTGTGTTTGGGGAGTTAGAACTCTTAGATATGGGAAACACTCTGTACCCAGCAACCAGCAAGTTAGGGTGGCTGCCAAATAGGGAATTGCTCCCTTTCTGGCAGGGGAGGGGGAGAGGGGTCCAGTTTAAGAGGAATTAGGGCCCCAACTATTAGGAATCCAAGGGGGAGATTCATAGGTGGGGGCGAGACAAGACTCGATTCACGAAGGGAGGGTGAGAGTGGGTTCCTCACGGTGTGGCAACTGAGAGGGAGGGCTGCTGGTGGTGGGAGGACCCCACACTCACTAGGAGTGTAAGGGACAGTAGAACCTGCCAAGACAGAAAAAAATTATTATTTTAATTTCCTCAGAGAATTTAAATTAACTGAATTTTAATTTTGAGTCTAAGACTACTTAGATGTCTTTTGTTGGTAACAGTTGCTTTAATTAAAAACAATTTTTTGCGGCTAGTATATTGTGTATTGACCTTGTAGAATTTTATTTAATTTGCGGTTGCAGGAAGTCTGGTGAGCGAGGTTCTGGGGTGAGGAAAAGTCAAGAGTCCCCAGACTGCTCATCAGCAGAGGAGGAGTGATTTAGCGACTGTGAGGAACCTGACGAGCAAGGTTCTGAGGTGATGTCGCCATCTTGTATGACAGGGCGATGCCGCCGTTTTGTAGGTTTTTTTGGGTGTGGCAAGGCAATGCTGCCATTTTGTAATTTCTAGTTGTGGAGTGATACTGCTATCTTATAATTTCTGGTTACAAGACAAAGCTGCCCATTTTGTATTAAGCGACCAGCTTTGCTGTACTTATCTAATTTATTTTTCTTTTCAGAAATAACTATTACATTTCCCACGGGTTGCCATATTATTTTTTTTCCCATGGTGTATCTTGGACATTAAGGTTTAAGAATTCAATTGATTTGTAGTTTCTATTATATCCGTTATTCTTAAATAGTAATTATTGCATTTCCCATGGGTTGGCATATTTATTTTTTTCCACGGTGTATTCATTTAGGTGAGTAGTGTAGCTGAAAATATCATATTCAAAGGTTAGTTTTAAAGGTATTAAGGGTTTCAATTGAAATTAACATCTGAATATTTAAAAATTGGACAGTGTGTGAGTAAGAATTCTAAAAGAACAAAGAATGAAAAGGAAGTTAGAGATATCCCTCCAAATAGCTCCTTAGGGGAAATGTTGGAAAATTGGGATAAAGATAGTAACTTAAAGAATTTAAATAAGATAAAAATGATAAAATATACCATGGATATTTGGCCAAAAGAAAATATTCAAGAAGGATTTGTTTATTGGCCTTGGTATAGGTCTGAAGAAAAATGATTATATGCTGCTCTAAATAAACATGTAAGACTAAGAAAGCCTCAGAATGAAGAAGTGCAATATGCAGCTTTTTGGTTAGAAAATGAAACTTGGGACCAAAAAATAAGGGTATGTAAAGTTTCTAAGGAACAAGAAAATGAGAAGGATAAAGTACCAGAAAGAAAACAGGATCCCTTAGACTGTCTTCCTCCCCCTCCACCATTAACCCCACCTGTAATTCATTCTCCTAGCCCTTATATGCCCCCGCAAATCCAATTTCCACCTCCCCCAGTCCAACCTCCCCAACTCGCACCACCCCCAGTTCCTTCTCTGGCCTATTCAGCAGTATCCCCAGTTGTGTCCATGGTCCTTTCTCCAGCTTCTTTAGTAGCACCCCCAGTTCTTTCAGCAGTATCCCTATATTTGCCCGTGGTCCTTTCTCCAGTTTCTTCAGTAACATCTCCAGTTGTTTTCCCAGTTTCCCCAGTTATGCCCCCAGTTCTTTCCCAAACTTCCCCAGCTGAGCCCCAGGTTCTTTCCTCAGCCTCACTGGTAGAGACCGTAGTCCTTCCCATGGTTCTGCCTGTTGAGTGCCCAGTTTCTCTTCCTTCAAGTTCTAACCCAAGTCCCCTGTCTGTCCCAGCTGGCACTCCCGTCCCCTCCTCAAATGCTATCACGATCTCAGCCTTGCCTTCAGCCCCTCCGGTGACTCTTCCAGATTCCTCTCTAATATCCCCCACTACCAACTCAGTTCCCTCCCCTTCACCTGCTGTAACTCCCTTGTCTCCTCCCAACTGGGAGTCGAGTCGATTGAACCCTATATCTCCTATTACATCTCAAGAGAATAGTCATGCAGGGCCATATTGTAATACCAGGTCTAAAGTAGCAGGTCTAAAGTAGAGAAGCTCTTCTCTCTTAGGGAAGTCCCAATGGGTGGAGTAGTAGGAGGTATTGGTTTCATAAATGCTCCCATAATGGCCTCAGAAGTAAGGAATTTTAAAAAAGAAATAAAAACTTTACTAGAAGACCCCATCATAGTTTCAAACCAATTAGATCAGTTCTTGGGCCCTAGTGTCTATACTTGGGAAGAGTTGATTTCAATATAAATATTCTCTTCTCCCTGGAAGAAATCCAATTAATCTGAGCCACAGGGATGAAGATATGGGAAAGGCAAAACTGAGTTGGCCCACCAAGGGAAACAAAATTACCGTATGATCCACCAGACTGGGACCCCAATGATGAACTTGGAAGGAGGAACATGAGAGATTATATTTCTTTGATAATAAGAGGGATACAGGAGGCTGTCCCAAGAACTAGTAGTGCTAAATTAGCTTTTGACAGTCAGCAGGAAAAAGATGAGTCACCTAGAATGTCCTGGGGTGACATGATGTTTGTATCCCCAATTGTCTGTTGGGTCTGGGAGCTGGGGGAGGGGAGAGGCGCGCAGTTTGTTTTTAGAAACTGTCCTCCGCTGGCTGGCCTTGAGAGTCAAATTCAGCAACACATGGAGAGGTTTTTTTTTCAGTAGTTAGTTAGTTAGTGTGTAGCTAGCAGGGGGTGAGAAGCTTTGCTTTTTTTTCCCTTCTCCTCCTGTTTTTTTTTTTCCTTTTTTTTCTTTCCTGTTTTTTTTCCTTTTTTTCGCCTTCTCTTGGAACTGTTAAAATCTCTTTGGACTGAGGACCCAGGGGAAGCGCCGTGGGGGCTTGCATCTGGAACCCACCAAGATCTGCGCAGCAACGTTTCCCAGCACCAGAGGAACTGAGACAGAGCAACCACCTACAGGAGGGACTTCTTTCCTAAATCTGTCATCTCTCCAGAGCAGCACGAAGTTCTTATCATCGGGTATTGTTCAATCTATTGTGCCAGGGAGTGCTTTGCCTGTTTAATAAACAGGGTTCTTTCCACTTCTCTCTGAGGAGGGTTGTTTTTTTCTGAAACGGTTGGGGGGAGGGGAGGGCATGCCCCTTAGGAGGTTTCCTCCCAGTTTTGCCCTAAACCAGCACAGGCTAGAAAGACTAAGAGGGAAAAGAAGACTAAGAAGGAATTTCCAACTATATTCTAGTGTAGATCCAGAAAGCCCAGAAGGGCAGGTACACGTAAAAGTGCTATTTGTGACCTGAGCATGGGCAGGTATGCGGAGAAAATTGGAAAAATTAGATGACTGGCATGAAAAGAGACTTAATGAATTATTAAGGGAAGCACAGAAAATACATCTGAGGAGGGAAGAAAACTAAGACAAAGGCCAAGGTGATGACAGCAGTTGCTAGAGAGAGTGCAGGAGATAGGAAAGGTAAGTCAAGAGGGGATGAACTGAGGGGTGATGGGCCAAAAGGGGATGGGCCAAAAGGGGAAGCCAGAAGGAAGAAGAGAATTAGACAGAGGGAAAAGGTCACCATTGGCAGACGTAACCTGTTATTATTGCCAAGGAAAAGGACACACACAGAGATTTGTAAAAAGAAGCAGATATATGAAGCCATTGCGAGGGAACAAGACACTTTGGAACGGATCCTTAGAGGAGATAGAGGTGATGATGAATAGGGATATCAGGGGCTCTACGCTCTGGGGAATGGGATGAAACATCAGAGCCCCTGGTAAAATTAGAAATTGGCCCTCAGAGCGAAGAATATGAATTCTTGGTTGATACTGGAGCTGACAGATCGAGTGTTTTGAAGCTCTTGAGAGGTTGTAACGTGAGTGACAGGAAGTGTAAAGTTAAGGGTGCTGAAAGTAATCCATTCGACGTATTGATCATGGAACAAGTTTAGGTAGAAGGAAACTTTAGGGAAGGGTGTGTGGATATGTAATACATGCCAAATTTGGATAGGATGAGATTTGCAAATACAGTTAAACATCAGTGTAGTGTGAGAAGAATGGATGGTGGTGAAATGATGGTTTTAAAACAGGAAAATGACAGAGGAATAGACCCGAGAGTGTGGGCAGAAGGAGGAGGTCAAGGATTACTGGATATTCCCCCAACAGAAGTTAAAATGAAACCTAATATACCTCCAATTAGAAGAAAGCAATATCCCATCTCAGCAGAGGAGAAAAGCCCAGTGATTAAAGAGTTAATAAAAGATTGAATTTTAGAACCATGCATGTCCCCTCACAAAAGACCAATCCTACCAGTAAAGGAACCAGATGGTACCTGTGGTTTAGTACAAGATCTGAGAGAGATAAATAAACAGACCATTAGTAGCTATCCGGTAGTGACCAATTCTTATACCTTGTTGAGTAGAGTTGAACTATCAGACCATGCATGGTTCAGTGTCATCGACTTAAAAGATGCTTTTTGGACTTGACCCCTTGAAAAAGAAAGCTGAAATTGGTTTGCCTTTGAGTGGCATGATGAGAACACAGGGAGGAAACAGCAGTTACAGTGGACCCAACTCCCACAAGGGTTTACTGAATCTCCCAACTTACTCAGTCAAGCACTAGAAAAGATAATGCGGCCATTCACCCCAATTGGAGAAGTCCAAATTCTACAGTATGTAGATGATTTATTAGTCTCAGGAAAATTAGAGAAAGAAGTTAAAAAGACAACGGTTAAACTATTAAATTTTGTAGGTGAGAAGGGGTTAAAAGTCTCTAAAAACAAGTTGCAATTTGTAGAACCTGAAGTCAGACATCTAGGACGTTTAATTGGAGGGGGTTACAAGAAGTTAGATGCAAATCGGGTACAAAGCATCCTGTCATTAAAACAAAACCAGCACTTAAAAACACATGTAAGGAAACTATTAGGTTTAATTGGATACTGTAAAATGTGGATTGATAGACACATCCAATTGGTAAGATTTTGGTACGAAAAGCTGGTAGGGAGTGAACCTGTGAGATGGAGTGAAGAAGATGAAGAAGAGTTGAGGAACTTTAAAGTTAGTGACAGCTCCGGTGTTAAGTTTGCCAAATTTAAATAAATTGTTTGAGTTATATGTAAATGTAGATGAGGGCGTGGCATACGGAGTTTTAACCCAAGACTGGTGCAGAGTCAGAAAACCAATTGCGTGTACATTGAAGTTGCTAGACCCAGTCCTGAGAGGGTGGCCCACTTGCCTCCAGGTGGTGGCAGCTACTGTAGAAGAAAGCTACAAGTTAACATTTGGAAATAAAATTAGTGTGTACACCCCACATGACCTCAAGGCGATCTTGATTTTGAGTTTGTTTATACTGTTACTTTGTATTTTTCTCTGGCTTGTCAGGTGGCTCCTGGGCTTATCTTGGGCTCCTGTCCTTGGTGATTGCAAAAATAAATGAGGTGCCTTTTTTTTGTTCTGAGTCCCTGACTTGTTTATAACATCCCTGAACCTCTATTCTGCGTCCCTGGACCCCTTCACTATTCCTGTTTTCGTTCCTGAATAAACAGTCTTCAGATACTCAAATGAGAACGCATGCCCTCGCCGTATCGTCAGTGCCCTTACAGTCCTGCGCTCCAGGCTAGAGACACAGAATTGCTCTTCAGGACCCTGTGACAGCACACGCGCAGTAACAGTCTGTGCAAAGGCCCGAAACTTGCAGAAGTCTGACATACATGAAGGGCTTTTTACCTTTCACAGTTAAAAGCAATTAATACCTGAAAAAAACCAAAACCTCAACAATGTTTTGAACTTTATTCTCAGTTTTGAGTATTTTTCGCTGCTTGAAATTGCTCAGATGTGCACCAGTGGACAGATTCAAGTTGATTTGAGTGCAATGTCTTGGTAACAGTGAGCACAATAATCAGCTAAGGAAAACTGTGCAGTCAGAAGAGAGTTATGATAAACATACTGCTCAAGAGTAAATTAAGCACAGCTCTAGGAACAGATCAATAGGTCAATCAACTAATCATATCACTCTCCTACAGAATTACAAATCTAGGAAAAAAAACCCCAGATTTATTAGTGATATGTTAAATAGAACTGTACTGTAATAAATCACTAGCCAGTCACTATTGAACAGGGTTGACTGGTTTAATAAACATCCAATCACTAAAATCTGGGGAGCTAGGAGAGGGGAGTAGCCCTTCTCCTCTTCACTGAGGCAGAGGTACACCCTATACAACAGTCTGCTGGCCAGGGGACTCAGGTTCTCCTGAGTACCTCCTTTTATTCTACCATGTATTCTTCCCATTGGTTCCCTGCTTTGAGGTCAATGTCCATCAGCCAGTCTTTCTTGCTTCCAGGTTCTGGGTTGGCTTGTGTCCAGGGTCCACCTCCTGCCTCACAGGGCGTGTGATTTGTTGTTACCATGGCCTGAACTCAGGAGATGTTTTGACACCAAAGCTGTCCATCTGGAGGAGCCCCTATGGTCCCCCTTTCCCTTTCTTCCTTCCCTTTCTATTCTGCAGCATCGCCTATCAGACGCCCATATAGTCTGCTTTTCCCTTTCGCGAACCTAGACCATTCAACCAAAACCAGAAAACCCCAACCCAAACCATACACCCGAAACGAGAAGACCTGAAACCAGACTGTACAACCGAAAATGTAGAGATAAATTCATTTATAACAATTTTCCCTCTCTAATAATTTGATTGGGCTGTGCCCACATCAAAACGTTCTTGTCGTTGATGGGTTTTAGTCTATCTTGAGTTTGCTCATACTGGACTCTTACAGCTTTCTTAAAGTTTTTTCTATTTCTGATACTGTTTGTCCAATTTCTTCTGACTTTTAGGAGCCACAGGGGGTGGGTCTCTCTTTTTCATCAGGAGGATGTGTTCCATCTTTTCCACCGGTATCTTTTCTAAGGATTGCTGCACCACTGAGTTGTTTTCTAAGAGTGCTTTTACTATGGAGGTTCCCAATCATATTACACATGAAATGACACAAGGGAGAAAGATTAGTCCAGATAAAGCAAATGCCCCAGTTCCTTTTTCCACCATTCCCCTTTTTCCACCATTCCCCTTGGAACCACTCTTGCAGCCAGGTACTTCTGAATAGAGCGGTCCATTTTTGAGGGGGTACATATGCTAATTTATGAATCTCTTTAGTGATGTTTCTAATTATGTCCCCCTTGTCATCAATCTAAAAACAACACTCAGATGTATTAAATTTTCTGTATACTCCCCCTTCCTCAGCTAATAGGTGTCAAGAGCCAATTGATTTTGGTATATGGCAGTACACATTTGATCTTGATGGGTAGTTAACAGGTCAATTGCTATGGTAGTATGATTGGTGATCAGGTTTAACAGAGCTTGTAAGTGGATTATTCTGTTTAACATATAAATAGGGGTTTGATATTGCCAGGAACCATCCTGTGCCCAAGTCGCAGGACCTAGGGTTTCTATTATCCTTTCTGGTGTCCAGATTTCCTCTCTCCACTGCTGAGTTCTGCCTATTATATCTCTCCTTTTTCTTGTGATGTCATCATATAGGAGGGCTCCCAGAGTCTTTCCAGCTTCCTGGAGGAGCACGAAGAAGGAGGGGTGGATTACCCCTAACGTGCAACTCCCCTTCCAGGTTGGAGGCAATGAGGCGTATGCCTTTTTCCCACATGACCAATACAGTCCATTTGGGGCAACCCAAAACCCCTCTTTGGTATTTTCTAGTTAGTCCCAAAATTTAGCCACCTGTGGGATGGCCTTAAAGGGGTTCTGTTCTTGGGTGATACATTCATACAAGTTTCTTATTTTAATATATGAACAGCCTTGCCCTCCTTCGTTGGACCAATACAATTCCAATGCTTTGGGGAGCCACCAAGCGTTTGATTTTGAATTTTTGATGATTTTATATTGCTTGCAAGGCGTTTCCCCTACTTGCCCCATGTACAACCTCCCTTTTTTCTATATGCACTCTTCTCCAGTAATTTTATTCTGGAGAATCCAGGTTTTTCCGTAGTCTCTGGTGCCTAAGACAGGATGTAGTGGTTTGAAAGCAAAACAAGTGAGAGGCTCCAAGTCAGAAATACAATTTAATAAGAAGAAAGGAAAAAAAAAAGTAACATAAAATAATTGCAATAATACAAAAGACCACTGACAGAGTCAGAATACAACCTGAGCAGGGTGATGGAAGCAGTCCAGATGAGGTGGTCTTCTTGAAGCAGTGATCCCGTAGAAGGGTCTGGTAGCTCTGCTCTTCTGGGAATCCAGTGGGTAAGGGCTGCTTGTACTGTCCTAAATCCCAGATTATATCCAGGTGAGAATGCTTGGTTCCTCCCCCTGGGCAGAGCATCTCACAATGGGATGATGAGTCATACAGGGGGTCCTTGATGGCCCACTAAAGAGAGAGAGCTCCTGGAGGGAGTTATCTATGAGTCATGCAGCAAGGCATTTGATGGGCCATTAACAGAAGATAGCCCAGAGGTAGGGGGGCTGGGAAAACACTGCTCCAACAATTGGATTCAACAGTTCATGAAGATGGTGATAGAATACTTCGTGCACATCCTATACTACAACCCAGGACACAGGATTTCCCATGGTGGTCATTATTTTTACTATTTCCCTTGTGGACAAGGCCATTCCCTCCCAAGGCCACCCTTCGGTGTTTTTGGTACCTCCACAAACCCAACAGTTACTGATGTTTAGTTTGTGACTAATTCTTTCAACCAAATCTAGAAATAGATTTCTCCCATCCCACTCCAGGACCATTATACCCATTGTTAAATTCTCTTCTTTCTCCTTGATGATATCCAAACCTTTTTGGCCTAGCCCATGGAGTTCCTTGGATCATTTTTGGTGCACACCCAGAGCTCTTTGGTAGGACACGCATAATTTATTTTTGATTTAAATGATCCTTTGTTTTCTGCCAGCCAGTAAGTTTTTCCCTCTTCTTTACATGTGGTTAGTTCCTTGGGATTGATACACATGGAGTTGATGCTGCTATGCACTCTGGACATATCCTTGGGTATTTTCTGATGTAGACAGGATGGTAGCATTTATCACATCCTTCATTGGCCTTCATCGTAGTAAAGAGAGAGAGAATAATGGCTAGTCCTAGTTGCAAACCATACAACTGAAACTGCAGAAATAAATTCATTTATAACATATACTACAGAAAATGTATTGGCACAGATATTGCAGCTACTTTTCATAGGTTCATAACTGCTGAAAAAGACTCAAGCTCAGAATAAATATATTGGGCTACCTTGGTAATCACGCTCCCACTGACATACTGTAGTTTATTCACCATAAAATAAAGAGTTAAGAAATCTAGTAAGAAAATTCTGCCTTTTCCTCAGAAGTATTAAGCAATATGGATAGTGATAGGTACATTTTCCTTCTTGAAAAGTAGTCTAATGGATTTTGCCAACCCATCAGCCAAAGGGATATAGATGCCCCAAAGAATAAAGGATGCCAGGTGCCATTATCTCCACCCTTCTGCATTGGAATTGTCTGATACTTCTAATTGCACAAGCCCTAGTTAATGCTTGTACAAAGAAGAAAGCTCTTAATAAGGCATAAAACTAGCATAAAAATCCCAGCTTTTCAACTTATCTGTAGCTGTTGATTACTTGGTAAAAAGCAGTAAGAAAACAGTAAGCCTGGCTGATGCCATGCCAGAGTTCTTCAGCCTGGCAAGCAGTGGGCCGCCCCCAGAAAGCCAGCTGCACAATCCGGGGTGTGGCTGTAGGGCACAGCTGATCTACAGCACAGATGGTTCGCATGGAGGGCAGGGACAAGGAACAGGGAAAGGCCTCCTGTGTGATTTCCAAAGGTATTTATTCCCCGGAGAGTCAGGGACAGAAAAAAGGCACAGAACTTGGACTCAGAGACGCTTACAAGTGGGGGAGGTCTTGCGAGAGGATACAATCTCCAACCAATAAGGGTTACATAGGAGAGGAACATAAGGCAGGGATTACAATACACAGACCAGTGAAAGAGCACAAGGGGAGGGAACAGTTTAAACTAACCATTATGGCATTGAGGATTGAGGGAACAGTCTGGAAGGAGGGGAAGGGTTAGGAAAAGATTGACAATTCTGTAGGAGGAGGGAAGGGCAGGTCCAGGGACGACAGACAACCAGGGCAAAACCAAAAATACAGGGGCAAAGGAACAATCCATTAGGGATGAGGAACCAAGCATCTCAACACCTGGTAACATGGGTCTTGGATTTGCTTTTTCATTTCCAAAATTCAGATTTCATTCTGAAGAGATGTATTAATTTAATTCTAAATGGAGATACTGTATCTCTATATGATCAAGCCAGCTCAACTGGCAAAGAGCAGCCTTGGCAGGACAAAATATGGTGGGGTTTTTGGAGTTCTTTGTGTGACACAAGTTCACGTTATATTTAACATTGAGAATATCAAACACATTATTATTAATGACAGTCTGTTCAGCTTTAGAATGAACTTTTTACTTGTCAGGGACATCAAGGACATCTTTTTTATCTGGAAAGGGCACTAAATACATTTAAATTTGAGAGAAATAAATTGGTTATAATAACTTTAATGAGGTAACTGTGTGCCATTTGCTCTTCTTCCAAGAGCTGGAGTTAAGGTTTCATACAGTTAAATACTTTGGGTATTTTGGATTGGAACCAACCTGCTGAGTGTCACATACAGGTGAGCACATTAGGTATTAGTGGTTCTATTCCCTTTGCAACAAAGGCAGAATATGATCCAATATGTTTGGTAAACTGCAGACATTTTGCTGACTTGCAAGACATTAGGATTAAATGTCTATAGTTCCTTGTGTCTGAAAACCAGGCAAGATTGTTATACATTCTACAGAGGAGCACCTTCAGTGATCAAAGCCATTGCCAGGCACTGGTAAAGTAAAATAGTTAGTCTCTCATTTTTCCAAACGAGGATTTTGAATATAAAATATCAGGCATTCCAAGACAAGCATTCCTCCTCGTGGAGGTGAACGCAGATGTTTCCTGGAAGAAAATTAATTTATCTAGTTACACTTTCAGTTGGGAGACAGAGGTATTTTGGGCTTTTTGACAGTGTTTGTGGGTTTGACCCATTATAATAATCAAAATTCACCTGTGTTATGTAACAAGAGGAACAGATGTTCTTTCACAGGAATACATACTGCATACCTCAGGCATGACACAGCTGTGGTGTAATTTGGGAGTGGTTCAGGAGTTACTACGCAGAGATCGCCAGAGGGACCAGCAGAAGGAGCAGTAAAAGCTCAGCTGTGGTATTGTTAGCAATATTTAACACTCAAATCCTCACAGTGCTTTTCTCATATAGGCAAAAGCTGGTGGCATTGTAGGTATTGCTGTAACTTGTGAAGGAACATAACACAGGAAACATATTCAGCATCCCATCAGTTATCTCACACGCTTCACTGACATTGCTGTGCACAGCTGGGAAGCCCAGAAGATATGGAAGTACCTCACTGTGAGCAAGAACCAGTTTATAAGCCCTGAAAGCACCCTGTTGGTTCACATAATAAAATTAACGTTGAATATGAGAATACAGAGTATCTATAATCTATAACACTACTTTTCAGAAAGCTTCCAGATTTCCTAAACTTAAGAAACTTGATGTATAAGTGCCCAGAGAAGCTTTAAAAAAACAAACAACTTTTTGTTAAAATCCACCTAGTCCTTAGGAAACATAACTTAGTCCTTCTGGAAACATAAAACATTTCTACAAATAAAATTTTATTTAAAACATCAGCATTTTGCAATGCAAACTTATCATTCCCTCCTTCAAGAAAAAGAAATTTCCCTCTTAAAAAATGAACAAACTTACACTGGTGTTTTAAACTAGTAATGGCCCATAGACAAGAAATGTCATGCTCAAAGGCATGAAAACACTGGACTTCAAGGAATAACAGGGCAAGGAAGAATGGAGAAAGCAGCCAGGGATTGGTCAAACTGGCCAACCTTTTCAGAGAAATATAATAGACAGGAATATGAAGGAAGATGAGTGAAGTACATTCCTGTATTGTCACTATGCTTTCAACTCAAAACTTCTCTTTTGATTCTGGATTGTAAAATTTCAAGGATTGTATGGAAAATATCTTCATTTTTTGTTTAGAATGTGCTAGCATGACCTTTGCTTAGAGGCCCATTTTCAATTAGGGCAAAATGACCAAGAATTGCAAATTACAAAGAGAACTAGAGACAATTCAAAAGGTCTGTGTAAAGCCCTGTATTGAAAACAAAACCATGTTCAAAACATTCATTTTGGGAGCCAGCACTGGCCAAGATCAACAACATATTACCACACAAAGAAGATCTGTCATCCTCCCACTCTAATCATGTGCTTTTTAACTGGTTTATCTTTCTGCCCTTACAAGAGTTTTCACTTTTCACATGGATGCTGTCCAATGTGTTTGCCGGAGTAAATGATGCCCAGTGAACAGTGCAAATCTGCAGGAAACAAGCACTTAAACGCACTTTTGAAGTTTGCTTCAGCTGTGGGCTGGCCATAGGTAGTGCCTTTTTCTAGGAAGAATCTGGTCTGCTAGCTGCTTTACAGAGCAAAGTGAAACTTCAGGACTCCTTAGCATCTTGCTGAGTTGTGTTGCAAGCAGTGCTGACTAGACCAGGAATGTCTCAGGCTTTCTCACCTCAATGTGTCACTCACCATGCTGTGCACCACCTTAAGCCCTTTGTGGCTGGATAAATGTTGTGTTCAGTTTCAGATGCTGTGACAAAAGCCATAGCTAACAGCCACTTGGGGATGCTGACCTAGGAAATCTTCCTTCACTGCTCCTGCCTGCCACAGCGGCACTTGCAGGACATGCTTCAATTCAACAAGTCCACAGGACTCTGGAAAGGTGCAGCCCTGTGTAAACCTTTATATGGCTGTTGTGGTGCTTTTGTTATGCTCCTTTGCTTTGCAATGTGCTTTGTAGCCCTCTTCCTATCATGTTGTTGCTTGTTAATACCCCTAGTGGTTTGTTCTATCTCCCCTATAGTTGGTTTGACCCTTGTTCTCCTCTCCTACACCTCCCTGTCAATTTACCCTTGTACTTAACCCTTTACCCCACCCATCAAGTGTCAATCCTTCCCTGACCCTACCCCTGAGTCCAGAAACTTCTGTCCAATTCAATGCTTCGTTGGTCAAGTTATAATTGTATCCTCCCTCGGTCCCCCCTGGTTGGTTCAAGCCTTGTCACCCCACATTGAACTCCACTCTGATTGCTTTGTTACTGGCTCCTGACCCCAAAATTCCTCCCTCGCCCCTTCCCCTTAAAAACTACAGCATGGCCCCTGCTCTCGACTTGAGTTGTACCATCTCGAATAAATGATCCTCAGACCTCCAAGGCCTGCTCTGTTCCTGTAACATGCCGAAATTTTGGTGACTGCTTGGGAAGCCCAGGGCTCCAGGGGTAGTGTTGGGTAGTGTTGTGCCCCCGCCGGGAGCTCACACCATTGGAGTTCCCATGGCACACTGCTTTGCCACCAACAAAGTGTGCTGTGACATGACATATGGCCACTGTAAAGAAGCCCTGTTGTCCCTGAACATTTCTTGCACCTGGTGTGTGGGAGGCCAATCCATGCACAGAGTGGAGATGTTGATTTATTTATAGACCTGTGCAGCAATGGGGGCTTAGTGGCAATTCCACAAAGCCAGCACCACAACTACCACAACTTTTTACTATTTATACATTTTAGCAAAAATCGGAATTAATGTTCATTGGCTACAAGTTGCATAGTTCTCTTATTAATTAATAATCTATCTTCTCTAGGTTAAGTGAGTCCCTTACTTCTTATGTTAATTAGTCTACATGCTCAGTCTTTCTTTTCTTTTGGGACGGTGGTTGCATCTCCTGCTGCCGGAATTACTTTTTACCCTGTCATACCTGATTCAGCACAGTTGCTGAGTTCCTTTATTAGTTTCTTCCTTTCCTTGGGAATTCTGCCAGATGTTCTTCTGACATGTAAATTCTGCATCTTTGTGTCCACCATCAGTGGTACATCCTTCTTCCCAAACTTTGCAAACCTCCCCTAGGTCTGAGATCATTGAAGCCTGCAAAACCCTAAACCTTAATACGGCAATTCTGCCCAAAAGTAGTTTGTTTTTCTAAAACCTGGACATCACTTATAGCTTGTTGGCTGCTTTCTTGTTGTAATACATTAAAGAGCATCCCGTCTTAAAAAAATTTTACCTTTGCCACATTTTGCAACAGTACTTTCTTCCTCCAGGCTTTGTCAACCTCCCCCTAGGTCTGAGCATTGAACCTCCCTGTAAGTCCTGACAGTGAAGCCCTAAACCTTAACAAGGCCATTCTACTTACAAGAAACTGATCTTTTGAACAGCTAGATAAACATACCATATGATGAGTCAGCAACTGGCTTACAGGTCAGGCACAAAGAGTTACAGCGACTGGGGTGACATCAAGCTGGTGACCTGTCACTAGCAGGGCTCCACAGGGCTCCACAGGGCTCCATCCTCAGCCCTGTGCTCTTCAAAATCTTTATATTCGCATGTAGGACTGGAGGGGAGACTCAGCAAATATCCAGATGATACAAGACAGGGAAGAGCTGTTGACTCCCTCAAAGGCAGGGAGGTCCTGCAGAGTGACCTTGATGAATCAAAGGGCTGGGCAATCATCAACTGTGTGGGGCTCAACAAGGGAAGGTGCTGCACTCTGCACCTGGGATGTGCAACCCTGGATGTATGGAGAGACTGGGGAATGAGAGGCTGGAGAGCAGCACCATGGAAAGGGACCTGGAGGTCCTGGTCGATGGTAAGCTGGATGTCAGTCAACTGTGGCTTGGCAACCTGGAGGGCCAACCATGTCCTGGGGGGCATCAAACCCAGTATCATCAGCTGGGAAAGGAAGGGGATTGTCCCACTCTGCTTTGGGCTGGGGCGGCCTCAACTCCAGTGCTGGGGGCAGTTTGGGAGACCCCAATGTAAAAAAGATCTAAAGCTACTAGAGAGTGTCCAAAGAAAGGACACAGAGATGCTGAAGGGCCTTGAGGTGAAGCCATAGGAGGAGTGGCTGAGGGGTCTTGGTCTGTTCAGCCTGCAGGATACTGAGGGGAGACCTCATTGGGGTCTGCAACTTCCTCATTGGAAGGGGAAGATGCAGGGCAGACACTGATCTCTTCTCTGTGGTACCTAGTGACAGGACCCAAGGGAACAGCCTGAAGTTGTGTCAGGGGGTTTTAGATTGGGTATCAGGTAAAGGTTCTTGCCCCAGAAGGTGTATGGGCACTGGAACAGGCTCCCCAGTGGTCACAGCACCAGCCTGACAGAGTGCAAGAAGCGTATGGACAATGCTCTCAGGCATTCTGTGACTTTTGAGGGGTCCTGTGCAGGACCAGGAGTTGGAACTCCATGATCCTGATGTGTCCCTTTCAATTCATCTGATTTCTGTGACACTCTGCAATCAGTAAAGCGACACTGCCAGACACGCGTGAACAGAGCAGTTCCGGCGCTGTCCCAGGGAGGCGGAACCCCGGTGTCCCCGCCGGGGGCGGAGGCGAGTCCCGCCTCCTCTCCCTTCCTCACTGCACCCCCGCCATTCCCAATCCGTGCCGTCGCCCCGGCCCTGGCTAATGACGTCACATTCGCGGCATGTCGCGAGGTCGCGTGACGCGAGGGGGCGGTGACCTCCCCGCGCCCGGCGGATGGCGTCGCCATTGGCTGCGCCGGCGGGGCGGTCGCGCTCTGATTGCCTCTCAGATAGGTGG
>JANPWX010019886.1:334835-500546 GCA_024734555.1 Trochalopteron elliotii
GGCGGCGGGGCCGTCGCGCGCTGATTGGCTCGGGGCATCGCGCGCTGTCGGGCGGGCCGCGGGTGATCGCGGAGCCGGGGTGGCGGCGCGGCCCTGATGGGAGCGCCCCTGTCCCGCGTTCCCGGCGGATCCGGACGGGCTGAGCGCTTGGGTGGCGGCGACTGGCTCTCGGCCTGAGCCCCCGATCCTCGGCTTGAGCCCCTGGCAGCCACTTGCTGCCACCCGAACCCGGCTGGAAGATGTGCGTGTGTGCGCGCTTCGGTGTCTTCCCCATCCTCCGGGTTTGGAAGATCCACGCAGTTGGTGGTATCCCTGACTCCGTGCCTTGTTCTGCTCTGTGTCTGTGTGATTAAGCATCTTCGCGCAGTCAGGAAACAAATGGATCCCCTGCCCAGTCCTGCGCCCCTGGCCTCGAAGCTGCGGAACACGCTGGTTCGTTACCACAGCATCGGAGACGGCGAGTGGCGGGTCGCGAAGAAAACCGTGAGTGCTCTGGGAGGCTTCCCGGTTCGTGCTCCACAGGAAGCTGTGGACCACCGGTGCGGCGGAAAGAGCCCGCTGTGCCGTGTCACACGACTGAGAAACACTGGGGGCCCTGCAGGACTTTAAACTGACAGGCGCTGTGAAACCGTGCCTCTAGAACATCTTTAGGATGTGTTTCTCGTGTTGTCAGGCATACTCTGTCGTTCCTTCTATAATTGTCAAGGGAGTATCTCACGGAAGAATCCTGTGTAGGATTATAGGCTTGACTTACAACAAAATGTGAAGTACTTAGCATTAATAATATTGCAAGAGACTCACGTGTACTTTCAACAAAGCAGGGCACAGCCTGCATGTCTCTGGAATCTTTGTCAATAAATAGTTCCTCTGGCTTCAATTTCCAAATGTCTTCCTCTTAAGAAATGAAATAATTCTCAAGACTTTATCTCATACTGTTTCACTTTTCTGTTCAGTTCTGTAGAGACTGCACATTATCCTAAGTTTCCTTCCATGAAAAGGAATACTGTTCCTGCTTTCTCCAAGCAGGTTGCCATCCTCTTCTTTTGAGCTGCCTTGGTTTGTTGATTTTTTTCCAGCTAAATAGCCTTTGCTCCTGCATCAGGTCTGGGCTGGGTAAATACTCTTCAGTGCTGTCCTCCACAGAAAGTAGAAGTGTAGCAATATGGTAGCACTAGTGTGGTAAATTTCTTTGTCTTCTTGTTACAGTGGTTTGAGTAGAGCTTTTATTCTTTCTTCCATCATGAGCAGGCATTGATAAGACAGAGGCAAGTGATCCAAGTGTAACTTGATTATTTGCAAAGTTAACAAATTTGCTGTCTGGAGAGGGAGGAACAGAGCATCCAAGCTTTCACGCCTGCAGTACACCTCAACCACCTCTGCTTTAGTTATATTAAGTACTACTGTATTCCTTTAAAAATTACCTGCATCCTTGTGTTTCAAATCCTCAGATTTAATCCTTCCCTTCAGCCTTTCCTTTCTCTCTCCTTTCCTTCCTCCCTCATTTCTTTCCATTTTGGTATTGTGCCATGTAAAAGACATTCAGAGCTTTACCTAGCACAGGGAGATGTGTTGTGCCCTAAAATAGCTTAAATGATTCTGTATGTGGTACTCACAGTACTGTGCTTTAGGACATTTGGTCCTTTGTGTTTTTATAATTTTTTTGGAATCTTACCATGATTCCAAATATAGTGGTGCCATACAATACCCTTTTCAACACCAAAATTCAGATATTTTGTACAGAGGCTCTATTTCATAGTTACTTAAAAATCAGAAGATATTGGTTTCGGTATTTTCTTTGCATAACTTTAAAATAAATAGACTACTGCTTGCAAGACTCTTCTAGTCAGGCACCTAGGAAAGGTAACTGAACTTTGTTGTCTGCACCAGCACCTCCTGCATGCTTCTGTGACTTGTGTTACAGGAGTAAACAGCATTCTGCAAGCAGAAGCAGTGTTGTCTTCCTGTCTGAGTAGCATCTGACTGTTGGCTTTCCAGTGGCCGTGCAATTGAAAGGCTTTCCCTGCTAATGTTGTTCCATTATTCTGTGTGTTTTCACAGTAAACTGATCTGGCCTACATCTGCACAGTCTTCTAGAATTTGACTCTAAGAAAGCCAGTTTTCAGATTTTGTAAAAATAATTAAAAATTACAAGTAAAAGCTATCTGAAAAATCTGAAGAAAAGTGTACAGTGGTGCCCAGGTGAACCATGGCTAATGACAAAGTTTACTGCTTTTCTTCAAGAAAATTGAAGCATTTTCTCGAGTTCTTGTAACTGTATGCAAGTGACAGTTAACATTGCATCTTTTTTTTTTTCTTTTTAGAGAGATGCAACTGTGTGGCGTAAACCATCAGAGGAATTCAATGGATACCTGTAAGTTTGCCTGCACAAGAGATGCATTTTTAATGTTCCACAGATGTGTTCTGTAGAATTTAGAAATTAAGACTGTGAATTCTACAGCCCTCAGCTACACAAATGCTCCAGAGGAGAAGCTCAATGGATTACCTATTGTGGCTGTACGACTCCTTTCTAGCTTTTCAGTTTGATACTTTAGCATTGCATGGTGTCTAGAACAACATTGAAGTCTGTGGAACACACCACAAGATTTCCATTGGCTGAAGTGGGAAGCAGCATCTGCTCAGAAATGATGACCTATAAAGCTCAGAATCAAGCCTGGATTCAGTAGTCCTGAAGGGTCAACTGGAATACAGCTCAGTCAGTCCTTGGACTCTTGCAGTGACTATGAGACTTCAAAATACCAAGTGTGGGGTTGTGAGAGGGTTGTGTGGTGTTGTTTGTGTGACATGAAGGCCCTTCCTGTGTGTGTTTCTGTCACTGGGTTCTGTTGGTATCTGTAGGTTTAGGTAGGTGGAGAAATAGTTACTAGAAAACAGCATGCTGAAGAAACAAAAAGTCATGTGAAAAGGTAGTTTTTAAAATTATCTCAAAGACTGATGCACCCTACAGGAATTTAAGTCCAGTTGAACCTGCAAGAGCTGATTGCCCCAGACACAAAGAGTTCCATGGGCCCACTGGCACCAACAGGAACAACTTGTGTAGTTAAGCCATTGCCAGGAGGGCAGTGACTGCTGTGTGCAGGTGAAGACCCCATGGTTGTTTATGCACCTGGAGAGCTAGAGGACACACACTTGGAAGAGCTTTCCAGACACCTAACTGGAAGCCACTGAGGTGTTCACGTGGTCCTCCAGTTCCAAGTACACAGCTGAGATGGGCTCCATACTGAGTATGAGTGAACTGCACAAGTGAAGAGGTGAATCTGTTGCTTGACTGTTTGCTATCAATAGGAACATCTTAGAACATCTTAATGGAAATAAAGTATTTTGAAAATAATGATTTTGATGGATTCCTCCCCTTCAGGATTTGGATGCCCAGTAAATGAAGAAAACAAAATCTCTGTTGTCTACAAATGAATGTTCTGTAATATCATGTACCAGATTATTTTATTTGGTAATCATATGCCACTAAACCAGAATGTAGTTTCTCATTAGATTGGCTCTACTCCTGTGTTCTTCTGATCTGCTCTAATCACAGAGGAGTAAAGAGTACTAACTCTCTGTGAATAAAGCAGAATGAGCCCAGAAACATTTGGATATTGTAACCAAGACTTATTATAACCAAACAAGGCTAGATGTTGATACTGAAAAAATAATACATTTTATTTAATGGTAAGAGGCAAAGAAAAAGAAAGAAACAGAAAAGGGGGCTGTATTTGGGGGGACAGGGAGAGGGACAGAGGCAGGTTAAATAGAAACATATTCCCCCTCTGTGGGTCCCAGTGATTGCTCCCCTCAGTCTACTCTTCTTGGTGGTGAGGGTCCCCCATCCAAAAGTATAGAATCCTATGGATTAGTGTGTGTTTGGGCAGGTGGGAAAGCCCAGGTGCCTCCCCTGAGGGGGGCAGGTTTGACATTATCCCTTGCATGACTTTGGTTCATTTTGCATCACGTGCAGCTCTGGTGCAGGGTCTGGGGACTCCTTTGGGGGGGGCCTTTTGATGAGCCATGACACCCCCTCTGCAGTCCCTCATATGGATGTCCCTTAGATGTGACCTTGCTGGGGTGAAGAGTCCCCACAGCTGAGTTGGTGTGCACAGCACAGGATGGGCTTTCACGACCTCTGAGCAGAGGCTTTTTCACCTCACACTCAAAATTCTTCTCCCCCTGCTTGTTGTTAGGGTCTGTTCCTCACAGCAGATTAACCTGGGGCTGCGGTCTCCACCCTGAAGGTGCTGGCCTTAATACTGTGAAAGTATTTTTCTCCCCCAGCTCAGACCCGAGTCACTTTATCTTATCTCAAATCAACTTTTGAGTCCAGGGCCTCATTCAGGAGGCCCGTTTAGGGTGCTTCTGTGCAGCTTTTGTTACACACTTTTACTATAATAGGCAAAAGTCTTTCATAAAACTGTTTGAACAGTAAACCATGGCATTTCAGTCTCCAACATCTTGTTACTTCTGCTTTATGAAAAATGTTTTTCGCATTATATTGTGATCTCCTTGTTATTTTAGGTTTACTTACCTCTGGTGAACTCCCTTGCTAACCCAGCAATAGGAGTAAAATAACAAGCTGTTACAGATGTTAGGGAAATAAACAGGATATTTTTTATCCAGGGAAGGAATCTGCAATTTATAAAATATTAACTGTATAAAAAAAGACAAATTTTCTCAGAAGAAAATCTCTCACAAAGAAGAATAGATGCTCCCATAGGTCTTTTCCTGTACTGTTTCTCTGATGCAATTGTCCACGAACAATACTTCTGGTACCAAGGTGTTGATGTAAGTGTACTGTTGAAAATTAATGGAATATAAAGCACTTCTTACTAAATGTAAACACTTTTTTCTAGTTACAAAGCTCAAGGAGTGGTGGAAGATATTACTAACAGGATAGTGGATCATATTCGCCCTGGACCTTACAGGCTAGATTGGGACAGCCTAATGACTTCAATGGACATCATGGAAACATTTGAAGAGGTGAAGACTTGTTTAGATTGTTGAGGGAAATGTGTATTGAATACACAAATTTAACATTCATTAATTTAATGTTCATGTAGAGCAGAGCAATTCCAACTGATAGGAATCTTTTTCAGCCTTTTTCAGCCTTCTTTTTTGCATGCACGAGCAGCATTGTGCATACATGCTCTGTATGACCACTAATCAGGCTCTCTAGCTGTTACAGTCCTGTTCTGAAGCTGAGGTTCATCTTTCCATTAATGCTAAAAATAAAGGAGTTTGTCACAATTCTCTGGGACCTGGGAGCTCTGGTAGAGTCTGATAAAATCCAGGTACAGAGGATTTTGGCTACAGTGTGATACTGTGTATGCCAAAGCCATTTCATACAGCTTGCTTGCTTCCATTCCACAACAAACAATAGTAATAGTCTGCACATATGGAAGCTGCAACCTCCCCCTCTTCCTGAAGGGCTGACTTGTGTGGCATGGCTTTGTCCTGAGACACAGAACAGTTCATGCTGAGGGTCAGGACTTGATAAAAGAAAGGTAAGTTTGAAGCTGGTTACAGAAAGCTTGTAGCCTTCCTTTGATTAATGCAGACATTCAGTATGAATTCAAAACCCTCATCTGGACACCTGGCTTGAACATGGATTGTCTTTTGCTCTGTCTCTGAAGGAAGATTCATATGACAAGGTATTTTGTCTGTGTGAAATCTATACAGACTACTGTATTATAAGAAAGCCTGTTTTGAAGAGCTGTTCACATTCAGTTTTATTTTTCACTTAGTGGATTAAAAGTATTTGATAAAGTATCTTCAAGAGGTTCCTCATGGTCCTTTTAGACTTTCTGAGTGCTCCATGGTGAATTAAGAGCCATGTCACTTTCAGTTCTCAGGCATGCTAGAGTTCTCTAGCTTTAGATCTTTAAACCTTTATGGTGCCAGGTATTCTCTGCTCCCGCAGCTCTCAGTTGTAGACCACAAGTCCTTACAACTACCAGCTTTTAGGCTGAGAATGGCACAGCCATTCAGACCTCACTGAATTTGAAGTTTAGTTGACAGAGGCTGTGACCTTCTAGGTTAGCTGCCTGTGAGCATTAAGTTTTCCTGTATTCGTTATTCTAAGATATATTTCTTTTCTTGCCCTATAATTCTGTCATTCAACAAGAACTGCTGTGTGATGCGCTATACAACTGCTGGCCAGCTCTGGAACATTATAGCACCAAGGGAGTTTGTTGATTTCTCTTACACTACAAGCTATGAAGATGGGCTTCTAACATGTGGTAAGCCACCACCTGCCTCTGCAAAATTCTTACTTTGCAACAGTTGCTTGGCTTAAGATTTGATTCAGATTTAGTAGTAGTAAATATTCCAAAAATGGTCTAAGATGGTCTTCAACAAATAAATTCAAGGTGTTTTGACAAATTTAAAGGTGTTTTAACATTTTACATATTTAAAGACGTATACAAGCTACTGGTTTACCCATGAACCATTCCTTTGTGCCAGGTTTTGCTTGTGCCAGCTGTGAGGCAGGAGTGTTAGAGACAAGTTGAGTCCTCCAGTTCAGGTCTTAAAGCAAACTGGGATGAGTAACAACTTGCTTCTAGTAAATGGGAGGAATGTCCTCCTAACCTTTGAATTTTTTCCTTATCATGCTCCCCTGTCTGTTGCAGAGTTTGGATGAAGCACAGTTTCCATGCATGAAAATACCTAGAAACCTGTAGTGTGTCTGTCACTACTACTGAATTCCCCAGCCAGAAGTCTATGTATTTCAAATTTACTGCACATTAAATTTTTTTAATATCTCTCAAATTAATATCCTTTTTTGTTCATTTTGTTTTCCTTTATAGGTATAAGCCTGGACTATGGAGAGGTGAGACCAAACTTTGTCCGTGGATTCAATCACCCTTGCGGTTGGTTCTGCATCCCTCTCAAGGACTCTTCTGGCCACAGTCTTTTGACAGGCTACATCCAGACTGAACTGCGAGGGATGTTACCACAGTCTGCAGTAGACACTGCCATGTCTACTACCCTGGTCAATTTCTACTCTGACCTCAAAAAGACACTCAAAACATAGACAAACAGTGACTTAAAAACCGGTGCATTCCTTGCAATCAGATTATGTTGTTTAGCTTAGCATAGGTTACCTACTAAATTGAGGTGAGTAACACTTCCTGAATGACACCTGAACCATTGTGTTGACAATCCAGACAACTTTAGGAAGTGCTTTTTCATGTGATAATTGGCATACATTCCCAGTGCACAGGTCAAAATGCTTTTTGCTGCTCAGCATTATGCAGCTTTGTGAGGAATAGCTTGTATCTCCAAACCTTAGTTTCCTTAGTAGAAAGCATAAGATGTGTGTGTAGCCTTGAAATATGCAGCTCAGCTCTCTACAGCAATTTTGGGAGCCAGGTGCTCAGGATTTTCATGGTGCATTCATACTTGAGAGTGAAAATAAGTGTTCATTATTGGCATTTCTTCAATGTTGTAACTGTAACTTATTTACTGTTGTATATAACAGTCTCAGTGCATAAAGAAATGCCCTTACAGCTGATCCAAAGCTCATTTAGGTCATCATGAATCTTTCCATAGGTTTTTTTTGGTGGGCTTTTAATCACACAATTGCCGAAATAAGAAGCCTGCAGTGGATCTTCAGTGATGCCCTGTACTTCTAAGGAGTTTTTTACTTAAATTTGCATGTAATAGCGTGTGCGGGGATTTCATTTGGTTGGATTTTTGGGAGGTTTTCTTTCTGTGTATGTTTCTTTGACTGCAGACCCTGGAACTACAAAAGCAACAGAAAGAGCCGCTTATTTGCTTCAGTGTTGCTGTAGCCACAGCAGCACAGACTTGCCAGTGTTATGGTGCTGTTGAGTGTTCTGTGGTACTGCCCCTAGATTCATCTCTGCAATAAATTAACATCTTAAAACATGAAAACTGAAGGCCAAAGCTCAAGCTGCAGAATTGCTCAGATCTGCTGTAGGATACAGGGTCTTTTTTTAAGATGCAAATTTCAAGGATATTCAGCAATCTAGTGATTCTGACAGATACCTTACAGGGGCATTTAAAAAATAACTCTCTCCCTGCTAAGAGCATGAATTCTCTTTAAAATCTGATGTTAAGCTTTTAATGTTGGTATGTGTCATTTATGCAGGTGACATTGTAGTTATCTGCATGCTTTGCCAGTGCTCACACTGGCAAATTTAACTGTGTAGGAGTTAGGGAAGGTGTCTTGGATCTCTGATGTTGTGGAGCCAATTGTATACATAAAATCCAGGAACAGGTAATGGACTCTCAGAAAAACAAAAATTCAGATGAAAGTCGCCTGCAGTATTGGCTTCTTTGACACTGGCCACTGTAGCTGAACTCTGAATAGCGAGGACTTTACTTTGTCAGTCAGAGAGGTAGCAAAAACATAATACCAAATATAGTGGGAGCTTTTTCAACCTTCTTCATGTTCTAGGGTATTTAGTACTATTTAAAACTGTTGAAAACAATGCATCAAACAGCCTTTGGTGTCTTCGTGGGCAGAAAATGTTAACTCCTGGTTAGGTTTTGTGTATTCTGTCTGCATTTTCCTTTAAACCTGTCAGTCTTCCCAATTTTTTGCTACCTTCCTTGTGTCTGCCAAAGTACTGCAAGCTCATGTGGTGATCATCTACCACCAAGGACACCAAGGAATTGCTGCCAGAATCCTCTCCTTTCTAGTACTGGTACAGAGGCAATTACAAAATCTCTGGCAGTACTGCTCTGTGGGGTGAATGATATGATTGTAGAGGAAACTCTTTGAAGTGTAGGCTATTTTTAATTCCCAGTTACAAAGATTATATATGCAGTGAATCTGCATATTCATGTCTACTCTTTTAGGGCTGCTGGGACTGACTACTGGAGGGGTTGTGATTCAGATGTAAATAGAGAAAAATATTGCCTCTCTATGTAAAAAGTCCAGTTTAAATCTGCACAGAGGCACTTCAGTGCTGGAGAAATGGGTCAGATGGAGGACAGGACACTTACAGGAGGATGTTTGTACAACACCAGGCACTGCAGAAGTTATTGTTCAAAACGCTCATTTTAGGGGCTCTGACACATATACAATATCTATCCTTATTTAGTACGCAGTGAAATGGCCTTTTCTGCTTTCAATAAAGACAAGTTGGTGAAGCACAGAGCAGCTGAAGAAAGTAGAACTTGAGCTAAAATAAGAAAATTACTGGTGTATTTTTGTATACTGATGCTTCTAATAAAAAATTCAGCTATAGACTAATACAGAACTAGAAGAAAGATGTCCAATTTCAAATGTATTTATTTGAACCTGAAATTTACATTATTTTTATATAGCTATATATGGAGAGGGAAGAAGAACTGTTCTTTAACCAGAGTACATGAGAACCAAGAAATATCAGAGCCTCTTCTCCCACTGTTGTATTCTTCTCTTGAGTTAATAGACAATCTAGGTAGAGCCAAGAGGTTTTAAACAGGAAAGTAGTGTCAAGGACAAAGTGCAGGAACCCATGTTTTGCTTATGCAGAAGAAACGGGAAACAAAGTAAATGCTTAGTATAGATTTGTGTCACTTAGGAATATAGTTATCCAGAAGTGACTTCTGAACACATTGCCAAGAATAACAGAGATCTGGTTTTGCTAGACAAATAGCGTGTATATACACACAGCAAAGTTATTTTTATATGGCTAATATTTTTTTTTAAAAGACCTACTTTTTTAGAGGTTTGGGCAACATGACACTTCACTCTTTGGCAGTTTAACTAGGTGCTCTGTATGTGTGTGGTAAAGGTGACTAAGATAAGACAGTTTCCATGTTTGGGTTCTGTTCCTCATCTAAAACCTCCAGCATTAGGTTTTGTAGATGTGCCTGTAGATGTGCAGAAGATGCTGAGATGGGGTTAAGCTCAGTTTAGAGGCAGTCAAAGTAATCTACCACAGCTGGCTGGGAGGTGGACAAATACTTCAGAGAGATGCTCTGTGGACAGGCCGTGATCTCAAATTTGATGAATTCATAAATGTGAAACATGATGAGCTTATAGAACACAGAGCATATAATTCCTCCAGTAATCATAAGTAACCAGAACACTTTTGGTGTGACCTGGTGGTTCGACCTAGGAGCTTCACTGCTGTAAAAATAGCCCTAATTCTAGTGAAACCAGTCAACTTGTCGCTGTGTATGGAAAATCAAAGTCTGTTTTAACAGTGAGTTTAACATACTGTGTTCAGCATTTAAGTGATTGTACCTGTATTTTGAGTGCAACTGCAGAATAAATGAAAATAATGGATTCCAACAGGCTTGTGACGTAGCTTCTTTAATACTTGTGCAGCCATATGTAGCATTTTTGGGAAGTTATGTCTGATGATGTAGTTAATCTTTAGCTGCATGGTGATCTCTAATGATACCAGTTTGTCTCCTTAAATTTGAAGGCCATAAAGCCTGCCTTCACTTAGAAACTTATTTTAGACTGGCCCAATTGAAATGTCTTGAAAGCTGTACAAGTAGGATTTTCTCAAGGCTTCAGTTCTAAAAATGTATATACAGGAGTTTTTTTATGATGACCCCAGGACTGTTGTACAAGAACTTTATTATTTTGGCTTAGTATTGTTTACTTTTTTGTATGTTTAAGAAGTGATCTATTCCCCATAAACATTAAGTTAATTTGAAACACATGATCATATAGCACCTGGCAGAAGTCATATACATGTATATTAGGTGTATAAAATAAGCTGCAACATGTATATTGACATCTATTTAATTAGCACCTACAGAAACAAAGAAAATCCCTGTATCTTCTCTAGAGCCTTCTCTTGTTTCTCTTGCAAAACTGGCATAAAGGTAGTAGAGTTCTGTAGCATTTGACTTCAGTGGAAAGAGTTGCAGCCGCCTTCTGCTGCTGAGAAAAGGAACTGTCATCTCTGAGATACAGCACACTCTTGTAGGGCATGTATCATGTCACTTTCTGCAAAGTGTGGTAGGGAGTTGGTATAGAGGCCACTTGGGATCTTTGGAAAATCTTTAAGGACATTAATTACTAGAATTGTTAAAAGAAAACATTGATGTTCAAACCCATTTCCTGGTAAAAGATAATAGAAAGATGGGAGAGATTTTAAACCTACATTAAATATTAGAAAATAATATATCCTGAAGTCCTAAACCACAATTTAAACTTTGTAACATATTCTGCCTTTTCCAGTCCTTGTTGGGCTGTGCTGCTGACTCAGTTTTACGGTTCAGATAGGGACTGCTTATCATGAAGTTGACCTTCCTTGGGGTTGTGCCACTAGCAGGGAGACAGCAGACACAGACGGTAACAGCATATGGCAGGAGATACCTGTGCATATTTCATAGCTGATGCACAGGATAAGAAATGCGACATCTGCATTAGGGAGCCTCAGATACCAATACATTACCCAGAACTGCTTTCTCCAGAGTTATTTTCTTTAAAACATTTATTTCAGTGTTCCAAAATACTAGGACAACCTTATAATCCTCAGAAGTTTTTCTTTGATACAGGTAACCTAAGTGGAACTCTTAGAAGATAAGTTACTGCCCAAAGTGTAATCGGAAACTGACTTTATTCAAGCCCTCACTCAACCAGTTTGGCTCTGCCCTGGGATGCACAGGGGTAGAAAGCACTTTGTGATCTCTGTACCTGGGCCTTGCTGGCCTACCTGCCAGCACAGACCCCTCCTCTGAGGCAGTTTATTACCCTTTAAGAGAAAATTTTCATGCCAAGATTCTCTGACTGTGTCAGTATGTCAGTCTGAGTGCTGCCTGCAATTTGGGTTCCAATCAGGGGAGCATTGCTGCTGAGATGTTTGGGTTACTAATTCCAGCTCCAGGGTGCACTGGGGAGGCAGGGCAATGCTCAAGTGGGTGCATTTGAGCAGCAGCAAACATGAGTTCAGTCAACCCATGTTATTTAGGTGCCATACAACCCCTCCTTGTCTGTATGCCTAACAAGATTTCAAGCTCCTCACAGTTTGAAGGGGGAAGGAAAGAAACCACAGCATGCCTGTTCACTGGAACATAAGCCATGTCTTCTACATACAGAATTACAGATGCAGCCTGTATGTGCACAGCCCTATCTGCAGAATTTCATGGTCTCCCTGTCTCAATCAGTTAAGTGAATATAAAATTTTGTATATGCTTAACATGGGCAAAACGTATCTCTGTTCTGCTGTGTGCCTTCCGGCTTACACCATGGGAATAGAGCTTCAGCAGAAACGAAATTGAGGAAATCTGATGCCCACCCCAAGTACCAAAGAAGTAAGGAAGAGGGAAGAGACCCTTCATGCACGTTTTTTTAATGTCAAATGAAAGTACAGAGAATTCACCATGGATGTAAAAATACTGAATCACTTCCCAAAACTACCTGCATGGTTGGATATTTGAGACAAAGTTTCTGCGATATGTACAATGTTGAAGGAAATCATTGCTTGAACTGCTGAGAAGGACATCATAACTACAAAAGCCCAGGGCTTTTTAAAGAGCAAGACTGCATCAGGCATCAACAGAAATGCAGAAATTTGGTGGTTATGAGGCAGGATCATTATTTTTAACTCCCCAGCTATCCTATCTCATGGAAAGTTTCTCTGACTTGTTAGGTCTTCGTTATGTCCCATTTCATTGTTGGTCTCAAGCTCACTATAAAACCAGTGTAATGTTCTGTTGTATCATGAGCTCCAACTCAGCTATTTGATGTGCTATTTTTGAGGTCAGCCAAAAGCAAACAACCTTTGAGCTCCAGGGGGAGCTCAAAGCCAGCTCAATACTTGTCCTCTTCTTCCTTTGGTCTTTCGACTGCTGTTTCCCATTCTGTTATGGAGGCGTGATCAAGATGATTTCATGAAACGGCAGTAAGAAGTTGCATTGGTTTGGGAAAAGATTCAGCAATATCCATGGCAGGGCCAAATTAGACTTTTTTTTTTTTCTGGAGCACTGTTGCCATGCAAAATGTCCTGTGGAGTTCATAATAATTTATTTCTTACATTGCTCCAGGAGGGAGAGATTTTGTAAAATTATCTCCCACAAAAGGGTATGAAGGGACTTTACATTCAAGCAGTTTGCAAGACTAAGGCATTGTAGGTGGCAAGAATAACAAGATGCACCAGTACCAGGCAAGTGGGAACACCACTGAGGATGACAGATGTGGGAACAGAGCAGAGAATTAAAAAACAAAAAGTCCTGTCAACACGTCAGTCTTACAATGTTCTCCATTCAGGTACCATGTGCAGCACAAGTAGTCTGCCTTTTCTAAAGGCAGAAAATCATATTCAAGCAAGAAGAGGAGTGTAAGACCTCTGGGGTAAAGGTTTGGTTTGTGATGCTGAGAAAGGAGGATGCTGAATGAAAAAGCACATTAATAACCTTTGGATTAGGTTGTAGAAAATTAATCATTGTGATAGACAAACTGTTAACAGTAACAAAAAGACTTAGGACTTTGTAAAATACTTCCCAGTTAAAAGAGCAGCAGAACTAGAGTGCACAAGGAGGTGGTAATTTCCTAATCACTGGTAGTAATTAACAAAATAGGACACAAGCATCTATCTCACATAACCCACCCTGGGCCACAGGGGAAACCTGGCCAGCCCCTAGTTCTGTACTCCACCACTAATAACAGATTTAGTTTGTTATTCAGCTGCTAACTTTTGAGGCAGGAGTGGGAAATGTTGTGCTGAGCTGCTGCCAAGACTTTGCAATATAAACAGTTAATACCCATGATGACTCCTCTGTATAACGATGACTATTGTTCCTTGCTCTACATTGAGCATTAGCTGTCAGCAAATAATAGATGTAATCTTTTCTAGATTTATTAGTTTATTTAGCATTAGGTCAGTCATGAAAGCCACTTACTAAAAACAGACATCCCAGCATCAAAGCATTTTCTCATGGCTTATCAGCATTCCCATGCAGACACACGAGGTACACTGGTCCCATATACAATACATGGAAATAACAAAATGGTAATTTTTTTCTGGTTCAAATTTCTCTCTGGTTCACTTGCACAGTATCAGGAAAGTTACTACACAAACAGGCTTTATCAGAAGCAAAAAGGTACAGTTAAACAAGCAGACTATGAACTGTTATTTAGTTGCTTACATCTTTGCTAGTAGAAGAAAACAGTGTTTTCTTCTGACAGTACAGGATTTCTTACACATTAAGCAGTAAAATAAGGAGTCAGGAACACAGAACATGAAGTTAATTTGAGAGTCTGCTATATATATTTACAATATTCTTCATTATTATTAGTAAGAGTCCAGCCTCCACTGCTCTGAGATCAATGAGCTTTTGTAACAGGCTTATAAAATACTTTGTTACTAGTCAAAGGCACCATTTCTCTGTTTGTCTTGGAAATATCAGCACATACCCTAACCATCCAGCATACAGTATTCTTCAGTAAGCAAAAGCACACAATTCCCTTTCTTATGGTCCTTATCCAGCCAGGAGCCTCCAAGGCCAAGTCAGACATGGACTCTTCATGTATCACATTTCTTCAGGTTAAAACCAGTTTAAGCTGATGAGCTCCTTACTGTGTGTGGAGCAGCTGGGCAGCCTCTGCTTGGTACCCCTTGGTCTTGAAAGGGTGTGGTGGTATAGCTCCTGGGGCCTAACAAACTTCTTCCCTCAGGGCAGGCAACCTCAATGGCTCTTCCCTCCTCAGCTCTCTGATAAGCCGGACCAGCCACCACTGCTGTTTTGCAAGAACTTCCTGTTCATGGTGGACTTGGCAGTGCACAATCTTTCCTAAGCAATCTCATCCAAAGGTCTTCCCCAACCTGAATGGTTCTATGGTTCTATGACTAGGGCTCACCCTCCACTTCTCCAGCTTTCCTTCTCCCTGAGCAACTAACCATTTCAGAGGTAATTTTCTCACAAGCATAGGCCTCTCAACACCATGTATTCCAAAATAAAGCCAAGAAAACCCAAAAAAACAACCAGACCCCAAAACAATGTTCTCTTATGGAACATTAAATAAAATTTAAGCTATTTAATCAGAAGTGCTAGTGTGACATCTCATGAGGAAGGGATGTGAACAAGGAAGTGGTTCTTGTGCTCAATAGCACAGAGAAACAGTTTGGGTTAGATCTCAGCAGTTAGTAGTTGTAAATGTCTTTGTTTCTAACTACTTTCAGTAAAAAGTACCTTAGTTTGTAATTATTGTCTCCTGAGGGGAGTATAATGGTAATGATTTGAGCAGAGCAAACAAGGCATGTATCATTACACTGAAGGTAGTACATTGATGATGGCACCAGCCTTGGATGCTCTGCAGGGTCCTTGTCATTCCCAAGGAAGATACTTCTCAGGGAGGGCACTGCTGCAGCAGGGTTTAAGAGATATTTCAAAGATATTTTTGCTAAATATACATACAGTCCATTTGCTTATTTTCATGAAATGTTTCTTGACAAATTTCAGTTTTCTGTAAAAGACTATTGCAGGCCCCATAGCAAGCTGAGGGAGAAATGACTGGGGGACATATTAATAGTACAAACAATACAACTTTGATGTCTTACAAATGAAGAGTAGGGTCAGTGGTGAAGTTTTTCCATCTGGAGGAGGCTGTCACTGGATAGATATGTTTGCACTACTTCCATAAACATGGCTGGTGGGATGCCAGGAAAATAACAGAAATCAAGAAACTTGAAACCTTGGAATGTTTTCTCTAGTGTGTTTGTTGTGGATGGTTATTGTGCAGTTTCATTTGGGGATTTGTGTAGTTGTGCTCATTCATGCAAATTTCACATTTGTAAGAAACACCATCACGCTTTGGGATCTGAGGGCTGATAGGATAGTGCAGACCCCTATGCACAGTTCTGTGGATGAATAAATATGACTCAGTGGCTCCTAGAACATACTGTCTCTGGGACAGATCTTGTGCCATTTGCAGCTGTAAATCAAACCCAATGGTTTGTTCTCAGCTTTCAAGTGACCAGAATAACTGCTTTGAGTAGTTCAACATAATAATTTCAATCAGAAGAGCCACTCCAGACTCACCCAACACATTTTTTCTTGTTGATGGACTTTTCCTGTATGTACTTATGCGGATAAAATGATTGGCTTCAGAGTTTTGTATTACAAAGCAGATCATAATTTAGAGTTTCAGGCAGCAAATGGGACCAAGTGTTCCAAACTGACTTTGCAGTTTCTTGTGCCAACACTGTAAATGGCAATGCTGCATAAAATATGATTCTAAGTATATCAACTCATATTATGTAAACAATATTAAGAAGATCACTGGTCGTAGCACACAATATTTTTCAGAGTTCCTAAGCCTAACTTGTCTCTTTGGACTGACCTAAACAATGTCTTCCACAGAAGAAAATTGTGCTGTTGACAAAGGAGCTTTTCGGTGCTGAGGAGCAGAACCTGGCATGGTGCTGTTCTTGTGCCTCTTCACTCTGAACCCCTCAGCCTGGGCCTACAGCAGCCCAGGTGCCTTCATTTTCTTTTGGGAAAATAACAGAAGAAACTCAATTATCTTGTGTGTCTGTCTGGTATTTGTTGCACACCACTGAGCTATTTTTGTCAGCCAGGTATAGGCTCTTAAGAAGGAATCTGAAGGCACCAGGAAACAGCATGAGTTTGGGAAATGGAGAGGGAAAGTAAAAATACCTCTCCCTGTGTACTAACTGGCAGCGACAAATCACACCAGGGGTGGCTCAAAGAGAAATCCATGTATACTTGACTGATGAAACCCAGACTCTTCTGGGAGCACAAAAACAGGAGTGAATCCATCTGATGGAACCAAGGGCAACAGCAGATTTGTCAGGGCAGAAAAGCTGAAACCTGACAGGAGTCAGATGGCTCTTTACGCACTGACTGGCAGCTGACAGCTGTTCCTGAGTGCCCGTGGGCCAGGAAAAAAACAAGATGAAGCACAAAGGGGAATAATAACAATAAGCCATTTAGCCATTAATGTTAACAGTTGTTCTTGAAGGCAGAGTTACAAATGGAAAAAAAATTGTCCTTTTCTTTTAAGCTTTGCTCTTTATGTATCTTCCTACAGGAGGAGCTCTGTGTTACTTCATAGGGGCAAACACGTGCTGTTTAATATACCTTGCCCAATAAACATCTTCCTGATATACAAATAAAGGGTCAGACTGTTCTTAGTCACACATGCTGTGGACAGAGCATCACTGGCAGAGCCTCTGTACAGTTTGGGGCAGCTCCAACTTATCATGAAATGCTGTGCTTGTGTTGTCACTCCTCTTCGACACCTGTACTGAGCACATGAAAGGAAGGCACTGAAATAATCTTTTTCCCAGCTGCGTCTTGGAACAAGCCAGAGCTGGGCAAAACTCTGTACCACTGCATTTGTTATCTTTCATACCTTGATATGCATTACTGAATTTCATCCAGCAATGATCTATGTATACTGGACTGTTAATCATTATAGTTTCAGGTCCAGCTGAGTAATGCTGGCAAGGGACAAAAGATGGTTTAAAAGGTTGCTGCAACTTCTAACACAGACTTGGCTCTCAGAGATTGTTCAGCAGTCTCTGCTTCTTATTTGGTAAATTTATATATTTATGTGCTCATGTATGTATTCAGATCTTAATCTACAATTTTATTGCTGAATTCATAATTGGACCACTTTAAGTATTCCACTGTATTCCTGCTTCTGTACTATGCCTATTACCACAATATTTGAATACCTTCCAATAATAACTAAGTTCATGACTGCATTCATGTTCTCTTTTCCACTCCGGAGGGGTAGAAGAGGATATAAGTATTTGCTGAATTTTTAGTTATATACATATATATCATCCTATGCTTATATTAGTTAGAGGATTCATGGTCCAAGGGATGCTCTTCACTGCCTCTCCAGCAATGTTCTGAATTACTCTGGCCAGAAATTTTACTTCCCAGATATAAAGAATCTGCAGTCTTGCCAGTAAGAATTTATATAACTTCTGGAACTAAGATCATAAAATCACGAAATCACAGAATGGGTAAGGCTGGAAGTGACTATCAGCATGGTCATCTGGTCCAACCCCTCTGCTCAGGCCAGGTTTCCTAAAGCAAATTGCACAGGATTGTGTCCAGGTTGTGGAATATCTCTAGTTGAGGGAGGCTCCACAGCCTCTCTGGGCAATCTGTCCCTCTGTGTGGACACCTGCACAGTAAAGAAGTTCTTACTCATGTTCAGGGGGAACATCGTGGACATCAGTTTCTGCCTATTGCCTCTTGTCCTATTGCTCAGTATCATAGAGCAGAGCCTCGTCCATCCTCTTGGCAATCCTTCTTTCAGGTGTTCCCATATATTAATGAAGTCCCCTCTCAGTCATCCCTTCTTAAGACTGAACAGGGCAAGCTCCCTCAGCCTTTCCTCCTAAGAGTGTTACTCCTGTCCTGTCATCATCTTTGTAACCCTCTGCAAGTCTTGCTTTAGGGCTCTGTGTCTAGTCTAGGGAAATATTTTACTCCTATTTTTTTTCCTTTTTCCTTCCTTATTTTCTTCTTATTCTGCAATTCAGCTGATGTTTTTTTGTTTGACAAAACATGGTATTGTGCAGGGGCTTATCAGGGTATTTTATATAAATTTATACAAAAGAAAAATGAACTCATAATTTATATTCCAGCTGAATTAACTCTGATAGGGAGTAAAGGATATTCGAGTTGTTATTGTTTAATAACATACCTTTACAGATGTTCTGCCTGTCTCTTTGTTACCTTTGTCATCTTCTGGACTTGCGTGTATCCCTGCCACTGGTCTCTAGATCTAACTGTGCATCTTTCTTGGTCAGCCTCTGGTATTTTTTGTTACATGACCGCCATGCCTCCATAAGCTATGCACTCATTACCTCAGCAGCAACAAGGTTGGCTTAGCCACACAAGAATGAGTTCTTCTCAAGGAGAAACAGCCTCTGCACAAACCTGGGGTCAAGGCACTGTGCTGACACTTGTGTCTGTCATTCTGTAAGCAGGCAATGTGCAGGACGCTGTGCAAGAATCTGAAGGGAGTCCTTCACCCCACGCTTTCATATGCTGCTCTTAAACCCAGAGATGACTCAGCATGTATGCAGGAGCTGAGGGATATTTATCTAGAAACAAGGGTTTATTTTCCAGAGTCCTGCTGCATTTGCTGCTTGTCAGATACTGCATTCCTTCTGCTGAGTTGGACACTAACTCCCAGTATCATTTTCCCTTTCCCTGCTGCTGGGCAGCAGAAAATGTGGCATTGTCTTCACTTCTCCTGTTGCTGCCAGCTGTGTGTGCATTACGCTTGCAGTGTGAGTTGCAGGACAAGGTGATTAATTTGAAAAGTGTGGAGGCCTAGCTGCCAATGAGCCACAGCCTCCTGCAGCCTGGGCATCCCTGCTGGTCTGAGCCACTTCGAAAAAATTTTTGGTGGATGCTTTTATCCTGCTCTGCTACCACACAGCTTTTCAGAGCATTTTGCACTATTCACCAAGGCAAAGGGACTGCTGGACAGTTTTTGTCACTCTGTGTGGCCAACAGCCTGCTCATTTGTGGGGACAGAATCCTTAGTAAACTTCTTCTGAAGAATCTGCTGTATCAAAAACTTTTGCCTTGATGGTCTTCTGCATTCAGAAGTTTGATTACAGTGTGTCTGCCTCTTTACAGCATGTTTGCACACATAAAGTAAAAACTTCAGCCAACAAAGCAGCACCAGGCTCACACAGTGCAATCTACCGTATCATCCACAAAATTGCAAGCAAAAGTGTTTGAAATTACAGGAAATCTGTTCTATTTTGGGGGAAATCTTTCTGAACCCAGGAAAACCCCTGCTGTGGTGCAAAGGCAGGACCTCCTTAGCCATTTGAGAGCCATCTGATCATCATATTAGCTCTAATATATTAGACTGCAATTGGCTAGCTCTGCAATCTGCTTTAAAAGGAGAAGTTTTGCTAAGTTCAGATATTTCAAAAAGATTGGAAGGTTTCCCCTTTGTACTTGAAGAACTTTGTTAATATGTTAAATATTCTAAACATATATATCTTAGGATTTCAAGAGAAAAGAGCACAAGTAACTTTCTACTTAGCTTATAATCACAGATTTGGAAACATCTGGTCCATCTCCAGTAGTTTTCAAGTGTGTTCACATTTTTCAGCCACAGTAAGACACTGATGTTGCACCGAATCTGCACTACAGCAGATGCCACCAGGATATGATTTTTCAGACAAAGCCAATGCAGGTAACACTCTTGTTTTCCAGTGCATGCATACACACAAGTGCTGTCATACATCAAATACATCAGCTTTACTGAGTCACATACTGGTAATCATAAACTCAGCACAGACATACTAATTGCTTAATGTTGAGTATGGCAAAAGAAAACAAAAAAATAACTGAAGCCCCAGAGCCTTTATACACAATACTGAGTTGCCTCTGAAGATCATGCTGTCACAGAGAGGTCTCCTGCTGGATGGCATCAGTTCATAGTTATGATATGCTGTGGTATAATTTAGCTAAAACCACCACTGGGAAATCAGCTGGGACCACTTTTCAGCTCAACAAACGGTGCCTCAGATGAAGGAATTTACGCTCAAACTCTCACAGATGTGCAGTCACTGTGCAGCCAACTCCACTTCTGCAGGTTTGAAGCAATTATCCCAAATGAAGGATGAAATGTTACAGAAATCTAGCCTCTCCCATCAAAATTCCCTACTGACTGAACTTGGATGACTTCACCACAGTATAAGAGGGTGGCGTAAAGTAGCTGAGAATTGCATTTTTCCTGCAGTGACCTCAAAGGAGGTAAGACAGGTAGTAAAAAGTGAGACAGGTGGATGTACCTATGATCTTCTCCAAAGTTATTAATCTTGCTGTACTTGTTTCCAAGAGAAAAATCTGTAAAAGTGTCATGTGACTTGCATACAGCTGCGATGCCCCCACCAGATGTTTCAGCTGACTTCAAAGTGTGTTCTTGAAAACTGAATGGACGCGTGTACTTTAAATTTCAACCCTTTTTAGTTAGCAAAACTTTTTATACAAGTTCAAAGAGCTCTTAGAAATGAATAAAAAATCTCAAGTATAATATATTCATTAGCATGCATTTTCACCCCAGAAAGACAGGGTCTTTAATCCTCCTTTATATATTAATTTAGAGGACATTTTATTTATTAAATATGAATAACATTGTATTATTACCCTTTAATTTCATCAGGAAATGTAGTTATTGAATGTTTTATTAAAGTCTTGTTTTTTTCAGTAGTTGCTGTAGTTTTTCAGGGCAAGCTGTGCAAGGCCTAACAACATAAAAATATTAAAGCAAAAGAGGAATGATGATTGTATTAGGATGTTAGGTAACTACAAGTATTAAAAAGTTTAATAAGCACAAATGACATTTTTGTACTTCAGGTTATTTTTGCTATTTTTGTAATATATCAGTACAATAGTCACATGCTGTCAAATAGGTAACAAACAAGTGTAAGTGGTCATACACACAGATGCACCCTAGTTTTTCAGTTCCTATCAATCACATTCAACAAAAACATCAAGATAGCTGAAAACCCTGACCCTACTTTTGCAAACTGATTGACGCACATGGCTGCTAACTCAAGACACAGCCCTGGGTGGGTGCAAGATCCCTGCTGGTGGATCACTTTAAAGGAGGGTCCTTTGTTAGGAAAATGTGGGCTAATTACAAGTGGAAACTGCTCACTCATGAAGTTAAACTACCCAGGAACCAAGTAGATTGTACTACTTGCTCCCAGACCTTGCACTGGAGTGTTTCCCCAAAGCAAAATCAGTAAATTGTGGAAAAGCTTCCTTCAAGCATTTATAGATTACTTAAATGCAGATTATTTCCTCAGGGTTGATAAAATGTCTTCTAGCTGCAGATTAGAATTTGAACAAATAAATATAATGGTATGCCAAAAATCTGCAGGTAGTCTAATCCTTGTTTAGTCTATGGTTTTGTTTCACTAACACTTTACTGTGGAATGAAATGGCAGAAATCTGAGTAATTTTGGTTGCTATTAAAATACTGCATATAAACAAGAAAAGTCAGGATAAGGCATTCTCAATGCAAGCTTAAACAATGTATGTTTTCATGCCCGCTGGAAACTACCATTTCAATTTCTTCTCAGAAGTAGTGGAATTTTTTTTGTTGTTTTTTGTTTTTTGTTTTTTGCATGTAAATCCCCAAATACTTTTTTACTTTTACAGATAAAAAAATGTTTCATACATCAGTTTTAAAAGCATTGATTTGGTATTTCCTTCCATTTTGTCTGCTGAAGGACTATGAACTTGGAAGGAAACAGTTCAAAGAAACTCACAACATAGATAAGACACCTACTGCCATAAAAGCAAACAAAACAGCATTTTGTTTCAAATGCCACCTAGGAACACTGGATAGATGAAGTATACACATTGTGGTAGGTAGTTAATAATCCCCATGTTTTCACCTGCCGGTATTACTGCAAATTACACTGTTTCCATGACATGCCTAATGGAACAGTTTACTATTTTCATAAGCAGTCACATGCACTGAAGGTAGGATCACCAGGTGGGGCCTGTGGTGCCCAAGAGAAGAACCAGAGAGGCCAAGCTTACTAATCTGTCTCGCTGGATGACAAGGTAGCTGGTGTATGAAATGACATATCTCTGCTGACACGAACGAGCAACATCGACCTAAAGCATTTCTTCTGGAGCTGCTGCTGCCTCCGCTCCCTGAGTGGGTTTCTCTGCGGGCTGGGTGTCGTGGGTGGGGGCCGGGCTGTGGCCAGGCTTGTGGCCGTCGTGGGTGCTGTGACCGCTGGCGCTGCCGAGGCGTGTGGAGGCCACCACGGCTTTCACTGCGGCCTGGGAAAGAGAGGACCAAGCAAACATTCCTTAGTGGGCACGGCCCGTCGGCACCGCGGCCTCAGCACTGCCCCGAGAGGGAATCCACCTATCCACCTGCAATGTCACCTTTGGATACCTGCCTGGGCCCGGATGGATTCAGAAGGCCACCTGGAATACTGGATTGAGGTTTAAAATTGCTGCTTTCACAAGGTTACGAGTTAGGTGACATGAACACAACTTTTTGTCCACTATACCTGCTTTTTTTTTTTTTTTTTTTTTTTTAGGAATTACATCAGGTGTCCCATGTTGAAGCTGGGCGGCAAAAAAGAAAGTCATCATCTTCTGTCATAATAATAATAACAGTATTATCACTGATTATTCCCTGAAAATTTCTTGAGGGAACGCAGTATTTATCACTAATGCACTGTTGCATAAAGCACAGTATTGTGGAGTACATAGGTAACTTCCTTAGTATAGACATATAAAAATACACACTGGGAGTAGGCTTTCATATCACATGAAATATCACAAAATTAAGACAAACATGAAGACTTATATTAGCCCTTGCCTTGAAGAGTTTTATTGCCTGAAAAAAACAGACATACAGAGGTGAGGAAAAAACATGCTAATTTCTGTGTGTTACAACTCAAGCTATTTTTGCTTAGGCATCAAAGAAGTGGGTTGCAGGAAGAGATGAAGAACATGGCAAGTTTTGTGGATTCTTTGGAGAGGTAATCACACACACACACACAAAAAGTGTCCACCCCCACCCCCCCAAAAAAAAACCCCACAACAAACCCTCCCACAAAGAAATAAAAAGGAAAGAAAGAAGATGTTAATGAAAAAGATAACATAAACATTGCCAACAAAAAAGACTCAGCTACAACAGATTATGAAGAAATACTATAAGGCATAATTCAAAGAAGGTGGCAAGAATTTTGAGAGACTAGACCTCTTAAAGGAAAAATCACAGACATCCACATTAGTGGTGAGAGGACTTTGGAAAACTGATTACAAACAGAACAAGCCACTCAATACTATAATGTGTAAAGGCACTTTCAATGTAATTTACTCTCAGAAGCAGTGTTGGATGTTTATGAAACATATTCAACACAGCCTATGAGAAACCAAATCCTGAGTGAGACCTTTAGAGTTACTCTTTAAAATTTGTCTTTACATAAAGAAAGCCTGCTGATGGACTTTTATGTTGGGAAAGAGGAGGTAATTACATATTATTCTTACTGAGAAAACAACAAGTTTAAGTGTGTACTCACTACTTTGATGTCTGCTTTGGTTTTAGTTTTTTGACCAGGAATTAATTGTCTATAAATTTACTGTTTCTTTTACAGATATATTTGTGGAAACTTATTAACTCTACAAGAACTGCTAGCTTCAATCAATCCTCTTAATAACTGGAGAATTGGTAATTTAATCTTTAACAGAGAAGAACTGAATAAATAAACTCATAAAAAGCGATAGTTTGTAATCACAAAAAATTAAATTGATTTACTGTAAAGGTCTAAATAAAATGAGCTTCAAAAAATATCTCTGGTGTAAAAATATAAATAAAAACAAAATCAAAATATCAATGTGAATTACAATCTCTGAGAACTTTGTAAATGACAAAACTAATTTCTTTGCCCTGTAGAGATTCTGTTACAGTTCTCTACTGAAAGAAATAGTGAAGCTAAACTTAAGGCTCAGTTTTTCGTGAATTGTTTTTTCTATGGAATTTACTAAATGTCTCAGTTACGTTGCTTTTTACTCTTATTCCCCAGGCCTACAAGGGCAGCTTCACTGTAGGTATAGCTAACAATTTCTGTGCTGAAGTATCCCTGGAATTATCTCCTGAGCAGATGAAAATCTTTAAAAACTGAAGAATGGATTAGGGGAGAAGAAAGTTTCCTGATGCTACATCAGTCAGATGCCCAGTTGCCTGCTATTTGCACCTAAAGATATTTCCCTGCTTCTTCTCATGGTAGATACGTAGACTGGATGGTAAAGGAGCATCCTGGGGACATTTTATAGACCTACATATCTGAAATGCTGACTCTAGTTCATACAGAATGACGGCTTAAAACTCCTGCTTTGTATTGATAGGTACGGGTAACTCAGGCTGGGTTAGGAATCAAAATATGCTTTAATAGACTAATTTTCTTCTAGATTTATGGATGCTCATTAAGAAATTACCCAGTATGTTGTTCTTTCTGGTCAATATTCTAAGGATGCACAAGCAATACAGGACAGACTGATGGACAGAAGCAAGAAAGGAAGAAGGAAAGAAAAGATGGAAAGTAAAGACTGTGAAAGCCGTGTACATCCTCAACAGTCCTGTCTGTGTAGGTAGAGATTTCAATCAACTTTACACATTTTTCTTTGTTTGGCTTCAGGTCATTGACTAAATCAGCTTCAAACTTCTTCAGTCTTCATTGGACATCTTAAATAAAAAGCTTCCATAATACCATGGAATATTGTTCTCAAAAATGTGCAAGGTTTCCGCAAGGCTACTAATTTAATTGCATGCTTTCATAGCCAAAACAAAGACTAGGAGCAGAGACTTGCCTTAAGTTTACGCCGGGCATTGAATTCTTGAAGTTTCTTTTGTGCGTTGTCCATATGTGCGAAGTTTATTGCCTTCCCTGTGACCCATGGGTGCTGCAAAGCCTGTAGAGTGGTGAGGCGTTTCTTGGGGTCTAAAACTATCAACTTTTTAACCTGCATCACAAGCAAGAAATACAAAGACTGTCAACCTTATTCTTCATTCAAATTTACCTAGTTTTGCATTTGGGGGCTCTGGTCTTGGTTTGGGGAGCATCTTAGGTGAGACATTCTAAGAAACCAACAAGAATTTTCATTTGTGTCTTTGCAAGTATTCAGCTTCTAGTAATTCTTCGTCCTCAATAAATAACATCTGATTAAGACAGCCACTAAGGGGGAAGAGAGAAGAGAAAGAGTCAACTGGTTACCAACATATTACGGGTATGTACCAATGCAGATGACCTGTATTTAGCATAGGCTCTTTCATGTCTGAATTGCCACAAAAACCCTAAGAAATTCTCAAAATTTCTGAGCAGTATCTCTGGTTTTGGATTTGGACAAGTTTTAAACTGGATTAGAAGGTTTAAATTATGCATATGCAGCTCATGCAGACTTGTACCCTGCAGTCTCTGTCAGGTATAATCACAAAGGAAATGTTTCTTTCAGTCACTGTAAAACCTCATGTACACATAAAAAAAAGCATTGTACAAGTGTTTCTGTCTTGGCCCACTCTGAAACTAATGCTGTTTACACCATTCCTTCTATCACCAAACCCAGCAAACCTGGACTTCTACAAACGTGGCAGTAGAATATTTTTGGGAAAAAGGCACTGCAAACATACCCCTAGGACTGGAGATGGTCCTGCTGGATAAAAAGTGGGTCCAGTCAAGTGACATTTCATGGGTTTTATTGTATCTCTGGACAAGTGGTGTTTTAAAAAAAGAAGAAAGGTGAGGATGGAGTAATAAAGTACACAGATGGCTTGGCAGAGCCACACTTACCCAGCTCTCCTGACTGCAGACCCTCTTTAGCAGAGTGCAAGTGATGGCACAGGGCTCCAATGCTCCTATGTGCCAAAGGGTGAGGGAAAACTTGCTTTAGGGTTCTCTGAAATCTCCCTACAAAGAGCTTTTAAAGAAAATTGGTGCCCTGAAGTGTGTGCAGGAGGACAGGCATTGTGGTGAATACTGGTTGTGTCTCCAAGGAAGACCTTGAGTTAGGCAAATCACTTCAGCTGAACACTAAACTGCCTGCAGCATGGGTTTTGAGAGCCATGGTCATCATCATCTACAATTTGTTATGCCATGTTCAAACCTGGAAGTTTGAGTTTTACTTTACTAAAAGAGTATGAAGCAGTTTGGACAAAAGCTTTACCTGCAGACTGCTGTTTGTCTGGAAGTAATTTTTTTTTTGGCCTTAGAAAAACTTTGCATCTCATAAAACAACAAAAAAGTACTTTAAACTTTGACAGTCCTTCCATTTAAAATATCCTGAAGTACTTTCACTAACACCAATGACCTAGTATTTTGTGACATAGTTTGTATAAATATATATGGAACAGAGCACTTGTGTTTTCAGTGCTAGTGAAATAACTGAATTATGCAAGTTATTATTCACAAAAGTCAGACTCAAGCATACCTATCTTTGCAGATCAGATCCAAATTACTTTAACCAGTAATAAAAGAATACAGTGCAGATAGCATGCCAGTCCTTGCATTTTGCTAATGGAGAATATTTAAAAGTAGTCAATCTTTCCTCAACTACTAAAAAAAAAAAAACTTTGACAGAAAAAGTATGTCAGAAAAAGCAGTGGGAGGAAAGTTTAATTCCTTTTTATATTCTTCTCCAAAATTCAGGCTTGAAAACTGCACAAAAAGAAGAGTTTGTTTCTACATTCCCCTGAAGGTGTTTGCCCAGAGAAGAGGAATGGTGAAACACTTCACAGCTGGAAGGAAAGACAGGCATACATGAACACTGTGCCAGGTGCCAACAATCTATGGCTTACTTCACAGAGGAACCTGAATATCCATGTTCTGAGTGCATAATTACAGAACTGGACTAACAGAGGATATTAACAGCACCATAATCTAGCAAAGACAAGAGGAAACAATTATGAACAATTAATTAAACAATTATTCTGCTCCCACCCCAAAATGGACTCTTTCTCAGTGGCAGAAATACTAAATACTCCAGTCTCATTTTTGTTTTACTTACTAAATCCTTGGCATTCAGAGACACATCATCCCACCAGGGGGACACAAAGTCATATTCACAGCTCAGGATTCTCTTAAACATATACTGATCTCCCCTTTCATCATAAAATGGTTCAAAGCCACAAAGTCTGAAAGGATAAAAAAGAAATTACTTAGTCTTGTGTTGCTAGAAACAGTTAATGGTAGTATTTTTCCCTGCTTTGTGTTCTGTAGATCACTTTGGGAAACCAGACCTGGATGTACTCATGAACTCCTAATTCTACAGAGCAGAGAGAAATGTGGTAGTAAGTATTCTTAAGCACTGGGAAAGGCTTTTCTAATAGTAATTTTTCTGTTTTCACATGTGTTTAATTGGAACTATTAAAACAGGATCAAAGGGCATTTATCAGAATCCCTTTAACTCTTGCCAGAGGAATAGGAAGTAGCTGAGGAAACCCATCCTACACATGAAGTTAGAAGATTTTATATATCCAGCTAGGACTGATTTTTAGTCACGTTCATCCCTGTACATTTTTTCATCCTATAGCCACAATATGTAAGAACCTTTGGTAAGTTTTCATGATCAGCCCTCATCTTTATTTAGGTAACCTACAAATCAGAAGTCTAGTGATCTCACTAATGACTGCATTTATAAATATATTGAAGCAGAGATACACACTAATGGCCCCAGGGAAAGCAGACTCAAAGATATGGTTTCTGTTTGTATAATGTCCTTTTTTATCGCTTCACTGCATTTTAATCACGCCTGCACACATAATCAGATTTTTAAAAGTGAATTTCCTATTCAGCCAGTATGTGATCTGAGCTTAACAGAGGAAGTCTATTTGCTCCTCTGCCTCCAGAAAATGCAACAACCAGTAAGATGATGAGAGGAAAACAACAGAGGATCATAAAGATCAAGAAGCAACAAATCTAGAAAAGCCTTACATTTTAACTTGGTTTTGTATTTTTAAACACAATGTGCTTACTGTTCCGAAAAAGGAGGTTGACGTTCATGGAAGAAATGTGGTTTTGGGAGTGGTGCATAGCTGTGGGTGGAACAGCTGCATACCATTCCACTGCTGAAGCAGAGAAACACCTCACTGCAAGCACATTCTACGCACATTATTTTTCCCAGTCTGGAAGAGATGCATTAAAACACAAGGATCCAGCCTCCAAACCTCGTGCTTCAGTAGGTGGTGGCCAGTCAGAGCCCCTCTGCTGCTCCCTCTCCTGTTTGCTGCCTCTCCCATCACCATTTCTGGGCTTGCAGCAGGTCCCTGCTGTCCCTATGAAACACCCCTGAGCATGGCCCCTCACTGGCTCAGCCCAAACTGCCTTTTGGATCTGGGCAACCAATGACAGTAAGAACCTGATTAAGCCTTGCTGTGACTCTGCTGGAAGCCTCCTAAGTGAACTTTCTGTTTTCACTGTAATTTACTGCTATCACCTACTGTTTTCCTATTAACAATTACAATAGATATTCTTCTACTTAAAAATCCATTTCAGCAGATAGATTTTTTTTTTTTGGTACATGCCAAAATAGACGAGTAAATCTAGAGATTTCAAATTAGATTAATTAAATCAGAGTAATACTACTGTGGCTGCTCTTGATTTCTTTTTTTTTTTTAATAACATTTTATTATTGTGATTAATTTTAAATCAGTTACCTACAAATAAAGGAAAAGTCAATGTAAACACCTTAAAAAATTACTAAAAATGACCAGATGGTGTTTTGTGTCCTTTTAAGTAACTTAGTAAAATAACAACTTTAATTAAATCCATGCAGTTTCAACTACAGGTAAAGTCTTTGTATGGATTTTTAAGCTGCTTTAGGAATACAAAAGTACTGCTCCTCTTGACTTTTAAAACTATGCATATGGCTTCCCTTGAATTATGACAGTTATCACCAATATGTCTTAATATAATCTGCTTCAGGAAAAACTATTCCGTCAGAACTATGTGTCAAAGTTTTTTTAATCAAATGTTAAGTCCACTTTGATTAATGGCAAGATACAGTTTTATGCAGATCCCCTGTTGTTAACTCTTACACCCACTCCATTTTGGGGGGACATACAAGAATGTTTTGGTTTTTTCTGACTCTGTGTAAGTGGGTTTCCTTTACTGAACTGTGAGACTGAGACATGCAACATTGTCCGCTGGACTCCAGGATTAATGACTTAAAATTACGATTTTACATGTACCTTTCTGGTCTCAGTTTCTAATCCATCAGACATTGACCCACAAAGCATTACACACAATAGAACAGTTTTAAATGTGGAATACTGTTAAAGCTAAATGGAAGAGACAGACAGGTGGATTTTTGCTTGTCTTGTTCCTGTAGATCCATTTGGATTTTGAGGTGGGAGTAGGACAGGGTTAGAAGCAGGAAGAATAGAAGAGGATCTATAGTCATGCAGCCCCATCCAGGACAGGAACTCACACACTTGTATTTACAAACTTGCAGAGGTTTAGTGTGGCTTGGGAGCATCCCTTGAACAGTTGGAAGGATTTGAGAGGCTGCATATAGAGAATGCCACTCCAGATATTCAGATAGGAATTGTTGGGAGTTTGGTTGGAGCTTGTTTACATTTGAAAATAAGTTTTGCTTAAAAAAGGCTCATAGTTTGAAATGCAACCACTTCATTAAATCTTGAGTAACAAGGAAAGGCCATAACTTAAACAAGGTAGCTTTGTAAATGGACAACAAAAGTCACCTCTCCAGTCTTAGGGACCGCCTTTCTGGAAAATTTCACATCTTTCTGTCATGAGCAGAAACCTTAGCAATGACAAGAAATGAGCACCTGGCAGACAATATGTGTGATGTAATCTTCAACACAAGGTCTGGATCTTAACCCAGACTTTGACACAAAGATACATACATTTAAAAAGCAGCAAATAACAGAATGGCAAATAGGAATATTGTAGCCTATTATTTACAGGTACCCAAAAGGAGACTTGTGAACTATTTGAGACTTACGTACAGAACAAAAGGTGAATGTTTTCTGACATTACCATTAGAGTATTTATATATCCTTACATGGATTTTTAGTAAAAACTCTAGAGAATATAATTCTTTCTTTGCAAAAGAGGAAAATAATTATGTTACTGCACACTGTACTGGACATAGCAAGTAGTAAGGGAGGGATAATGGCCCACACATATAAAATCCTCCATGTCTTTAAGGTACACATATAAAATCTCATGTTCTTCCCATAAAAGGCACCCTAGAAGTATCGTATATAACTACACAAGCTGTCTTAGCACTGTCACTGCCAAGAGTCTAAATTAAGTCTCATAATTATTCTCCCATAAGGAAGAGAGCATATATCATATGCTATTTTCCTTTCTCAATAATCTTCCTTTGAAAGATTCAATCAATTACAATCAAGTAATTACAATTCTTACCAATTGAATCATGATTAGACACAATAAGACTTAGATACAAATGCCTATTTAAACACAAGTGTTTGGAACTTTTGGTCTATACTCATTCACATTATTATCATAATTCTGCACAGATCTTGCTGCTGTGCAGGAAAAAAGTGTTATATTTTTCAAATATTGAAACTGAATGTTTTGCCATGCTCGTCTAAGATTTGACTTACTTCAGTAAGGTTAGGAATATAATAATTAAAATTCAGGATCTTGTCTTTTCCAATGGCACAGCTCATAGTGTCATGAAATCCTGTGGGTGCTAAAAACTGAAGCTCTCTGTAGCACTGTCTGCACTTACAGGATGTAGGTGATAATCCCCAAGGACCACATGTCCACCTCAGGGCCATAGGCACATCCCCGTAGTATCTCTGGTGCTGCAGATGACAAAATACTTGTCAGTAACACAAAAGCTGAGTGAAGAAATAACAGTTACTGTTGCAGTGCATGATTTAGGTTTTTATATTTGTATTTGTATTGTGTTACTTGTCTGTACTTGCTTTGCTCCGTTCCAAAATACCCTACCCCCCTACTCCTGATGACCCCTGTAGTATCCCCCTGATGTAACCACATCCCTTCCCTTTCCCGATTGGCCCAGAGTGTTCCCCACTGAGGCTGTGACCTGAGAAAAGGGAGACACAGAGGCCCAGTCTGGCTGGTCTGGCTTCCGGTTCTGGCTCTGCTCTGCACATGGAGCCACAGAAATAAACACCTTTCCCACTCTTTCATGCCTCAGCCAGAGCCCACTCTTCATTTCCAAGCCTCATCCAAGCTTCACTGAGCTATTTGGAGGAACCACAAACTGCTATAGAGGGGTCTGGGGAACTGCTGGCTGGTAAGCACCCCCACAGAGACCCCCCGAAATTTTTAAGTTACAGAATCAATTAAAGTCCACGCACAGTCATGTCTTTTATAAAAAGTTAGGACTGCCCATTTGAGCCCTTAATTAGGCAGATGATTCCCTTCATTTAAGATAAAACAAGAGAAGTCATGACCAAGCAGTGCCAGAATAAAATGAGAAGTGTACTTTAGTTTCATATTGTTCTTTATGTTTGTGAAAGGAACCACAGAAAGCTACAGCTGCACTGCAACTACAATGTGACCAAGAAGGTAGTCCTTTAACTTCATTATTTTACTTAGTGTTTTTATAAATACATCAACAACAAAAATGGGGCCAGTGAAAACCTCCATCCTTTTTTGAATGCAAACACTAGAACCAAGGATGAGGAAAAGGCTGAGGTACTTAATGCCCTCTTTGCCTCAGTCCTCAACAGTAAGGCCTGTTTATCCTCAGGGAAACAGCCCCTGAGATGTCAGATAGGAACAGAGAGCAGAACAGACCTGTGCAATCCAGGAGTAGGGAGGGAGTGACCTGCTGAGGCACTTGGACACTCACAGGTCCATGGGACCAGGTGGGATTCGTCCAAGGGTGCTGAGGGAGCTGGCAAAGGAGCTTGCCAAGCTGCTCTGCATCACTGATCATCAGTTCTATCTAACTGGGAAGGTCCCAGATGATTTGGAGGTTGGGTAATGTGATGTCCATTCACAAGAAGGGCAGGAAAATGAATGCAGGGAAGTACAGTCCTGTGAGCCAGACCTCGGTGCCAGGGAAGGTCGTGGAGAAGATCATCTTCAATACGATCTCATGGCACATATAGGACAGTACAGGGGATCAGGCACAGCCAGCAAGGGGTCAGGAATGGCATGTCCTGCCTGACCCACCTGATCTTTCATGAGCAGGTGACCTGCCTAGTGAACGCATGAAAGGCTGTGGATGTTGTCTATGGGGACTCTATTAAAATCTTTGGCACTGTCTCCCATGGCATTCTCTTGGAAAAACTGGCTGCTTTTGGTGTGGACTGTTGTGGTGTCACTGGGTGAAAAACTATCTGGATATCTGGACCCTGGGAGTGGTGGTGAATGGAGTTACATCCAGCTGGTGGCTGGGCACCAGTTGGGTGTCCCAGGGCTCAGTATTGGGACCAGTCCTGTTTTACATCTTTATCCTGGTCTGGATGAGGGAGGGATCAAGGGCACTCTCAGTTTTCAGATGACACCAAGTAAGGTGGGAACTAGGAAAGCTCTACAGGACAGGGTGGATCCATGAGACAAGGCTGATGGGATGAGGTTCAATGAGATATGAGTCAGTCCTGCCTTGGGCCACAATAGCCCCTGCAGTGCTACAGGCTGGGGACAGAGTGGCTGGAAAACTGCTTTTCAGGAAAGAACCTGGGTGTGCTGGTTGACAGTGGGTGAACACGAGCCAGCTGTGCCCAGGTGGCCAAGAAAGCCAAGGGCATCCTGGCCTGTGTCAGCAACAGTGGGGCAATGATCATCCCCTGCCCTGTGCTGGGCACTGGTGAGGTCACATCTCAAATATTGTGTCCACTTTGAGGCCCTTTACAACGAAGAGGACCTTAAGGAGCTGGAGCATGTCCAGAGAAGGGCATTGAAATTGGTAAAGGTATAGAGAATAAATCCTACAAGGAGCAGCTGAGGGAGGTGTGAGTGTTCAGCCTGGATTAAAGGAGGCTCAGGGAGTCTCTACGGTTACCTGGATGGAGGTGGTAGTGGGGTGAGGGTTGGCTTCCTCTCCCACGTAACAATGATAGGTCAAGAGAAAATGGTTCAAACTTCACTAGGGGAGGTTCAGGTTGGACATTAGGAAGGATTTTCTCACAGAAAGGGAGGTTAAGCATTGAAACAGGCTGCCCAGGGAGATAGTGGTCATCATCCCTGGAGGTGTTCAAGAAACAACTGGACACAGCCCTTAGTGCCATGGTTCAGTGAGCATGGTGGCGTTCAGTCAAAGGTTGGACTTAAGAACGCTGGAGGTCTTTTCCAGCCTTAATGGTTTTATGAGTCTATTTACTTGGCACTTTATTTAGGCTTTATTTTTGATATTCTGTTTTACTTGGAAGGAAAGACAGACCATTTCAGGCAGTTGCTTCTGCTGCAGTGAGGAGCAGACAGAAAGACCAGGCAGTTTTGGGGGGCTCCAGCTCTGCAACAGTAAAGAGGAATCAATGTCTGCCCAAGCAGCTTGATAGGCACAGCTTGAAGACCCTGGTCCCACTGGATCTGTGATGCGCATCGGATGACTGCCCCATTTCTGGAGCACACTGGGTTGGCTGTACCTACAAGCATCAATGCAATCTCTTCCCTTTCCCATATTATACTTGCACAACCATGAACAGAAGAGTTTTTAGTACATTTTAAGATTTCCAGAAGTTTGCTTTTGGTGAATGGATTTGTCCAACACATTGCTGTTAGTTTAGATGTTGCTTGTGAACAGTCATGAACAGACTGATCACGAATCACTGCTTTGCATGGGCTTGATTTTTTGAACTGCTCTCAGAAATCACTTTGCTCTTCTTGTTAAGTTCACTGAAAGCACAACATTGCAGCAAACTAAGTTCTCTGTGACCATCTTGCCTTCAATCCTCTGTATCAATCTGCACATCCCAAGGATTGTCAAGTCTTGATGGCAAAGTATTCAGACTCCAGTATGTGTTTTTGTTGCTGTGTCCTTATGGAGAAGCTGCTGTGGTGGGCAGGATGTGGGAGCTGGCAGCCCAGAAATCAATTATTCATAGTTCAATGTGGCATTTAAACAGTATTTCTCCTGGGTTTCCTCCAATTCTGGAAATTAATGCTTGAATATTTTCTGGGCACCAGGACTTCTGCACAGTCAGTTAGCTTGAGTTGTAAATCAAGGATTGCTATAGGGACATGACTATAGGCATAAAACTTCTTTCTTCCCTTCTCTGCAGAAATATTCAGCCTCAATCCTTCCCACCAAGTTAACATAACTCTAAGCGCTCTTCTATCAGAATAAGCCTTATCCTATTTTTATAGTATATGAAGATGAGCATAAAAAAGGGCTAAGCACTAACTATGGATGTGTGGCATTGGTAGTAAAACTGTCATGAGAGAAGACAACCAGAACATTAATAGCTAATATGTGAAATACAGTTTTATGAAACTAACTGGACTGGAATTCGGTGCTGCTCTAAAGGAGACTTGACAGGTGTGTGTGCTTTGCAGGCAATGTCATACAAGGTGATGGACAATGACAGTGTCACCTGAATTGCATTATTAGCTGTTCTATGAGGTAGCAGAGTAATCTCATGGTCTTCTCCAGTGTCCTCTCTCCTTTGACTCTACAGTTATAAAAGCAAATGCAAGTAACAAAACAACATACCACAGTACCCTGGAGTTCCACAAATTGTCTTCATGGTCACGTGATCTTCCACAATCTTGGAAAGTCCGAAGTCAGCTGTTAAGATGGTTTGGGAATATTAATGTTCTTACTCCCTGTAATAATTTGGGGTTTTATGCTGTGTATGCAATTAAATAAACATTTATATGTTAAATGAATGGTATTGATATTTCCAGAGGTAATCATTGATTTAATGAATCTACCCATGCTGCAATCTGGAAGCAAAATTTGCTGCACAAATGAGTACTCCTGGCACTTGCTTGAGAGAAATGTAGCTTGTATTTTATTCTGAAAACTGCAGAAAGCCAGTACAGTGGGAGGCCAAAGGGCATACAAGCAGAGATTCAGAAATATATTTTAGGTACATATTCAGTTTCCACTCTTTGAGTAATCCAGTAAAATTATCATTACTATTTTGGGTTGCTTTTTAAGTCAAGGGTCAGAGTATGTCGTCTCTGCAAGAACAAAATCCCAGCACTATTTTGATAGAAGGTTTCTAGGGACATAAAGATGGTGACAGAAGAAGTACTGATCATCCTTTCTCCAATGTTTCCATCCTGAATTGCTATTCACAGGGCAAGGGCCTTCGTGACAATATACACTGTAATTGTATGACTCCTTTACAAAAGTCATAAAAATGGAAGTGTTCACAACTCTTTTTTTAGAGTTAAAATAATATGTATTATATATTAAAAAAAATATACTGAGAATAAACTGAGCTTATTAGAATTTCAGTTTAGGTGATGAAAATCACCTTTGCCTTAAAAGCGCAAAATAAAAGTACTTGATTTTGTTTTGTTAGACTGAATATAAAAGGGAATGTTGTGACTCAAGGTCAGGATAAAAATAGGTCACTAGGTGGTTCCTAGATGGAAAAATAGGTTCCTAGATGGCTATCCTTCTTGCATTATCATTTATCTAATTAGAAATAGTTTACTTTTATGAACACATCCACTCGTTGTAAACTGGATTTCAATTTAAACAAGGCAATGACCTTACCAGGAAGATGAAGAATCATGGCATTTAGGAAATGCTTCAAAAGCCCTATACACTCTGGATGCCAAACCAAAGCCACTGGTGCTGCGTTAAATTATCAAGTTTAGAGCCTTTCCAGGAAAGATAAGAAATACGATGAGATATAAATTATGATACCATCACCCTGAGAACCAGGACATTCCTAGAAATTTATACAAAATTGCTTGAGGGCAGTTCATGGAAATTTGGCTCCAGAAACCCGTGATGAACCAGCCTGATAAACATGGGAACACTCACTCCTAATGGAGCACCAGGTGGTATTTTCAAACTCAGAACGGTCGCATAGATGTTCCTTGTTTCTCAAGCAAAAACTAGGCATGTCCAGAATTTTTGAAAGTATCCTTTGGAAGTGTCTGCCATCTCCAACAGAACTGTCACAATACATTCCTAGATCAGGAGAGCCTTGTCCCTCCTCACTCCCTCTATGGTGCTGACCACGCTTCAGAGAGTTTCCCTGTGCTCTCTCTAAGGATCTCTCCATGTCCCTCAAATCTGCCTTCAAAACAGAAGCCAGCCTTACCCAGTTTGCTTTCTACCACTTATCTGCACGTTTTTATTTTCACACCCATGTACCTTTCCTCTTAAGGTACTAGTTTAACAGAAAAAAAGGGGCATAGAAGTGGTGCACTGAACTTTATGCTGTTCTCATGATCCTTCTTGTTCCCAGTGCTTTAATCTCTGCCATATTCTGCATGATTCTGGCTATAAATTCTCTAAGTAAGCACTGAGTTTTGCATTGGTTTTGAAACCATCATGTACAGCTGTGCTACTGAGTAACATGCTGTTCATTCAGCACTGGCTTCAGATAGGGTGATTGTGAGATGCATATACTCCAAACATCAGTTAGCACATATTACTGATGCAAAGGCATCAGGGAAGCACACATTTAATGCTGCTCACCAATTTTTAATGGTGCATCCGGTGCTGGTGTTGCATAGAGTAGATTTTCGGGCTTCAAGTCTCGATGCACAATCCCATTTGCATGCAGATACTAAAAAAGAGAAAGTCAAAGCATGTAAGTGAGAAAACGGTCAATCATGAGTTGACATCTTTTTAATTCTTTATAGCAGCAGATTAATATTTGCTCTGCGTGTGACACAGAGTTACTTCACTATTTTTCAGCAGTTCATTTTTCTGCTTAGCATAGGATCCTTGAATTATACTGTAATCTGAATAGGAAAATAAAATTTGGTAAAACAAAGATAACATCATGTTCATTTGGGAACAAAAACATCTCAGAAAGTATCCTTGAATTTTAATACAGCAGTAGCTCCTAAGAAGCAATCTAATAGATGATGAAATGCCAAAGTCTGGCTTGGAGGAAGATTGTTTCTGCACATTATAACATTCTGAGAGATAGGAAAATGGTCACATAACTATTAAACAATTAAATAAACATATTTGAGTGGAAAGGATGCAGTAATTGTCCAGGGCCAACTACAAAATGGTTGGGGTCTCCTGGTGCAGATTTCTTACAAGTTTTAAAATCACTCAGTTGCAAAGTCCCAAAAATCCATCTGTCTTGCCAAGTACATGCAGTATATGTGGATTCAGTCACCACTGAATTCCTGCTTTGCACTAATGGAAAGAAAAATTTCTAAAACATATGGCTGCCATTTACAGTGCTATGGACAGAAACAGAAAAATATACAATATACTGATAGACAAAAAAGTGTAAACTAGTGAGAGAAATTCTGTATTTCTTATTGATAAAATATTCACACAAAACTCTGAAGTCTTAGAAGAGAAATGCTTAAGGAAAAAATCACATTATTTTATTCAAAATTCTCATATTCTACATTTTAGTAGCACCTCTCTCAGCTGTGTTTTCACTACCAAAAAAACCCAGTCTCTGTGCATATTTATGTAGGAAATGACAAATGGTTGAATATCCACCTAGACAACACAGCTATAATGTGCACTTGAGTTAGCATCTGAGGTGAATGCTTGACTGTGTATCTCACTGGAATTTCAGTTCCTATAAATTGCCAGTGATTAAATAACATAAAGGAGGAATACATTGCTCTGTCCTTGGGCATTGTTTTAGTGACACTGTGTGCTTTTCACATGTGTTTTTCTCACAGTGCAGTAAGTGTTCTTTATTGACTTTCTCTGCAATCCTAAACTCACAGGATTTGTCATGATGTGGCTTTTAGAGATCAGCCAAAGACTCTCAGCTCTTCACAGTGAAATTTGTTTGTTCCAGCTGTTTTCTATAGTGAGATAACTAATCAATTATCCAAGGTGAAAGCAGCCAACAGCATATGGAAACTGATGGACTGTACACTGCTACATCATTTAATGCAGCCACATTTGCATGGCTGCAAACAATCATGTCCACCCTGCATAAAAATACATCTTCATCATGCCCGACATAACTGTAGCAAAGGTGCTCCCACAGCATAGTAGTGACGTATTTGACATGCAGAGGTAATAGTGGCACAGAGGGAGTGGACCAAAAGCCATCACACTGGGGTGGGCAGAAAAAGATGTCTGAACGGATCAGTGTTCATGTGCTGCAAATCAGCTTAGCTGCCTCTGTAGGAGTGAGAAGGATCAGACATTTCACGATCACTCAACAGAAAACTGACACTTCCAATTCATCTGCACAAAAAATCCTTGACCAAATTTGTGCAGAGGAATGTTCCAGCCAGGTTTGCAGTCTTTTAGCAGGTCCTTTTTCACACATGCCTATAATCTTAAAAACATTTTGTGCTGCGAGGCTGAAAATATAGAATTTTTCTTCTCTTTCCAGAAACACATTTTTGTGGGAGGGAATTTTGGGAAAAACTTTAGGGTTCAACTTTTTCTCCCTTTTAAGTCATAAAATGTGACTGGCTTGTGAGGCTCCTTCTCAGACACAGCAAGAACCATAACTGAGAACATCTACTAACCACGCTTGTGTCTCATGACTGACTGACTTTTTAACCAATTATTATTGAACTTGGAGTGTGAACTGTTTTTTTTGTTACAAACTCACAAACATACAAAACCCCAAGGAAAATTTCCCTTCCCTTCCCTTCACTATCTGCATGAAACTCCCACATAGGGGTGCCCAACAAATGAAAACTGCCTCAGTAACTTAACCCATGCCTTTCAAAGACTGTCACTACAATAATCTGCTGTCTCTCTGGTGCCCTCATCACACCATCTGCACCCACTCCCTCTTCACCACACCTCCCCTTATCTTCCCAGCATTTAATCCAGAATTCTTGCCCAGACAGAGTAACTTCTCCAACATCTCTCTGCAGCCCACATAGGTCCTGCCATGGTCACACCCTAAAATCAGTCTTCCCTGTTCTTTCCTCTCTCTTCCATTGTTTCTCCTGGTTGACTTCCTATTTGGGCTGGGACAAGACATGCATATGGCCAGGGATGCCTCATGCTGCCAGGTCCTGGGTTTAGCAGACCTGTTGTTGGAAGCTTATACTTTCATAATAAGTCAAGTTTTTTAAGTTTTGCCAATAGGGTCAATAGTTTTGTTGTGAACAAGCAGACAGAAGGGCAATGTGGATTAAAAAAAACCCAAAATTAACCCAACAAAAAGCCCCAGTGGTTTTATGGACCACCACTCTTCATGGACCACCATGCTTCATGGAAGTACCAGCTAGGCTCATAGATCCCCTGAGGGGATGGAGAGCTGGCTGGATCTGTAAAAGGTATCTGCATCCAAACAGCCTTGTTAATAAATGTCTTGTTAATTAATTGTAATTCTTGTAATTCTTGCTAATTGTTCTTTATTAACAGCCTTGTTAATAAATAGCAGATGCAGTGACCTGTCCTCCAGCCTGAGCCACTTGTCACTTACTGAGTTTCCTGCTCCACAACCCCCTTGCAACACTCATTTTCAGCATGGCTTCCTTATTTAGTAGATACTCTGGGACTGACCTGTTTCCAAATTTTCATCTGTCCCAATAGCTCTGCTCTCCATGTAGTGTTAAAGCTCCTGGTATTGACAGGACTACTACTTGGTCTTGTCTAAATATGAACAGTATTCTGAGCTAAAATATCTTGGCTTAGAAACAGGTTTAGTTAAATTAGCATAATCTACTTTGTATAATACATCTCAATTTATATCTGCTATATTTTGATTGCTCTTACTTTATTTATCATATACCAATTTTAATAAAAGTTATGTTCCTTTGCATAACTTCAAAGACTTTCCCAGTTTGTAGTACAGACTTGGGGATTGTGCACTTCCATTATAAGACAGGTGGTCTGTGCCCTATCACTTATCTACTATGTCTCTTAATGACTAAGTTATGTGATCAAATGAGAGGATCTGGGCCCAGGTACCATGCCAGAGCTCGCTTTATGAACTTAGGCTTTACTGAATTACATCACTTTTTCCCACATAAAAGATATGGTTAAGACTTGGAAAATACTTCATTTCTATAGTTGGATGTAGAGTTTGCAAATGCATAGCACTACAGAACATTTTAACATAGCATGCACATTAAAATGTGATCATTATATGCTACTCTGACTGTAGATAAAATATTCAGTTTTCACTTTCTTCAGATTTTCAATAGAGAATGCCAGCCAATAAAAAACCACAAAGACCTCTCAGGTAATCTGAGAGGAAAGTTTTATAACAAAATTGAGTAGCACGGTCTTACTGCTCTTTGATAAACTTTGAGGTCAGACTCATCATGACACTAGGCCCTTCTCTGCAAGACCTGCTTAAAATGAAGGCAGCCTCCATCTTGGTCTTTACACGTGGGGTACACAACAGCAATTCATGACTGAACAATTTCCATGACTTTAACTTTGACTGCAACAGAAAGATGTATTATTCTTTTTTTTTCTTTCCCTCTAAGCTTTTTTCCCCAAAACGCTCTCTCTTTGCCACACAGAAGTTTCTTTTATTCTTTGTTTTTGTTATTTAATAATTCAGGTACCTATCTAACTTGAAAGATTTTATGACAAAAGGACAAATGTAAACTGCTTGAAAGTCTGGCCCTATACCTTAATTTTTTTATGGTACCCATTTCACTGAACTATAGAAAAGTAGGGCTGTAATGAACCTGAATCATCCATTCCTCTCTATGCTCCTTGGTAGCATCAATTACACCTACGACAGTTGTTTGTTGAATTTATTCCTACACATCTCTGCTATTAGAGACTACAATTTCCCCAAGCAATTTATTACAGGGCTGTGCTTTCCTGACTGTTACAAAGTACTTCCCTGCAACTCACCTGGATTTTGACAAGAGCAGATGAAGCCCACTGCTTTGTTTCCTATACATGGAAAACACAGAAAGTAGATTATCTGCTTCTTTTGCAAGAACCTTTTGAATACTTTTTACCATGTACACAATCATTCTTCTCTCTAAGACTTCTGTTTTGTCAGTCTTTTCTAGACTTTTGGTCATTCTTGTTTTCTCTTACAAGAAAGTGTGAACTTGCACTAATATGTTGAAAATGCAAAAATGCATTCCAGTAGTTGTGACCTAACAAATGTATGTATTAATGTGTATTAATGTATTAATAAGTGTATTTGCCTTTTTTTTCCAACATACACCACTCCTGTCTACCTTTTGATCCAGTGTAACCTTCAAGTCCTTTCTCCCTTTTTTTCCACTGTCCTTGACTGTACAAAAAGGACATTGAATTTTAGCAAAGTTATTTTATTCCTAATCCTACTCTGCAACATACTTGCAGCTTTCTCCAATTTTATGGTGTCCAGAATTTTTGTAAGTGGACCTTCTATTCCATCATGTGAGGTTACCAACAAAACACACTAAAAAAGCAGAGCAGGCAAGACTTCTCCTAGACCTCCACTTTGATCTTCAGATACACTGATACACATTCTCTCAGTAGAGACAACTGGACAATCAGCTTAAAATCACATAACCTTGACAATATTTTGCTAATTTACTGTAAAACTGTCAGATGAATCAAGTACCAAAAGCTTTACTTATGTCAAGTAAGTACAATACGTTGTGCTTCTGTCCCACTAACAATGTCTCTTACTGTGCTTGAGAAAAAGTCAGACTGATTTGGCATATGGCTTGATGTGAACAAAATCCTGCCTTGCTGGTGACCTCCATGCCTTGTTATTCCCAAGGTGCCCCATGTTCTTTTCTTCATTATTTACTTCAAATTTTCATGGGGAGTGAAGTTAATTCCTTATTTCTTCCTCTTGAAGTGAGTACTACATGTATCTGCTTTGCTGCCCAGCCTCCATCAGAAGTGAGTGTTATCTATTAAATCTATTTTAAGCTTAAAAAGCTTGCTCTTTAGAGATTGTACTATGCAGGTCACTGGGTGCAAACAATTTAAAAATATCTAAATTTGCATACACTCTGAAGCTAAATTTAGTTAATTTTTTATTATTCTAGGCTCATCTTTTACAGCTTAGTCACTGCTATTAAATGTGCTAGACCTCTGGGTATAGCTGAACGTATAATGGAAACTAGCAGAAAATAAAAAGGACAGGAATAGTGCTTCCTTCTTCTAGACATCTTTTGATAGGTCTCCGTCTCCTTCACCTGTAGCTCTTCCAATGAGGATGATAGGGTTTGCTACCCTTGTCTCATGCTAGATGCATTCTCATTTTCTGCCTTGGTCTTCCTGGCTTCAGCCTTTGAATTCCTGGTATTATTCAAACCCAGGCATGAAGACTCTGTCTTGTTCTCTGCTTCTGCATGTGTCTGTGTTTAACTCCAGGATGGGCTCTTCCTCAGCAGTGGCCTTCATTCAAGGACTGATGATGGCAGATTTCTGTGTGCATTAGCAGTGGGAAGAAGTATGTTGTCTGATGTGGCTGGTGCAGTGGTTTCATTACAGCAATTTCTGTCCAGGATGCTGATAATGTGACAGCCATGACCATGACTACCAGATTCACTCATGTTTTTAAAAGGAAAATTTCCACCAGTCTCATTGCCTGATAGAATATATTTAGGACTTGCATGTTGAATTTTTTACAAAACCAGGACTGCAGGGTTTTGAACCAAAGCCAGCACTGGACATCTTCTGCTGTAAGTGCAGTCATTACATGCATAAGGAGTTGAAAACAGGGAGTTTTTTGCTCCCTTTTCAGGAATGTCTAGACTTGTAATTAAGCTCTGTCTGTAGCCCTCACAAAAGCTGTACAAAAGAGGGTCATTGCATAATGAAAGCTACTGCACAGTAATTTGGTTTGATTACAGCCATATACTATTTGAATAGGCATGGTTAATTGATACAGATTTTGCATCAGTTAAAAGGAAGTTTAAATAAACTTTTAATAAACGAGAAGGATATTGGAAAAAAAATTTCCCCGTTTTCTAGTCCTAGGAAGGTGAGTGAGTTCACCTTGTACAAGTAGAATGGGAAAGTCAGTCTCCATCTAAGTGGTGTCTAAAATCCTCATTCAACAGAGATCTTACAGAGTACAGAGAAACATTCAAAATGCATCACGAAAATGTACCTGGATCCTACATTCCAAGCTGGTGTAGACTTCAGAAAATAAGGCACATGTGGCTTGGGGGAATTGAGAGATATCTAAAATGTTATAGTTAGTGAGCATTTCTGCAAAGTTACAATCTCACACATGTATTAGCCAATTTGCACTTCAGAGGTCCAACAACTGCACAGAAATTACAGACTTGTAAGAGGACATGGTATGTGACCTGGAGCTACTGTAGGTTTATCCTAGGGGAAATCAGGCAGTTTCTCTGCATCTCAGAATTCCACATTTTTGAAACTTTTCAGGCATATAAGCTACACAGATGTCAGAGTGACAAGTACAAAGGAAAATGGGGACACAAAATAATTTGGTTTTGAAATGGTGCTGTCACCACTGAAATCCATGTAAATTCTCCTACTTCAAATTTGTCTGACTTTATTTAAAATATGTATAGTAATATGACAGTTTGTTCCTGTGCTTCCATTTATCCCTTAGCAGCACATAACTTTAAATGCAGAACAGGACCTGAAATCCTATATGCTTTAGCTTTGGAAATTGGATCATTTTATTTGTGCTGATTATGGAAAAGTGCATTTATCTGTTGCTTATATGGTAAAATATTATTAAGGGTTAATTTTTTTTTCTGTACAAAATAGAATACAAGAATGGAAATTATTTTAAATATACAGGGATTGTTTTAAGAGGTCTTGCAGAAGTATATGTTAGAATTCCTGCTTAAAGAGCTTTAAAAAAAGAGAAACCAAATAAAAAAACACCATCAATGGTTATGTTAGAACCCAGCTCCACAGGCATGCACAAGGCTTCAGTAATAAAAGTTTGTGAGATCAAGGTATAGTTATATACACATCCTTATCTCCCCTTTTCTGCCATTCCTTTCTAGTGGTCACATTGTTTTTGGGTGGTCATTATTCATTGTTTCAATGAACAGAGAACCACTTTATAGCCAAAGAAGACAAAACCAGTATCAATTTATTTAGTGGACTTATTATTTCAGCAAGTTTTGGAATTCAGCATCTGAATAACAACAAAACAGAGACTTACAAAAGCCACAAATAATGAAAGCTCCTCCAAACATCTTGCAGAAATCTGAGTCTTTGCACTTGTCTTGCTTTTACTGGTTGTTCTGGGAAATACGATTATGCTATTATGTTTGGTACTTGAGAAACCAACTTCCAAGTATTTTCATAAAATGTCAATTAACCTAGTCAGATTCATTGAACTGAACATTGTTTTAGTGGAACAAAGAATATTTGCCTCTGTACTTAGCATAAGTATGCATTAACACAACTAATTTGATTTATAATTTCAGATAATAAATCTTTGTATTATGAAAAAGAATGAAGAAATGCATCAGCATAGATGAATAAATCTAAATCTCATTATTTTCTTTGCTGATCTATGATGTTCAGAGTTATGAGATAGATCAGAAAGGAGGTTTTAAATTATGCAATTGTGTTATATAAAGTTTCAACTGTATTCCCCACAGTTAGTTCTCTTTTACATTTGGAAGTATTTTTATCTTTTTGAGTGTTCCAGCTTTTAGGAGAATGAAGCAGCCTTAGGGATGATGACACTACACCAGGTGTGGTGACAGTAAATCATGTACAGTGATTTCTGTACACATGTAGTAGATGACACATGTAGGAGATGGTAACACACAAAATTCCTACGCAATTCCAAAATGAGCGGGCTTTGTGCAGAGAGCTAACTGTCTGCAGCAACATGAAATTCTGCTCCTTAACTGTAAGTAGGCCACAGCATCGGAGTAGGTAAAAGAGCTTTGATACAGTGGCTTTTTCTTAAATCCATCTAGAGCAGCCACCCACTTGCAGACTATCTGAATTCAGAGAAGAATTAACATACATTTACCATGGTGCTCACACTACCACTGTGCTTAATTTTCTTTTTCTGTAGTTTTGGTTTTTTGTTGTTGTTGGTTGGTTGGTTTTGGGGTTTTTATTGTTTGGTTAGTTTGTTGATGGTGGTGTTGTTTTTTGTTTGTTTGTTTGTTTTTTGGTTGTTGTTTTTTTTTGTTTGTTTTTTTTTTGTTGTTGTTTTTTTGTTTTTTGTTTTTTTGTTTTTTTGTTTTTTGTTTTCTGCATGTCTGGGGTACACAAGACAAAGATGATGCATCTACTCCTGCAATTGCCCAGACCCCTCATGCAGGGAAATCTTCCCACTGCAGTGTCCACACAGACTGGGCATCTTTTCCAGCTGCATATGGAAAAGCTGACAAATATATTTTGTTTTGGGAAAACTCAGTAATTTATGGTGAAATTCAAAAGAATCATTGTAATAGATGCAGGATAATGCCACAAAATTGGAGTGGGCAGAGCTTACTGAACAGGTGTGACTTGATCTGTTAGTACTGCTGAGGTATAGTACACTCTTCTGTGAGGTACAAAAAAACCCCAGGAGAGCTAAACTCCCCCAAAACCACCACCCTTCTTAACGCAAAAGCCAAAAACTAGCAGTGCAGTTCTTCCTTGGTACAAGCACTCATTTCCTCTACAGTTTTGTTCAACTCACAGAATCTCTCTGCTCAACCTACTTCACTTAGCAAAGCTCTTAAAACAAACCCTCATAGTGTGCTGAGGTTTTATGGTCTGTACAGAGGTCAGAAGACAAAAAGCATCTCAATCACATTACATTCTACCACTTTGTTATACTCACTGTCTTCATCTTTTACTTTACTGACAACAGTTACATTGTAAACAAACAAACAAACAAATCCCTAATAAACAAGAGTTTTTAATTAACTTCAAGACATGAAAAGTATTTAAATTGCATTAGAGATGTAATTATTTTAAGACCAGCCTACAAAAAAACAACCTCAAAAGCTTTGTAAATACACTAATGTATCTTTGCAAAGTAATACAGCAAATTTGAAAGGAAGCAGGGAGGAATTTTAGCCAATGTCCTAAATCTACAGAAAGGCTTTTATCAAACTGCTATTCCTATATAAAACACAAAATTCAGCAAGATCACTGCAATTCTAGCAAATTTTAAAATTAAGTAGATTCTCTATTCTGAGCAGGTTATTGAAAAGCAAATACTGTTTTTGCAAGGCAGTAATGTCTTTGGTTTTGCCATTGGGAAATTGAAAAGATAAAAATGAAAACCAATCTAGAATAGATCTAAAGCTGTTGTCAATGATATCTGGTGCTAGCTCAGGTCCCAATAACTTTCATCATCAAAGAGACATTTAGCTAATGGAAAACTATTTCTGGCAGCATTAGGTTTCACAGACCACAGGGATTCACTAGCCAGAGCTCTTGGATACCTATAACAGGGCTATATTACAACGTCCTAATTAGCCACAGGTGCACATCTGCTCATTCTGCACCAATATATTTTATTTTTCTTGCAAGTAATTGATTTTTTGTATTCTAATAAAGCACCAAACTTAATTTTGATTAATTTGTCTCCCTTTTTTAAGAGACATATTTCATAAAGTAATGTAGATCTTAAATAGGTAAGTTAAAGTCTTCATTATGTGCTCTTGAACAAGCAGATTTTGTTCTGCCTGTGCTGTACACTAAAAAATTAAGCCATGTCAGGAAGTGCTCCCAGGTGCCAATACTCAATTTCTACACTGTTCAAATGTTTAGAAGAGTCACGGGTAAATTAGCACTGATCAAAACGACATCCTGTTTCTCAAGCAAAAGGGCATTCCCATCAGGCAATTTGAATCTGGCTTTTTTTTAAAGGTTGGCACAATTTAATGGCATGGGTATTGTCTGTAACAAGCCAGATGGCATCGCTGACAGTGAATGACTGTTTTGGTAGGGTCAGACTGTAAATTGTTTCACAGGTGAGATTTCAGGTTAATAAACCAAGGAGGATGAAACTTTTCTTGTCCATCCATGAAAATCTCATTCCAAGCTATGCATTTTTAATGCATCATTTTATCTACGGGATATTTATAATCCTGCATTTGAATTCTTCTTTATGCATAAATAACACACAGCTATTGTTTTGTGTTCATTATACTGCTTTTTTTGAATGGTCAAGTTTGGCCTACATTGGCATCACTTGTTAAGCCTAATATTGACCACATATTTAAGCTGCATAAACCATATTGTTAAAAAAAAAGAATAATCTTTTTAAACTTTTGTTACAGATTTTTTACAAAATGCAGTTTCAAAAAGCTTAGCCCTCAAAGAGCATGGAAGAGTCTCCACTTACTCATTTGCTAGATGTGAGCCCTCAGCCTGTGCAATACAAAAGCCAACCTCAGTCTTCCAGAAGCCATTACATTGAACCACAGGTGTGGTGTGGCAAATTTAGACTGATCTCAGCCTCACAGAAGTGCGACACATGCATTCTGCTATTCTGAAATCAGGAAGGAAACCAAAATATCATTTCTGTCTGCAGCACGGTATCTCAGGCATCTCCTTGCTCGAGACTTGCAGGCTAGACCTGCCAACTATCTCCAACTTTCATATTTTTGCAACACAAAATTTATGCTTAAAATGAGAAAAGAAATCTGTTATGCTCTATCATGGTTATTAGTGATTGAGAGACAGGGACATTCTGAGTTCTGATCAGAAGCCAAATTCATTGAGCATACAAAGTGTTTATATAGGGTTTTTCCTGTATGGCACTTATATAGGGTTCTATTTTTGGTAACAATTTCTCATTCATTATACATTCCTCATGACATCAGTTACTCGGTAATCATTACTAAGTTTCACAATGTGTTTCTTGGCCACTTCTACCCCAGGGAGCCTTTATCTGTGTCTGTCTCTCCCATGGTTTCTGCTCGATCAGGCCTAAGATACCAGGCTCCTTTATCAGTTCCATTATACTCCCTGTTTCATTCCCCATACATGGGCACTCAGTGAAAAAACCCAAACAACTTCATGGACAGTTACTTAGGACCCCAAAACAGCGAGAATTCATAAGAACCATTTCCATTCTAGTTTTTAAAACCTGAATTTTTCTTCAGGTGATGACATTAGGAACATACATTTCTGTTGTACTTTACAAGGTACCAGAAATGTTTGTAACGAAATCAGGTATTTTAAAAAAAATCAGACCCATAAAAATTAGCTATGCTTGTAAGAATGTAACTGCAAGGAAGTATAAAATTCTCATCTGCTAGTAAGAGGAAGAAGTCAGGTTAGCCTGTGTATATCTCTGATACATAGGTGACTGCTTCTATTGAAAAACTTTCTCAGATTGCACACTAGTATAGCTATGAGTTTTCTGGAAAGGTATATTATGTGTTTGTGCAGACTCTTGAAAGTGGAAGAAAATTTCACGTTCTGCTAGGAATTGTCACAACTTCATCAAGGGAGTCCACGTTCATTGTCTGGACACCTAGAATTCTGAAATAACACATGCCACCCAGAGAAATGCCAAATTGTAAACCTGATTTTGCTACCAGCTCCTCTTTTTTAGGAAGCCCAGGAACAGATCAAAATGGGATGTTTAATTTCTATCTAACAAAGAAATCTCCCTGTGGTTTTGCTGCTCTAGTCCAGAACTTCAGGCAATGCTGCCAATTTTTAAAATACATCACATGATTGTTGTTTTAATATCCAGAAGGCTACAAATATTTTCCTTTATGAGATCTGCTAATACTGGAAGACACAGTAAGAGATTTAATTTAATTTTGTGTTTTTGTCAGTGAAAGATTTTCAGAAACATGTTTCCAAATACTTTTCTTGGTTTCTACGTGAATCTCTCTTAATTCCAAATGTTGCTATTATAATGGAGATGTCCATAAAAGCTGCAAAAATTAAATTCCTGTTAGTGTGCCATACTCTTCCCAGTGTTCAGAAAATCCTTGTAAAAATGCTTACAAATATGAACAAAACTATTGGGCTATGTCACATATTCTACAAAGCCATGGAACTGAGAAGAAAACCTTAGTATTTTGTCTTTACTTTGTGGACAGATTGTATTACCAATGCAAATAAGCCAACCTTTCCCAAACAACAACTTCCAGAGCTGTTTCTCTAAGAGAGTGACAAACTCATATAATACAAGTGCTTTTCAGGGTGAATAGTGATAAAATAATGGCTGCGAACCTACTGTCACCTCCAGCATCTGCCTCAGGATCTGTGGTCAGAAAAGAGGAGCCTTGGGTGCAAAAGCATCTCAAGTGTTTTTTCTTACAGGCCACTGGTAATTTTCAATTAGGATTTAGAGCCAGAAAAAGGATCAGCCACACATGACAAATGGCAAATAATCTCATGAAATCAGTGTAAATGTTTCTGTTATCTTCAAAGAAACCAGAGTGTGTGTGTTAGTTTAGTGTTTTGCACTGCACTACAACCATAATTCAAACATTCCTGTACCGTTGATCAGCAGACAGTCACTGCTGTGGCTCTCAAAGAAGGTTGAGGTCTTCTGGTTTAAAACTGTGGAATTAAATGTAATGACCAACACTCAGTCACATGTTATCGCTGTGCTCTGAGGGCTGGAGACAGGGTGGTAGTATGCTTTTCTTTCTGTATTTTATTCTTTGGGAGTGCATTTTTTAATTTTAAGTTTAATTCATATGTTAATGTTCTTTTGTAGAATAGTTTGTTCTCTGTACCCCTTTTTGTTACCCACTTTTGGTTTATCCCTGTTTTTTACCCAGTGACAGTTCTGTGATTGGTTCTGTATTCTCCCTAAGTTTTCTCTCCCAGAGACAGTTATCTGTCCATCACTTCATGGATAGCCTCCTGTTGCTGTCTATCATTTTTGGGGTCGCTCCCCACTTCTGGAAGATTCTGAGAGAGGCATCAAGTGATTGGACAGAATCCTGATTGTCACCTTCTAATGTTCATTGTATGGTTGTTTTATATGTTTGTTTATGATATGAGCCACCCCCCTGTAAAACCTTATTGTTCCCCTCTCTATGTAACACCCCCAGTTGTAAGTTCTCACCCGAGACTCAGCCAGGGTCTTCGGGCAGGCTGACACTTGAGGTGAGGGCTCCACGCCAGAGTTCCAATAAACTCATTGTGACCCAGCATCTCCGGAGTCCCCCCTTTTTGCAATCCTCCAGCCATCACCACGCAGGCGCAGCTGAGCGGAAAAGATCCCCCTGGAGTGTTACCTGTGCCAAGCTAGCCGGCTTGAGAAACGGGCAGGGTAACATATTCTAGGTTTGTGATTTTGCATCAAGTACAAGAGACTTAAAAATTAGTATTAAAATTATTCCCATACCAAAAGGACACAACAGGATAATTAATAATCTGGTCCACAGATTCTTGTTGTCCACAGATTTTTATTGATTAGCCTAGCAATCAGTGTAAGATATGAAATGTATTTATTGTTTTAGAGTAACTTCCAAATTGAGGGGATGACTGTATTAAAAAATTGTGTATAGAAAGTCCTTTACTTAAAATATCAGTAAATAAATCTAAAACATGTAACGAAAAACAGGAATCCCACCTGGGATGAAAAACTTTTTCTCACACACATCTCAATCTAAATATAAATCCATATAGACAGGAAAAAGCTATTTTGACCTCATTCAAGTAAACAGCTAAATTCCTACTGATCAGAATGAGAAAACAACCTGACTGAAAAACTGTGAAGAGATGACTGAAAATTATATCCCTTCCTAACACTCTGGCTTTCATCATCTCAATGTTTATAATGCCATCATTTATGTGTTTGTTGGGTTTTTTTTCTAATCACAGAAGTTTCTGGCTTGTTATGACCTGGGGTATAAATGCAAAATATTATGAAGAAACACAAATGTCAAAATTCAAAGCCTTTCACAGTTTTGCATGGTATAATTATGTAAGAGGAACCCGAGCCTCAACCTTTGCAGGCTATAGTTGAACAATTTCATAAGACTAAAAAAGTGCTAAGAGAAGATAAATCAATGTTTTTTTTAACATTTTCAGAACATGGGGTGCCACTCTGTGGCAGCTATAGCTGGCCTGTAGCTGCACAAATAATTTGGCCATGATAGACACTTACTTGGCCAGCCTAGCTCATTAGGGAATTGAACAAGTCCCAGGTATGAAGGTGATTGGCTGAATTCAAGATCACACAGGGAACCCCAGCCAATCCCTTTGAACCAAGGATGCACCCACATCACTGGCCAGTGAGCTGGGTGGAGTTGAGACCCTTATCCAATCAGGTCTTTATGAGCAGGAAATCCAAAGCCCCTATAAAAAGGGTGCCTCACAATACAATCTGGCTGTTGCTGCATAAACTTTGGTGTGTGCATGTCATGTTCTTTTCTCCACCAACAGTGACACTACTATCCCAGAACCTCCTCTTATCAAACCACACCTGGACTAGGCTCAATGGCAAATGTGAATATAACCATCAGTGCTGGAGAAAACAACAGCCTGCATGTGCACTGTTTACAGGGAAAAAAATCCTTCTCCTCAGAAGTTCTGATGAGTAGACTTCGTGCAACAATCACAGATGTGAATATGTCTGGATTTCAGGGAAGTCTCTAACACTACCCTCGGGTGTCTTACTGCTCTTGCTGAGGGTTGCACCGACGGAAATAGAGATCAGAAGGAGAAATGCAAAGTAGACAGGAGCACAAAGCAAGCACTTGGTGTTGAGAAACCTCTTCTGAAAAATGAGGGATCAATGGAAGAGTGGAGAGGCTGTTGTTTGATGAGACAATGCCAAACTTGCCCTGTTCAGCCATGCAAAGTAGAGGTTTGAAGGTGGATTTGACCATCCCCTACAAGTACATAGCAATAAACACCAGGCAGGATGGAAGGGACAGGCTTAAGCCAAGGTATTCTTGGCACCAAAAAAAAAAAAAATAAACAACCAAAAAAACCCCCAAAAAAACACCAACCAGGAAGTGCCTAGGAACATTTTTAGGCCAGATATGACAAAAAAGCTCCTCACCATGAAAGTTACAAATATTCAGGGCAACCCTGCAGCAGATGTGTGTATGGGTCAAACCATGAACTGCTTCTAAGGCGATGCTCAGTACAGCTGTAAAGACTACATGCTATGGTATTTTTTTTTCTTTCCCATTTATACTAAAAGGTGCTAGGTTTGCGTGGCAGGGTTTTGAAAACAAGGGGGCTACAGGGGTGGCTTCTGTGAGAAGCTGCCAAAAGCTTCCTCCCAGTCCAATAGAATCAATTCCAGCTGGCTCCAAGACATACCCAAGGCTGACCATCAGCAACAGGGGCAGCAACTCTGGGATAAGGTATTTAAGAAGGGAAAAATTTTCCCTCACCACAGTTACAGCGGTTCAAGGAGAGAAGTGAGAATATTTTCTCATTATCACGCTGTGATTTAATTGGTAATAAAATAAGCTGATTTCCTGAAGATGAGTCTGCTTTGCCTGTGATGGAAGTTGCTGAGTGATCTCTTCCTGGCCTTATCTTGACTCATGAGCTTTTGTTGTTTTTTCCTCCCCTGCCCATCTGAGGAATGGAGGGATAGAGCAGCTTAGATGGGCATCTGTCATCCAGCCAGGCTCAAGCCCCACATACAGCTTTTTGAATGGTTTTTAGCTGCAGTTTTTGGTGGCTTCTTGTGTTGTGCTAATTAGCAGAAATAGGATTGGATGCATAGGCAATCTGACCCCAGGCATCCAATCCTATTTCTTGGGTAAGAGCTGGCTGCAAGCACTTGTACAACTGGGCTGGAGGAGGGCACAACCTGAAAGTAAGAAGGCCAAAAGGGAAACAATTGAGCCAGGAGTACTTTATTTCATTGATGAACTGGAAATTACAAATACATCCCTAAGTATTGATCTCAACTCAGTGCTTGCCAGGGTGAGCATCACACTGAGAGTGATCTCTGCTCAGCCAAAGTTCCAGAACACAAACCACTGCAAACAAATAAGGGGAGATGACTTTTCTGCCTGTTCAGTGATGCACTGGAAGAAGTTCAGATGAGGAATGTCTTCTGTCAGGTAAGAACAACTCAAGCTGCTAGCATGTCAAAGGGGAATGATTTAATGGGCTGTTTAGCTCCTGTTCAAGGGATCATGTGGTGCAGAGAGATCTTGTAGCTCTGAAATAGTGATGGAAAGGAAAGGTATTGCTGAAAATCTGTGGCGCTAAGATAAGATTGGCCAACATATGTTTCACTGAGAGTTTTTTCAAACACCAAAGATAGCACTGCAGACTATGAGGCTGAGCTTCTACACAGTTGTCTGTGATGAGGTCTCCTGTTTATATGCATTCTTTTGCTTAGGTTTTTAACGTTTACTTAGGTTGATTTTTAGATAATTATTATCCTTCAACTTAGCCCACATAATCCTGCTAATAGATTCCCTGTAACCCATCTTTGCTTCTGTTGCTGCTCTTTTTTTTTTCTTTTTTCAAACTAGTTTCAAGGTACCTTATAATTTCTTCTCTCTCCAGTCTTCATTCTACAGGGCTAAACAGTCAAACTACTGGTATCCTCATGCTCATTTCAAGGTCTGTCCCTCTTCTCTATTATCACATGCTTTGTTTCAGCCTTTTGTCCTCCTTCTGCTTAGGTCTCTCACACCCCTTTGCACTGCTTCTCTTACCCAGATACTCCAAGATGTGTGTTAAGCACCAGCCTTTATCCACGTTTATGCATCTTCCAGCATCCTGGCAGCACGTCCTGTAGTACAGCTCTGCTGTTTTCCTCACACAGCAAATATAACCAGTTTCATAAGACCACTCTAGAGATGACCGCATTTAGTGTTGGCAGGTCCACAGGAATCTGTAATATGACAACTTCTCTCAGTGGTAGCAATCATTCCTGCTACTAAACTCCTATATAGAGTTGTTAAACTCACAGGTGAGGAAGTTACCATCTGGAAATGCAAGAGGAAGACAGACACTTAGGTGCATTTATACATCACAAGATGTACTATCAATACATCCTAGATGCACAGGGTGAACCCTTGGAGTGATGCCATTTTTGCAACAGACAAATGCAGGCCTCAGATGCTGCAGGGGAGATATTGTCACGGAGAGAGGTGCTCCTGCACAAGACTCTGGTTTAGACCAGATGCAAGAACAGGCGGATGATGCTACCATATGCTGTAACATTTAAGTTAAATAGTGAGACTATTCTGAACTGAAAAACAAGCAGGGAATTTTGGAGAACATGAAAATTCTCATTTTGCAAAGAAAGATGAATAAGTGAGATGCAATATTTTACATATATAAGATGATACATGTAAAGATAAGGGCTATCTGAGTGATTGGGAGAATTTGTTTAATTTTGAATTATTTTACCTTGAGCATGGGTGCCTGAAATATGAGAAGCGAGATTTCCCAGGACAAGTTGCAATCAGGTTCAAACCTACCAATAGGAAATCTATTAAGCCTGAAGTCCATGTTCTTATGAGCAGAGATGAAACATATAGGTTTATTTGGCTTAACAATAGTTGTAGGCTGTGATAGGAAACAAATGCTGTTTGTCAAGACAAGAATGGACAAGATGGAAAGAGGAATGACAACCCATAGCTGTTCCTTAATCACTGAGATCAAAGGAGGTTTCCAATAGGAATGCAGTAGCAAATCATGGTCTCTCATGATCACGGCTCTCTGAGAAGATATATCTACAATGGCAACACCAAAAAACCCAGAACTTATCGAGACAATGGAAAAAGGTTGAATTTCAGATTCGAGCACCCTTCCAAGGGTCCAAAAGTGAGCAAGCCTGTGAAGTCAGGGATGCTTTTTCCAAACTGTGGAGTCAAGAGAACCAAATTTAATGGCTGTGTTTACTCGACTGACTTCAGTGCAGCATTGATGATCTCCATGGATGGAGGATTTAATCACAGTAAGATCTGTACTTTTATGCAACACATACCTATTTTTCAGTACAGTCTGTATTTTTTTTTTTCACTGCTAAATCAGTGAACAGAACTTCGGGACTTCGGCTGCTGCAGCCATCATTCAGCTTTTTTGAATTTGCAGAGATGACAGTAAGTATTTAGACAAATATTATTATAAAAAGTCACAACAGTTTCATACAAACCAATGTTGTTTCCAAACAAGGAAACAGAAACTCTCAAGCACACCATCAAACATAGGATTTAGCAGGAATAGATCAAAAATGTTATGAAAACTTACGAAAATGCCAACATTTTCCACCATAAAAATGAATTTACTGCACCTACCTCTTTGACAAACCTAATTATCTTAACGGTCACTCTGCTTAAGCTATCTCATCCCAGGTTTTGGAAGATTTTATCACAGAATTTTAACAGTATGCATGTGAATTATAAGCAAAACCTCGTATTTTTCACACTAAAAGCTTACCACAAAGCCTACTGAGAGCAGGCAACATTACATGGATGACTATATGCACACAAATGTACACCAGCACATTGTACAAGATGTGAACCAAACCAGGCACATTTTCTTTAGAAGAAACCAAGTGCATTTAACCTGTAACACTCTGGTGCAAAATTAAGAATATGTGTATCAGTAACATCACTTCCATGTGGAGCTGGGCTTTTGTACCTGCACATCAATCCCTACTAAACTTGAGGCACAACATCCTTCAATAGGATTTTGAGGCCCTGTTTGGTGAGCTGTGACCATCCTGGAAGGAGGCAGCAGGCAGCTGGCTACCCACCACCTGACTGGGGCAGAGTTATGAAAGCAAAAGGAAAGGTCATGCAATAATATTTACTGCGACTGCCAGGAAAAGTGTTACATTATAACTGCTTTCTGCTGGAATGCCTGTTATTTAAAAAGCTCTGAAAAAGAGAAGTAAAATTATTTCAGCTGAGGCTTTATTTGCTTTGATTTTGCTGGTGAAAGGGCATATAAGTTTGTAGTTCCCTATTCAGAGCATACTCCTTCCCTTTGCCTAGCCTCCGTGAAATCAAGATGGATTAATTCTGGAGGTATGATTACTCAATGTGATCTAAACATGCAAAAATGAGCTAATAAAATCCCTAGAAAAAGTGTGATTATTTTTTTAGGAGAATACTTGCCAAAACCAAAGTATTCTAAAATTCAGGACAGGACCTGACCTGAGATCTATAGTCTAAAGGGCTTCAGTCTTTTGGACAGTTCTACCTGCTTCAGTCAAAGCCTAGCAGTGCATAACACCTGAGACTATACAATACCACATCTTTGAATATACTTCTCTGTAGTGAACATTTAAATATGTGAGTCTGTGGCTTCTCAGTTCTTTCCCCAGGACAAGCCACTTCTTTTCAAGAGAAATACCAGAAATTCTGAACCCTAAAAACCTAAAAAAACAATTACTAAAAAAGAGATTTTCATTTTGGCAACCAAGAAAATTGTATTTTTGTAAATGGCTTAAAGCCACTATTTATTTTTTTCCAGCCACACCTGAAGGCACTATTTCCTTTGCTTTGAGAACTCCTTCTTCTCAAGACAAATCCTGGATAAAAAAACCCTGCTGTTGCAATGGTGACTGAAGGCAGAAATACACGGTTTTCTCTTCTCATTTTCCATCAATCAGCAAGGCACAACTGAGGCTCCAAGCAACCCTCTCTGCCCCAAGCTAGGCAGCATGCATGGCTGCTGCTTCCAGTGCCCGGACACTCCTTCTGGAGAGGGCTAAGCCACCCCAGTCAGGCCCAGAAGAGGGCAGTGGGATGCTGTAAAGCATATGCTTAGTGACACCTCATCTTTGCAACAAGCGTGTGCACACTTTGTAGACTGGTGTATTTTCCAGCCTCAGAAAGTGTAATCCAGCATAGTCTCAGCTTTTTTTACCCAGATTTGATGCTGGGTTTATTCTAGTGTGTCCATGCTACATCTCACAGCACACCATTTTTCCAACAGTCCTTTCCTCTTTATGTTGAAATCAGGTAAGGAAGTTTAATAAAAGCCAAACAAACAATGTTTTATATATTTATTTCTAAAATTCTATTTTAGTCGGCTGCATTTATTTTACATGCAGAATGCTTTGATCTGAGCAGACTTGTTTGAAATACAAACCACAGCTATACTGCTAAATCACATTGAGGAGTTTTCTAAGTTAATTAAAACCTAAATTCTTCACATTCAAAGTTAGTGTTGATTCCTCAAGAACAGAACAAGCCCGCTAGTGTTATCAGCAATATCTGCAGATCAGTTCATCTACACAGATATCTGCAGGTAAGTTCAACTGAACACACTATCTATTAGAATGAGCACTCACCTGTTGTTTGTTAGCCATCTTTCCCGCTTAGACACCCCTCCAAAATTAACACAAAATGCAGAGGAAACACAGCAAAGGAAGATTTATGACAGATCACAAGGATGAATGTCCACGCCAAGTTCAAAGTGACTTTCCAAATGGTTGAAATACAGTGATGCTTCTGAATGGAATTGCAATGGCACTCAGAAATACCTTTCTGCCTAAGTGTAGTGCCTATCATGTTTACTACTTTGTTTAAAGAAACTGACTCTTTAAAACTTCTATGACAAGAACCGGACACTTAAATGATTCTCAGGAGTGAGATTCTTCATTCAAAGCAAATATCAGTGGGGCCAGAAGTCAACTGGGGATTGAACCTCCTGCAACTGAATAAAACCCATGCAAATCAGTAAAGAAAGGCAAAAATCTTTCACTTTACAAAATGTAATCTTCCCCCTAAGTTAGGAAGGATGTAAATTATATTTTCCTGGCACAGGTATTAAGAAAAGAGGATTTCAGAACTATCTTACCGCACTCTCTGACATTCTCTGGTAACTGTACATTACTAAATCATTACTTAGAGGAATCAGCTGCTCATAATGATAAGGTCCCATATGTCCATACCATTACAGAAACAGCAGTCCTTTAATCTTATTATCATGAAATGTTATGTACAGTTATCTCCATGGCCAAATACTGCACAAATCTTATTTGAAAATTTCACTCTTTTGTATTTGAAAGACATTTTACACATTTAAGTTGGAAATGCAGAGTAAATCAAAATCAATCACAGATGAAGAAATTACAGTATGCCAGATGCTACAGCTTATTTGCAAATCTCATGTGATTAGTTGCTGTGCAAATACAAATAACCTTAGGGGCTGTCGTGGGTTGTAGTATAAGATATGCACAAAGTATTCTATCACCACCTTCATGAACTGTTGAAACCAATTGTTGAAGCAGTGAAGATTCTTCCAGGTTCCCCCTCCCTCTTCTGTTAAGGTGTCCTCTGTTAAGGTGTCTTTTGTTAATGGGTCTTCTGTTAATGGCCTGCTGCATGACTCATAGGTAACTCCCTCTGGGAGTTATCTCTCTTTAATGAGCCATCACGGACCCCCTGTATGACTCATTATCCCATTGTGAGATGCTCCACCCAGGGGGAGGAGCCAAACATTCTCACCTGAATATAATCTGGGATTTGGGACAATACAGGGGACCTTACCCACTGGATTCCCAGAGGATCAGAGGTACCAGACCTTTCTACAGGATCACTGCTTCCATCATCCCGCTCAGGTTGTATTCTGACTGTCAGTGGGGGTTTTTTTTTGTATTACTGCATTTATTTTATCCTTTTTCTTCTTCCTATTAAATTGTATTTCTGACTTGGAGTCTCTCACTCATTTTGCTTTCAAACCACGACATATTTTTGGTGCCCAACGTGGGGCTCGAGGCGCTGAGGAAAGTCAGAATTACAATTTCGTATTGAGGCAGGCACCTGTTCGCTGTGATGCTCAGCATGCTTACATGTGTCTCATACCTATCTCTCTATATTTTTCCGCACCTGGGGTACTATCTGCCAGTCTTAATGCTCCTGTGTAGACCAGGATATGGTACTAAAATTGCTTTATTGGTCTATTATGCCCATTGCTTGATAAACTCCGAGGCAATGAACATCATTCAGAATATATACCCAGCTTTGTATTCTTGTTCTGGTCTAGGATGCTACGTCCAGGCCTCAACAATCTCACCCAGCCCCTGTGGGGAGGGGTAAAGAATGATTTTTTCAAGCTTTTCAGGCATGACAGAGCAGTTTTTGAAAATATTGAGTACCCTCTGGATACCAAGGACAGCATGATGTTATTGTTAGTCCTGCTTTCTCTTCTCTGCATGTCCCGCACCATGCTTAGAATCAAAACACTACCTGGTGTTTTGATGTTGCAGCGTGTCATGGTGGTGCAGCGTGTTCTTAAGGAAGAGGAAGAAGGAAAAAGAAGCAAAGCAACAGCATCAGCATCTACACAGACTGTCACAAAGAAGAAGAGAGCCAAAGGCAGGGCAACAGTGTCCACATCTACACAGACCATCACGGAAGAGAAAGAAGCCAAAAGTGAGGCAACAGTGTCCACATCTATGCAGACTGTCACAGAGGAGAAAGGAACCAAAGCTGCCGTCATCATCTCCACACAAACCATCACTGAACTGGAACAGCCTAAACCAGCAGCAGTTGCCAACACTCAGAAGAAGAAATTAAGGAGCAAATCAGTCCGCATAGTGACTGATGAGGATGCAGCAGGACTTTCGCACCCAGCAGAAGAGACAGAGACAGAGATCATCACTCGCTCTCTATCTCTGGGTGAGCTGCATGACCTGCGAAGGGAATTCACCCACCAGACCAACGAGTCCATCCTGACCTGGCTGCTCTGAATCTGGGACGCCGCAGCCAATGACACCATTCTGGATGGAGTTGAGGCCAGGCAATTGGGATCGCTGTCCCGGGACGTGGTCATTGACCAGAGGACCAGAAAAACCCAAGAACCTCTCAGTCTCTGGCAGCGACTGCTAACAAGTGTGAAAGACAGATACCTTTGTAAAGACCTCCAAGTACACCAAGGAAAATGGAGCACAATAGAACAAGGTATCCGATGCCTAAGGGAATTGGCTGTGCTGGAGATCATTTCTTCAGAAGACGAGAGATTTCTTAAAAGCCTAGATGGCGTCCAGTGCACATCACGGATGTGGTTGAGATTTGCATGGCTGGGACCAGAGATGTACTCACGTTACCTGGCAACACTGCAATGGAGGGAAGGTGAGGACAGGGTGGGTGTCTTGGCAAATAAACCAAGAATTTATGAAGACACTGTCACCGTGCCAGTTCATACCCATGTCTCGTCTGTGGAAACAAGACTGGCTGAGCAAGCCCGGAGTTTGATTGCAGAAGGCCATCAGAAACTGAAAGAAGAACTTAAGGAAGAAATTTACCAAATCTCACCAGAGCCAATGAGAATCTCTGCCATTAGGAGCAGGCATTCCCCAGCCAGGGAGGGAAGATACACACCACGAGGTAACCTCTGGTCTTTCCTTCGAGAGCATGGAGAAGACATGAAGAAGTGGGATGGAAAATCCACCTCCTCCTTAGCAGCCCTGGTACCTGAGCTGAAAAGAGAAACACTTACCACAAGAAGCCCATCTAGAATCAATGTTGCTCCAGTCTCTCCTGCACAAAACCCCACAGGGTACAGGAATGATGATACGACTGATCCTCTTGAAGGGACTTCAGAAACATATTTACAGGAGGAGAACAATGTATGCCATGATCAGGAATAGGGGGGCCCTGCCTCTGGCCAGGTAGAGGAAAGGGACAATCAGATCTACTGGACTGTGTGCATCCGATGGCCTGGCACATCTGACCCACAAAAATATATGGCATTGGTTGACATTGGGGCCCAATGTACCATGAAGCCATCAAGGTATGTAGGAACAGAACCCATTTCTATCTCTGGGGTGACAGGAGGGTTCCAGCTACTGACTGTATTAGAGGCCGAAGTGAGTTTAACTGGGAACGGGTGGCAAAAACACCCCATCGCGACTGGCCCGAAGGCCCTATGTATCCTCGGCATAGACTATCTCAGGAATGGATATTTCAAAGACCCAAAAAGATATCGCTGGGCTTTTGGAATAGCCGCAGTGGAGAAAGAAAACATCAGACAGTTGAATACTTTGCCTGGTCTCTCAGATGACCCCTCTGCTGTGAGACTGCTGAGAGTCGAAGAACAACAGGTACCAATTGCCACAGCAACAGTCCACCATCGGCAATACCGCAGTGACAGAGACTCTGTAATTCCCATACATGAGATGATCTGTAAACTGGAGAGCCAAGGGGTGATCAGTAAGGCTCATTCACCTTTTAACAGCCCTATACGGCCCGTGCGTAAGTCCAGTGGAGAATGAAGACTGACAGTGGATTACCGTGGTCTGAATGAAGTCACGCCACCACTGAGCGCTGCCCTGCCAGACATATTAGAGCTTCAGTACGAGCTGGAGTCCAAGGCAGCAAAGTGGTATGCGACCATTGATACTGCCAATGCCTTCTTCTCCATTCCTTTGGCAGCAGAGTGCAGACCCCAGTTTGCCTTCACCTGGAGGGGCGTGCAGTACGCCTGGAAGCGATTGCCCCAAGGGTGGAAACACAGCCCCACCATCTGCCATGGACTGATCCAGGCTGCACTGGAGAAGGGTGAGGCTCCAGAACACCTACAGTACATTGATGACATCATCGTATGGGGGAACACCCCAAAGGAGGTCTTCGAGAAAGGAGAGAAGATTATCCAAGTCCTGCTGAAAGCTGGTTTTGCCATTAACGAAGTAAGGTTAAGGGACCGGCTCAAGAAATCCAGTTCCTGAGAGTGAAGTGGCACGATGCATGTCGCCAAATCCCCACAGAGATAATCAACAAGATCACTGCCACGTCCCCACCTACTAACAAGAAGGAAACACAAGCTTTCCTAGGTGCCATAGGCTTTTGGAGGATGCACATTCCTGAGTACAGTCAGATAGTGAGCCTTCTCTACCTGGTTACCCGCAAGAAGAACAATTTCCACTGGAGTCCTGAACAGCAACAAGCCTTTGTTCAGATCAAGCAAGAGATTGCTCACACAGTAGCCCTTGGCCCAGTCAGGATGGGACCAGATGTGAGGAATGTGCTCTACTCTGCAGCCGGGAGCCATGGTCTGTCCTGGGGCCTTTGGCAGAAGGTGCCTGGGGAGACTCGAGGCTGACCACTGAGATTCTGGAGCCAAAGTTACAGAGGCTCCGAAGCCGACTACACTCCCACAGAGAAGGAGATCTTGGCCACCTATGAAGGAGTTCAAGCCGCCTCAGAAGTGATTGGCATTGAAACACAGCTGCTTTTAGCACCCTAACTACCAGTGCTGGGGTGGATGTTCAAGGGAAAGGTCCCTTCCACACATCATGCCACTGACACCACATGGAGCAAATGGATTGCCCTCATTACACAGCGCGCCCGTATTAGAAACCCAAATCGCCTTGGGATTCTGGAAGCTATAACAAACTGGCCGGAAGGTGAGACTTTTGGATTGTCGTCTGAAGAAGAAGAAAAGCAAGTAACACGTGCCAAGGAAGCCCCACCATATGATGAGCTACTGGAGACTGAAAGACGATATGCTCTCTTCACTGGTGGCTCCTGCCGAATTGTAGGAGCTAACTGGAAATGGAAAGCTGCAGTATGGAGCCCCACACAACGAGTTGCACAGGCTACCGAGGGACAAGGTGGATCAAGTCAGCTTGCAGAGCTTAAAGCTGTCCAGCTAGCTTTGGATATTGCTGAACCAGAGAAGTGGCCAAGGCTCTATCTCTACACTGACTCATGGATGGTAGCTAATACTCTGTGGGGATGGCTGACTCGCTGGAAAAAGGCCAACTGGCAGTGCAGAGGAAAACCCATCTGGGCCGCTGACATTTGGCAGGACATCGCCGCCCGAGTAGAGAAGCTGACCGTGAAGGTTCGACACGTGGACGCACACGTACCCAAGAGCCAGGCTAATGAGGAGCATCGCAACAACGAGCAGGTGGACAAAGTTGCCAAGGTGAAAATATCACAGGTGGATCTAGACTGGCAGCACAAGGGAGAATTGTTTCTAGCTCGTTGGGCCCATGATGCCTCTGGTCATCAGGGAAGAGATGCAACATACCGATGGGCCCGTGACCGAGGGGTGGACCTTACTATGGACAGCATCTCACAGGTCATCCACAACTGTGAGACCTGTGCTGCATATAAACAAGCCAAGTGAGTGAAGCCTTTGTGGTATGGTGGACGATGGCTGAAGTACAGGTATGGGGAAGCCTGGCAAATTGACTACATCACCCTTCCCCAAACCCGCCAAGGAAAGCGCTACGTGCTGACCATGGTGGAAGCCACCACTGGATGGCTGGAAACCTACCCCGTGCCCCATGCCACTGCCCGGAACACCATCTTGGGCCTTGAAAAACAAGTCCTGTGGAGACACGGCACCCCTGAGAGAATTGAGTCGGACAATGGGACCCATTTCAAGAACGGCCTTATAAACACCTGGGCTAGAGAGCATGGTATTGAATGGATATATCACATTCCTTATCACGCACCAGCTGCCGGGAAAGTTGAACAGTGCAATGGACTACTAAAGACTGCCCTGAAGGCACCTGGCCGAGGGACCTTCAAGAATTGGGAAATAAACTTAGCCAAAGCCACCTGGATGGTCAACACCCGAGGGTCTATCAATTGAGCTGGTCCTGCCCAGTCTGAACCCTTACACACAGTGGATGGAGACAAAGTGCCTGTGGTACACGTGAAGGGCATTTTAGGAAAGACTGTTTGGATTAATCCCACCTCAGACAAAGGCAGACCCATCCGTGGGATTGTCTTTGCTCAAGGACCTGGTTACAGTTGGTGGGTAATGCAGAAAGATGGGGAAACCCGCTGTATACCATAGGGAGACCTAATTTTAAGTGAGAACAGTGTGTGAGGTTTCATTCTGTGTGTATATATGTATATCTCTGTAAGAATGCATTGATTTGGGTATGATGTAGATGGTGATAGAATAAGGGGTGGATTATGTCCTGGATTGTAGTATAAGATATGCACAAAGTATTCTATCACCACCTTCATGAACTGTTGAAACCAATTGTTGAAGCAGTGTTCTTCCAGGTTCCCCCTCCCTCTTCCGTTAAGGTGTCCTCTGTTAAGGTGTCCTCTGTTAAGGTGTCCTCTGTTAAGGTGTCTTTTGTTAATGGCCTGCTGCATGACTCATAGGTAACTCCCTCTGGGAGTTATCTCTCTTTAATGAGCCATCACGGACCCCCTGTATGACTCATTATCCCATTGTGAGATGCTCCACCCAGGGGGAGGAGCCAAACATTCTCACCTGAATATAATCTGGGATTTGGGACAATACAGGGGACCTTACTCACTGGATTCCCAGAGGATCAGAGCCAGCAGACCTTTCTACAGGATCACTGCTTCCATCATCCCGCTCAGGTTGTATTCTGACTCTGTCAGTGGTTTTTTTTTTGTATTATTGCATTTATTTTATTTTATCCTTTTTTCTTCTTCCTATTAAATTGTATTTCTGACTTGGAGTCTCTCACTCATTTTGCTTTCAAACCATGACAGGGGCCTATGCTTGCATTGGAAGGGAAGGACAACAGGCATAAAGCTACACTCAATTTTGTTTCAGCAGAAAACTTTGCATCCAGGGAGGGCCTCAGAGCTGGATTCTTGACCTCTGAACACGACAGACATGTTTCTGTGCTGAGTATTTATGGCCTCCCACCCTTCATTCTTTTGCATTTATTGATCAGCCCAAAAGCATGGATGCATTTGTCACTAGACAGGATTACAGACAGAATGGCACAGAGGGTTCCCGTGGCCTCTGACACCCCCCAAAATAGTAGTGAAAGAATTCTATTTCCCTATCCCTTAGGAAGATAACCTCCTTCCCCACATGCAATTTAGAGCTCTGAATACTGACAAAATACAAACTACTTTTTCTAATCAGAAAAATCTGTGGACTCCTCCTGAGTGTTGCAATGGTAACACACCAAGATCATCCTGCAGCAGCAGAACAAGAAACAGAGTTAAGAAGGCCAGTGCTGAACATGTCTGCAGCCTCTGCTGGAAGGGGCACACACCCCACTGGGTACACAGTACTTTTCATTCAACATTTATGATGAGTAGGGTCTTGTGGGGTCTCAAGGGTCTCATGTTTGAAGAGTTACCAGGGTCTTTTCATCACTTCTGGCTGCAGATGAGAATTTTTATAGGGGTTGTGTCAGAGATAATGTTAGCAGGTCTTTAAGAAAGGGCTGTGATGAAGGTGTTTGTTGTTGTGGTAACCGGCGAGAGGTCCAAAAGGGAAGTCCAAAAAAAATGACCAACCTTACTTTTCTGGTGTCATTCCTTCTTTATGCCCAAAGTTGCATGAAAGGATTTCAGCCAAAGGCCCTTGCCAAGCTTACAACACATTGGACATAGTTCTGAAACAAAACTCAGCTCTCCAAGGTAGATTGTTAACATTTGAAAACAATAGCCTAGTGTATTACTTCTTTTCTTTTGGTTAGCTGTGCCTTACCATAGGCTAGGTTGCAATGCAAGATGTAACCAAAATATGTATTCTATTACCATCTGGGGCAGTTTTTTATCTCTTCCCTGACTCACTCCTCATAACTCCTCTAACTATTGTAACTATCTTCTGTTAATGGGCCAGCTGTTAAACCAGGTGGGGCAGTGTTCTTTATCTCTTCCACAATCCATCTACCCTCCCAGGGGGGATACCTTCTGTTAATGGGCCATTGAGTCTCACTGCATAACTGATAAAATTACATCATCCCACTGTGAGATGCTCCACCCAGGGGGAGGAGCCAAGCATTCCTGCCTGGGTATAAACTGAGATTTGGAACACCTGCAGCCTGTTTCCACTGGATTACCAGAGTAAGACTGGATGCATCTACACCATCACTGGACCTTCAGAGGGAAATTACACCCTTCTACAGGATCATCTCTGCTCCAACAGAACCATATCTGTTACTCCAGGAGGACTGCAGCCATGATTTAATTAGACTGCTAGCAAACACTGTGACCAACAAGATGTCAGGTTGTATTCTAACTCTGTCAGTGGTTTAGGGTTTTTTGTACTACTGCATTATTATTTTAATTTTCCTAGTAAAGAACTGTTATTCCTATTCCCATATCTTTGCCTGAGAGCTCCTTAATTTCAAAACTATAATAATTTGGAGAGAGGAGGTTTATAATTCCCATTTCAAGGGAGGCTCCTGCCTTCCTTAGCAGACACCTGTCTTTCCAAACTGAGACACCATATTAAATAATTTAATCATCTTTTCCTAGATGACAGACATCAGCTCTATGATTTTAAGCTTATCAATCAAATTGAAAACTGACAGAAAACTATGAACTGGTCCATGACTTTTCATTATTTAGATACATTGGTCTGTATTTCATGCAGAAAGCAAACAATTCGAATTCTAAGAAACAATAAAGAGAAAAGGTCATGGAAAATAAAGTCCAGGAAGAACAGTAAGTAAAATAGCAATATAGTAAAGGATGAACAATTTATTCTCAAAGAGCCACATGCCCTTTCTGTGTAACATCATATCGAGTCCATCAAACCTGAAGAGTGACAACATTTCACAAACCTTTGCTTTCAACACATTAAATGCTTTCTGGGGAAGAGATTGTCATCTGAGTTACAGCTCTAAATCCAGCCAACTCTGGCATTTGTTTTTTGAGGAATCTAGCACAGGCTGGAGCATGGGGAGCTGTGCAGCCCAGGACTATGTCTTGTGCATCTATGTGGTAATGGGGACATGGGAGTAGAGGCCACCCTGCCAATGCCAGGCTGCTGCCCATCACCTCCAAAGCCTGAGGTGTGATGTGAGCCACAGAGCACAGCTGCACCATGGAACAGTCCCAGTGTGTGATCCTGAACTCAGATTACTGGGTTATCTGCAACAGACCTCAAAAAACCTGCAAAATAGACATGCTTTGCTGGTTATTTCAATTTCTATTTACCAACCAGTTCTCTTGCAGCAATGTTAACCCAACTATATCACTCTTCTGCTTATTGTCTCCAATATTGTGGAAAGTACCTTTATTATGTTATTCAAACAGTTATTTCTTCATTATCACTAAGATGCAACTATAAAAACCTTTTGCGCATTCCTGAAACACATGCTCAAAGACCTGCTCAGACATAACTGCTTCGGTCTGCTGCTTGCTTAGCAGAGATGGAGAAAATCCAGCAAGTGTGGAAGGGGAGAAGGTCTGTACCTGACTAAATAGGGGATTCTTCACAGACCCCTACTTTGAAATTAGGCTTAGGAAAGTGGCAGTTGGAACATCTCCACTGATAACACTAGTGACAACCCAGCACAGGAGCCATCCTGCAGTCTCATGTGGAAACAATTGCAAAAACATGTAGGGCTGGAAATGGTTATTTTTCAAGTGACATACTGGATCTTATCCTTACTGTAAATTTCAATGACCACACAGGTATTTAAAAGCAAAGTATATCAGATTTTTTCTTTGAGTTGGTTTCTGTACATGTTACCAGATTTTTCTTCAAACTATCTGAATAGAGAATTTAAAGCTTACTAGAGACTGAAGCTTCAAATTTTATTTGTGGATTTATCAATTTAACTTTTGACAGGTTTGCCCTTCTAGACTACCATATATTCAAAATTATTGCAAGGAGTTATGCATTCACAGATAACAAGATCAATCATTCAAAATAATGAGATAACTTCTGATTTGTTAGGAGTATTTTGTCTGAAACTATGTTGTTCTTATAAAAAAACCCCTGGCTTAGGTTCATCTGTTTGATTTACCAATAGGCATGTGAACACCAGAACACTTAATTTACAAAATCAGTATACCAAATCCAGGTATAGAGTAAATGGCACTACCTTGCTGCACCATTTGGAGGATGGGAGTCATGGAAAGCACCCATCATGAAGGAGAACCACCCCTCCATCAGTCCCTGCACAGGAAGCAAAGATGCTGGCAGACCCTGGGCTGTGCACCTCTGTACTAGCAGCTGCATTGGCAGGAGCAGGGCAGGAACCTCCCTCTGTTCCTGCACATGGTGGTGGGAGCCATGTAAACCTGAAGAAGAAGCAGCCACTGAGAGGTGGAGGACCTGTCTGAGGAGAAGGTGGCTTTGCACCAAGCAATTCTCAGTTCTCACTAGGCAGGGAACTGAGATACCCTGTGGTACCTTGTCTGCTGGCAGTGGTAAACCAGCACTTGCTTGCTTGTTGATTCTACCTACTTTGGATTTCCAATGAGGAACAAAATCAGAGGGAGGGTCTCAGAAGCAAAAACTAGGGTTAAGATGAATAAAATACGGGAGGTAAACCCTGATTGCATAGATCTCCTCTTCAGGACAACTGCTGCATTATTTTTGTCTTCTAACCTTTCTTTCTTTAGGAAGAAGATGTAGAGAGTCAGTCCACTCCCTCCAACCAATATTTTTTCAGACTATTGAATAATTTCAATACATTTTACAACAAACTAACACCTTACCAACCATCTCTCACTAGGTGAAAAAAAATTAAGCAGTCAGCAGAGAGATCTTTCTAGTCTCGTCATCAAGGAAAATGCTACAAGACAAGATGCTCATTCTGTATACATCTGAATGCTCATGTGGTGCACAGACTAAAGACACTTTAATGAAGTACCCTCTCAGAACTCAGTAAGAAAGAACTCTTATTTATGAGAGACATGGAGCTATCAAATTTCTCTTTTCTGAGTTTGTTCAATTATTCATCCTTCCAGACAGTCACAAGCACAAACTTATTCCAGGGTGGTTGTATCTGCACAGAAAGCCTTGTTGAATTTTTTGTTGGCAGTGGTGTTCCATACCACAACGATGTTCCAGTTCCTTATAAAACAAATCCATCATTGTGTCGCACAGAAAGATGTAAGAACCCCAGTGAAGCAGGCTCAGTCAGATGCAAGGAAAAGGACCAATTTGCAGCCCTGATAATTTATTATACCTAGCTTTACAGTTGTTAGATTTTGCTCACTAAAATGTAACTCAGAATTATCATATTTTATTGCCATAAATTATGATAATAATTACAAAATATGCTAATATTTTATAGACCGAAAACCACAATGGTAAAACAAAGCAACTTTAAAACACAAAAAATAAAAGATTCATATGCTTACTTCCTGACAAACAGCATGCTGAATTTCTCCTGTTGCTGCTCATCAGATGGACTTGACTGAGCAGAGTATTTGGAAAAGCACATTTCAATAATGAAGTCTACTGTTTGTTACACTCCAGATGCTGCCCATCCTTACTATCGCATAATAACTTATGTCAGAAGATACAAGAAAATCCTTACATCCAGCCCTGTTCACTAAACAGTCAAACTTGTCGATGTCTGGAAATCGAACTACCATCCCCTGTGTGCTTCATTCAGGCACCCTCTAACATACCTCCTGAAAAAGACCCTGATCACCCACTACCTGAACCAAGGAGACATCCTATTTCTTATAAATACCTGATCTCATTATTTCTAGCTCATGAAGTAAAATCATGCACTCAGATCTAATTAAGTGGTAAGTATGGGGTGGTGCTGGTTGCTGAAAACATTGGCTTCAATATTCACCTCTACCAGGGTTTGGTTCTTCCAACATGGAAGTCTGTGTAAAGCTCAATTGAAAAGAAGGAGTGTGTGAAATTTAAAGTCTAGGCACTCCCTGGATTTGTTGATAGAAACAATAGAAGTGGAGGTAAAAGGCTTCAGAAAGCATTCTTCACATGCTGAAATAAGTGCAACAACAATATTTGCTGAAATAAGTGCAACAACATTATGTAAACCAGTCACTCAGAGACATAAAAATCATCAGGAAATAGTAAATGAAAAAGGAGAAAACCAGATTCATTACAAGTTCCAAAATATCCACAGTTGCTGACATTTCAGGGAATCAGTTTGGGATCTTGAGAGTTTAAATGAGGAGTTTTGATTCACTTTTACTATCAGGGCCACAGAAATGGAGCCACAGAACTGAAACAATGACTGATAAATTTTTACATAGCCTATTTAAGAGGGATCGGTGTCAGTCAGTCTTAGTTTATGACAACTCCTTGGCATGTCAGGAATCTCCCCCAAAAAGGGCAGAAATTCTCTTACCATTTTTTCAAATCACGGCATGGGCATTCTCATTCTAAGTTTCCATACTACCTAATGAAAATAATGCAATTTTCCAAACAGTTGTTCTGCTGAGAGGCTGCCATCTTAGTCAGTCTAGTAGTATGAAATTGGAGATGCAAAATTGCATAAGGCTATAATACTACTACTGAGTAATTTTTTGGCAATTGTCTTTCTTTTTACGTGTTCCCTTGTAATTTACTCCTGAAATCCATGTCTCTTTATTCCTTACCATCATTACTGATGCATGAACAGCAAGACACAAGGAGACAAGCCTGTCCTTGCTTAGTCCTACAGGCACAGTTGGCTGAGGCAACAAAAAAACACAGTCCTGGATGTCTGGATAAAAGGGTTTCCTTAGGTTTCAGTAAATATTTTTTGGAGATAAAGAAGTGACTTCTACAAAGGTGCTTCGATTTTAATGTAACGTTTAACCAGATGCCTTTCAGTCCTTAGTGAAATACTGCAATATGTATCCACACCACTATCACTTTATCAAGGCTGCACAGCTTGCATGAAGGGGAGCAGTTACTGGTGGCACTACTGCAGTGTCAATTAGCAATTCTCCTCTATCTTTTCATGCACAGCTGGGTGGCTATCTACTTTGGTATTTCCTCTAGGGCAATTCCTGATACCTCCTCAGTCCTCATCAATTTTTCTTGACTCTTTCTGTACCATCCAGCTGCTAATATTTTACTGTTTCTACACAGTATGTGAGGATCTCAGGATAACTGAGGAGCTTCTCCATCTCAGAAGCCTTCAGAGCCCTGTCAAGCTCATATAGCAACATGTACTTTTTGGAGATGCAGAGTGTACAGTGTGTCCCATAGGAACAGGTACTTGCGTGCCCTATCTGTACATTACAGTTTGCAATATACATGCAATAAAAATTATTTTAATAAAGGGATTATTAGCAGTTTAAGGTCTAAGATAAACGCAGTCTTTTTCCTTTGCTTGTGCTTATTAATTACTAATGTTGTGCTGGCTAACATACAGAAGAGCAATGTACGGCTGTCTAAAGACAAGACTCAGACTCTCACAGAGCTGGTTTCCTGTGCTATTCCCCCTCTAAAGGAGATGGCCAGGCCATCACCAAACAATGCCTCAAGAATCAGTGAATCAGGCAGACAGACCCAGCCTTCGGATGGGGTCAGCACCCTCTTCACACAATATTTTCAACAATTCATCTTATAAGTGAAGGGGCAGGAAAATTGCCCATCTCTCTGAGATGAACTGGGAAAAGGTCAAATCCTTGAGTCCCCAATCAGTTCTTAGACAGCAATTTCCCTGCAAATGTCTGTCTTTTGGAGTAAGAACCAGCTACTGACTCAAATGCAGCATCATTTGGCATTTCATTTGTGTTGTGCTGAGAGTTAAAACAAGTGCTACTTAGTCACTTTCATTGTTACTTCCAAATATTTTCCAAAATAATACTGTAGTGATATGTTTCCAAAACAAGAGAAGGACAGCTTACTTAGATGAAAGCATAATATCAAAGAGTAACAATTAGGCAAAAATGACCCTGACTTCTTGCTGCACTGGACATTAACTGTAATACAGTAAATCTGCTCACTCCATTTCCTCATTAGTGATAATAGCAAATACAATACCCTCATTTTCTCATTGCTGACGGCAGCATTGCTGGGCTCTTTTGACTGTAACTCTTCTTCAATATGTGTGCTGCAAGAGGAACCTTGTACTCAGCTGAAAACAGATCTCAAAAAATGTTTTTGAAAAAATAATTCTGAAGAAAAGTACTGATAAATCAGGTTAATGTAATAATAAATCTCACTTTGTTACCCTCCCCACAATTTAAGTATATCAATAACAATAAAAAATAGTTTAAATCTGTTTACAACAAACATGAAAAGCAATCAAATGTAAGCTTGCAAAATTATGAACCTATTCATTAAAAATGCCTTTACCCTCTAAGCAGATTATCCTGTGTATGGAACCATTACTGAACATGACTTCAGAAACACAAATGCATTTCTCTCCCAGGCAGGGGCAGCACTTCAATTGGTTTCTTACATAACTTGACAGTTTACCGACTTGCTTATTTGTTCTTAACAGCAGTGTGACAGAACAGTCTCCCAGGGCACTGGTGAAGCCCCTGTTAAAATGTTGTCACCAAATGGAAGAGAAGGCCAAGACAATTTCCCAGTTTCAACAGAGTCATCTCAGTACATGATGTGTTAAACCATCCATCTCCAAGAGGATTCACCTTCCACCTTCACAAACAAATCTTGATGAGAGAAACATTTGAGCCTAGACTAGATCAAATAGAAATTATTTTTTATTTAATGAAGACCCAGCAACAAGGCTGTAGGATGGATAGATGTTGTTATTTCTTACTACAAGTCATTAAGTAGTATGCCATGCCTATGTCAGTGCTCCCAGTTCAGGTAAGAATGAATGTAACTGACCTGCAAAATACATCCTGATATCAATCCAACCATCATTCCTTGCCTGCCTTCATTGTATTATGAGATACATTGCAAGGAAACAGTACATTCTCCCCTTATTTCATTCATCCTCCATGTCTGACACTCTGCCTTGATATACAGGGTTTATTGTGCATGTGAGGCATTTTTTATTATGAAAGTTCATTTTAGAAATGTTGCTAGAACCTCCTTATTCTGCAGTCTAATAAAACCACTACTAAAGTAGTGTTTCAAGGTGTTTCACACTATTCAAATGTTTCACACTATTTCAAGTGGCTGCGAGCCTGTAAAAAGGGGAATGGTGAAAGTGGACCACACTCAGGGAATACAGTACAACATAACAATCCTTAGCAAATTCTTTGTCTTATAGTATCAAGCACTGGTCTTTAACAGCAACCACATAGTTAAAGACACACTGAATCTGGCCTAAACCTGCAAGCTTTTGAAATTCCACTTTCAATCAAACACAGAAAACTTTACAGAAGGATTTTACATTTCCCCTTCTTTCCCCATCAGAAAAGCAGGGCTTGGTGGGTAGTCTTAGGTCAGAACAGTGGCTGTTTCTTAACTTCCTCCTTATGGATAAAAACACACCAGGAACAGACTCAGAAAGCTACTCTCTGCTGCCAGGGGGAGGATGGAAAACACTCATCATCAGTGGATTCATCAGTGAATGGGAAGAAATCTGAAGGTACTAATGCCTCTTCTACTGAAACAAAAATCCTTTGCAAAATCTTCTAAAGAGAAGTTGTCAATGTTCTTCATTATCTTCAAACAAGCATAGGACTTTTCTTCCTACATAGAGTATTCCCAAATTTTGCTACAGATTTATTTCCCAAATTTTAGACAAGTCCTTATCCTGTGTTGTAATACTTAGGAATCCCTGCCATTCCCTTCTGTGAATTTTGACTTCATTTTCTACCGAACTGAGCTCCAGGTTTCTTTCCAGTTCTTACCCTTTTTTTGGTGTGCCTTTTTAGGCTTTGCTAAGTATGTATTGGTAATGTCACGCATTTCCCGTGTTCAAAATTTCAGAAACATGTGATAATTACCTCGATTAAATGCACCTTGTAGCTGGTGGCTAAAACTAAAATACATTAGTTGTCCCTATCTCCAGCGAGAACTAACTCAGTGACTGTATCAAAAAGAAACCTCTGCATAATCTTTATCTCCTTTACACTTTTCTTTGAATGCCAAACCCCCCAAATATCTAAATCAATTCTCTTGATTCTCATCCTGTCTTTGGAAGTCTGATTAGCTCATTTGGCCTAAGCACTCATTGTCAGACACACCAATGCCTCAGAGTTTATAAATGTGCTTGCAAGCTGCATATTCATAAGTAGGTTCTTACCTACTAATACAAAGTTCATTATTGGACAGATCAAAGTTCTCTGAAATTAATAGAAGCCTCTAATCTAGATTTTCTCTCTCAAACCTGCAAGTTGCTTAGGTGCCCTCAGGCTTTGCCACCATAACTGACAGTTCAGCATGCTCCTTGTGAATTTAAGATGACAAGGAACTGAACAGAAGTGCAGATCTATAATAAAGCTTGAAGTGAAAAAAAAATTAAATTAAAAAATAGAAACTGAGGAAGCCCCACATATAACTTCAGGAAAATGTTCATATCTAGACAAGATAATGGACAGTCTAAGAAAACAAATTATTGTAAAATTTGATGGGAAATTAATTTAGAGACTGATGGATAAGTTCAAAACTACATATAGTACGTACGCTAGTAGCTACCCTAAATACAAAAATCTAAACTATTACACTTAATTTCAAATTTTAATATAATAAAAAGACTAATTTAACCCCTAAGCAGCAAATTATCCCTTTGACACTAATGCAGAACAGGTAAGAAGGAACATTTATTTTTAGTGACAAATGTAAGATTTTAAAAGTACATATTAAAAAAATCAATGTAATTTTATAAAGTTCGACCAGCTAAAAAATAGTTATGTGTTCTTCTCTTAAAAAACACATACCTCTTTTATATACAACATTTCTTTTGTGACCAATCTTTTGAGGACTACTTGGATACCAAAACATCAGTAACTCATTCTGCAAGACATCAAGTGAAGATCTGGCCTCAGAACATCTGCATGCAGAAATTAATTCATTACCAAAAAATAAGAAAAACTGCTAGTAGAATAAATATGCAAGAAGACCACACTGCATGCAACGCATTCCCTGAGAGGAGAGAAATGACAGTAGTGTGCCAAGAAAAACTGCCCTCAAATGCTTCCCCTATAGGCATGAAACTCATTTATGGAATCATGAGATTCCCTCTCATTTCCCTGTGGTGTCAGATAGCAACAAAACCTCTCTACCTGCTTTGAGCAGCACAGCAGAAGAGCTACAGAGATGAACATTGGTTTGAACTAGTTTTGTACAAGCCTTTTATCTTCTGAATTAAGCTATGTCCCAGCTTGAAGAACAATGTAAAAATAATGGAAAAGACAAAAATGCAGAAGAGACGAATAAAAAAGTAATGTGCTCCTGCTAAGGGCAAATACAGTCACTGGCTGGGAACTCCAGATCAGATGTAAACAGCAGAAAGGAAAACCATGAAAAAAGGCAAAATGAATGTGGAAGTCTACAAAACAGTACTGGTTTTGTTATTTTCTCTGATCTTGGGATGACAGATGTCTGATATATTTATGATGGTTTGTGACATGAAGATTCAGATTAATCTTCTGTGGGCTACTCTGGTTGCTTGATTAATTCTTGGTAAGTCAGTTAGAGCTGGGCTTACAGGTATTCAGGTACTATAAAAAACAGACTTAGAAGCTTTATCAATTGGTCTGTTATGTCAATTTGCTTTGACAATTTTAAAAGGAATTGAATAAAAAATGCCTATGTACCTTTAAAACTCCACTCTACACTTCTCATTAAATTCTTCAGAAGTGTCTCATAAAAAACCTTTGCTATATGAAGACATAATATTTCCTCATGTTAAAGATCCACTGCAAGGACAGATCCATGACTATAGCAACAGCCCTGAACAGGGACCTTATCATTTAGGAAGAGAGGTCAGCAAAAGGAAGGCTGGATGCTGCTTTTTTTCAAAGAGCAATTTATAAAAATCACATGGGTCAAAAAGCCTATGTGGTACCAGAAGGGTATTCACTGCCATTGCATATTGTACAAACAGTACAAGTATTTGGTTTTAAGAATGATCTATAGATAGATTTCCTTGTATTTTGAAAAGCTTATTCTGCTGCAGCAGCATTTTCCAATAACTCCTCTCCTGCTCACAAACACTGTTCTGTCAAGTTCATAGCCCCAACCTATCAGAGTACTTCAGCAGGGCTACAAAGATCCCAAGCTGGGAACTGCTGATTCCACAGTTTTTCCAGCTTTGGCCTAGATGTTCAGTGTCAACTGTAAGAGCAGAAGTCAACACAGTTCATCCTAGTTAGGAATCTAGTACAACAAACCACAGAATCCTAATTATTGCTTATATAAAAATCAGCTTTTCAGTTTTCATACATCACTGTTCTGTTGATTTCAGTCAAGCTATTACAACTCATAGAAGCTCAAGATTTTTCTCTTGTTTCTGGCTTTAAAATAAAGAGCTTAAACACCCTCTGAAATATGTTTCAGCAGAACTTAATCATAATTTTTTGTAAAAGAATGTCAAATAATATAGAGCCATCTTAATTGCCACACTTCAACTGAAAGAAAAAATTAGTAACAAAATAATAATCTGAACCAATTTTAAAAGTTTACATAAATGCATTATGATGTGCTGTAAAATACATAGTTTAGATTTCTTTGGATGTGAGTGACACAGTAAACATCAGATCATTCTGACGGGACCATGAAGTGAACATGCATGGTCTTGCAGTATGCGGTTAGTGTTGTAAACATCCATTCTCCCATCTTATTTAGTGTCAACAGGCTCACAGATAATAGTCAATAGGGACTTTTCACATTTAGGTACTTTGTTTTCATCCCAGGTAAACATGCCCAGATTTCCCTGTTCCTCCTGATGAACAGAATTACTGCTGTAACCAATAATCTCCTCGTTTCTAGATACCTTCTGGAGGGGACAGTCATCACCACCAGTCCTTTTCTGAGGACAGCTCCTCTGACACTGAATCTCCATGGATGGCCTGCACAGAACCTGCCTCACCACTAACATCCTTCAGATGAGCCCTGCAGGCTGACCTCTCTTTTTCCTTGTCCAACATGTCCCCTTGCTTCTGTACTGGAAGTGAACAGAACTAACACACACACTGGACATTGGACAAATTAATTTCTTAAGTATTTCCCCAGCATCTGATTGCTGGTATGGAGAATATCTAGTGTGAAATCAGATAGAAGCACTACAAGTGACTAAGCTGTATGTACAGAAATACTGTACAGAAAATGTACAGAAATACTGTATGTAGGCACTAGAAGCCTTCCTCAAGAATCTGTACACCTTTCTCTAAGTGATAGAATGTGAAATTGTATAAAAAATTTCAATGTTTGAAAAGCACAAAACATATAGAGGAAGAACATATATTAGAAACTGCAGAAGCTACTGGCAACCATTATTATTCTGCTCTCTCTCAACAGTACTGTCATTCTGATTGAAGTGCAATTCTTCAAAGTCTCACTGATTGCCTTAAAAATTATCAATATGGAAGTAATTGTAGGAGAAAACTTGTGCACACTGCCTCTTTCACACACAAGTATTTATTGAACCATTGTGGATGCCAGATCAGGTGCTGAGCATGAGATGCCAGATAATACTCACAGAAACTGCCTCCAGGATTTGTTTGACAGCATCAGCAGCATCTCGTTCACTGTAGTATCCCTTTTCCACAATCCTACAGAAAAAAGCAACACAATTAAGCATTAAGGTGAATAAATAGTGAAGGTAGATGCTTCTTTTCAAAAATGAGATAGCAAGCAATCAAATTTAAATATGACCAGGACAGTGGAGTGTCCCAAAGAGACTAGAAAACAACCCATTTGCAATTTAAGTTACCTTTGATTTCCAGTTAAATGAAAGACAGGAGGTAAAATATCAACTGGATAAGAGGCTCATAATATAGGTACATATTCAGTTCAAAGCTTTTGAAACTATCTGACACTCAAGGAATCTGAATTACTGAAAGACAAAACTATTCAACATTTAGGAACTGATTAAGCCCCTCCTCCCCAGTTAGTTAGTTAGTTAGTTAGATAGTAAGATATAAAACTAAACCACTATGCCATGCACACACAGATCTGAATTATTCAAGAGAAAAGATTGGTGTAAAAGTTTAGTAGTTTCAAATTGTCCCTCAAGTGTGATGGGCTGAACAACTATCTTTTTCCCTTCATCAGTAGAAAACTATCTGCAAAGAAACACAATTTTTTTACAGCTAAAGCTATTTTTTCTTTCAGAAAAGTTACTTTTTCTTACAGAGTCAGCAGAAGACACAGATTGGCACAATGACATACAAGCAATTAATAAAAGAAGAATCTATAATTAAGAAATCCTAATACTCTATCTAAGATACTGAAAGGTCTTTTTACTAATGTTTTAACTGATCATAGTGTTTATGAACTACAATAATTCTCCCTCAGAGAATGACCTTAAAGGTCAGATTTTTGACCTGAAGTCTTGATATTTTTACTGTATTAATTTTTCAAAGCCTAAGAAAACATAGACAGATGTTGTCTAGAAACAGAACCTTGCCTACAAGACATTTTAGAAATTGATATTCTGCAAGCAGACAAACCAGTTTTATAAAACAATATCCTAAAATCCTCATGAAGCAGTACAGGAGCCTTTAATGTCTGAAGTCACTGGAAAGACCTTCTGCCCCAAGGTCCATAAAAAGGCTCTGCTGGTGGCAGGAAGGCTATCCTTCTTTCTCCCCACTGCTCCTGTTTTGCAAGAACTTCTTATCACTTCCTTTTACAGAAATAACAGATTCATGTTGAGTTACCATCAATGCAGCTCCTCACAGCTTCACAAAACTGACAGGAAAGGTGCGACTAACATATATATGAAAAGAGTTACTTTATACTCATTAGAGCATCAAGTGATTAGAAGTAAGAAACAATGCAAAAATAACACTCCACCAGAAACAGAGGCAACAAGCATGGCACTGTGGAAAGCAGTCTACACCGAGATATTCCCAATCAGCTGTAACTACTTTACACTCATTGTGTTCACAGAGAACTGAGTCTATTCATGTGGCAGCAAGTAATCCCTCTCAAGCAGCTCTTCTATTTCATCTTTATTTCTTTGCTGCATAATTGCTTGGGATTATTTCGACAGGCTTGTTTGGTTTGAGTTCACTGGGTTTTTGACAACCCTTTAGCTGTCATGCCATGTGCACTGCTTTAACTCCTTTGCTTTTTTTGTGCTTTCAGCCCTTCTCCTGTTTTGGTCATCTGTTTACACATTAGGGAGAGCTTTACTGGACCTTATCACCCTAGTGGGAAAACAAAGCAAATCTTGTTCACTGAGACATTATAGAAGCTTTTAGCCTGAAGTATAGGAAAGAGGTTACAAAAACCTAAAAATTACACAATAAAATTCTACATTTTGCTTGAAGGCTAAGTTACTCCTTAGCCATTTCAGGCCGAATTATCCTCTTCTGTTGGATTACATAGTGAGACCTGAGCCCCAGTGATGCTCTTACTTAGTTATTTATTCCCCCAAATACACTGGCTTTGCTTCCTCCTCCTTTTTAATTCAAATGAAGTATTTAGTTTCAGCCAGATGTACCTGTCTGTAGTATCCACCCTGCCCCACGCACTGAGGCCACCAGGTGCAGGATAACCTTATGCACCTGACCTCAGAAATGTGCAAGGCAGATTTTAAGGCTTAAAGAGTATTTAGAACACTCTGATTTTTCAACGTACCTCAGACTTAGATCAGAGAAATACGAAGTAATGCAGTTACAATTCACTTTATATTTTTCCCTAAATCCAAAAAATTTCTCCTTTTTCGGGGTGGTAACTCACGTCTTTGTTCTATCTTTCTGAAACACATAAACCAGGGAAATGAAAAAAAAAAAAAAACAACAAAACCCTTAAAGGCAGTCTATAGCTTTATATTTTCCTCCACTCCTCAAAATCAAAGAAAAGAGAAGCTTCCTGTAAATGTCCAGCCAATGCTAATTAGCTGACCACTGGAAAAAAGGGAAGAATCAAGGAGACACTCAAGACTGCCCTCTTAATCTTAAGATGAGTCCACACTAACTTAGACAATATATGCTGGTAAGGATAGCATGTTGCTCTCAATTATTTATATTAAACACATAGCAGAAGAAACACAGACCTTGTAGATGAAGCCTTGTAATTTACACTTTAAAATAAATTAATGTAATGAAGTATGAATATGGGCCTGTATTTCTGGAGAACAATAAAAAACAACTGTAGAAATATTGTGCCATGCACTGGACTCATATGCTAATGCTGTTTGTGACTAACATGCACTGGCAAGCCAATAACAGATTATGTCATATAGAGTAAACTCTCCAGTTTTCCCGAAGTCTAGAATTCAGACTTATTGAGAATAGAAAACTTAACTCTTAATCAATAATAATGTAGCAAATAGAAAACCTAATATTCTGTGACTTAAATAAATGAAAAGAGATGTATCCCTTTCTAAAGATGAACATTTATTTCTAAGGGTACTCTGCTGTAGAACTAAAACATGGCTATTAGGCAGTAAGGAGGTGTACTGAAAGAAGATTATCCTGTAGTTTAGGTCATATAGTAATGCTGGGGGATCATTTGCATATTTATTTTTTTGCATCCTCCCTGTGATAGTTTACACAAGACAAATGGTAGGTGTGCCAGCAAGATTCCTACCTGAGACCAAGGAGTCTTTAAAAGTATTTTTCAAATTCAGCCTGCAGATTAACAATGACTCATTGCCCTTTTTTCTATAATGGGGAGAAAACCTGCAGGAATATCTTATTTCACTGTTATTGAAGCAAACTCCAGCTATTTATATCTAGTTTACAGGATGATCTTTGACAAAAGCATGGGTGAAGGATGATTAAGCCTGTGCTGAGAGGATAGAAATATAGGGACAGCAGCAATAAGGAACGAATTAAATATTCTCTTTGATATGCAAATGAACGAGCAAGGTAGGCCAAGAGAGTGCTAGAGAGAAAAGCTGTGAGGAAGACAGCAGGGAATCCAGAACTATTTGAAACCAGAAAAAAAGCTTGGAGAAACACTTAATTTGGTGCTGCAAGCATCCAGGAAATTTAAGATGCAACTTCAAAATGAAGACATTCTAGACCAAGCAAAAATGCAATGTGATTTGTGTAGGATCCCTTTTTCATGGTTATGCATGCACATTTATTTAAATATCCTGATCCAATTGTTTACACTTTTATGTGTCAAGATACACATTTAGCAGAATGTCTACTAGATGGACAGCAAGCCAGAGCACTCCCAAAGCACCACCTGACTTAATCTTGTCTTTCCAAGCACATGTCATCATGTTTGAGACAAATCCACCTCCTTCTATATAGAGGAGCAGGGAAATACTTCCCAGAGCCCCTACTCACTGCCCTCTCCCAGTGTCAGCAGAGTTGGAGATGTCATTTGGGAACAGCCCCAGTCCCATGGTGCTGAGGCACATCTCAGGCACCCTGCAGAAATCTGTGTTATCATGCTTCCTCAGCTACTGCTGCTGCCCAGAGGTAGAAGAGCCTTGCCAGGTAATGGGGCTATAACAGATTTAGCAGTGAGCAAAACTACCCTTAGCATCACACTGCCCAGCAAACATGTGGAAATGGCATAATGTGTTTCTGGGGACACATGCTCTCCTACAGTTGATATTCTGGCAGCTTCCATCACCAAACACATGTATGTGTTCAAGAGTTTCCTAACTTTCAGTAATCCAGATTCCAACTGGCCTTTCCAGTGTTCCTGTTCCTTATGAGCACTGGAAGTTTTCTTGCAGTATAAATTCTTTAGGTTTGCAGGTGGTTTTTGGTGCAGCCTCTGTACCACAGAATTGCAGCTCTTGCTACTTTTTTAATAATATTTCCTTATTGCATGTCTTCATCAGTCTACATCTGCAGATGCATAACTCTTAGCAGCATCCACCACACCCCTGCAGCCTCCAGGGTAATTTGGAAAGACCATGTAATGGATTTTACTCCTTTTGGGGCATTCCTCCTGGTATTATGCTTTAATTCACTGTATTTGTGTGAAGCCATGGAAAGCAATGGGCCATCTCAGTAAATGGAGGGAGGTGGTGGCCACACCTGCTCTGCAGAAATTTTATTACTGGTAGAGGAAAAAAAAGAAGAGTACAGTCCAGCTAAGCTGAACACATGGAACCTGAAAATCAATGAAGAAAGAGATGGGGAATCCCAATGCATCATTTTAGAATCAATTTTCAGAGGAGTATTAAAACTATATTGATATACAATTTCACACTTGACTAGAGCGTGTTTCTGGGAATCATAAACAAGCACATCAGGTAAGTGAAAATAATCAGTCTCCTACAAGAACAAACAAGTGAACATTTCATCAGAGAAGGAAAGTACTAGGTTTGGGGTTTGATTTTTCAAAGAGTTACAAAACAGGAACCCAGATCTTTCCAAGTCTAGCAAGAGAAACAGAGCTTGCAGAGCTGCACTGGTAGAAAAAGGAATCAAAAACAGCCAGGAACCTGCTTTGAGCAAGGAGAGGACTCATTCAATGCCAGAGGATGCTAGACTGGGCTAGTCACTGATAGCATATACCTCTTTGTGCAAGGTTGGCAGTGCCTTAAATTCCCAGTCAGCATTTGCTGCTGTTACAGTGACACCTCTCTGGCTAAGAGTGCGGACGAGTGAACACCCTCCTGCCCTCCACAGAACCACTCTGGGCCTTTCACTGTGGCAATACCTGAAACTTTCAGCTAACACTGACCCTGAGACCAAAGCCTCTCTTTTATTTTTCATTGCTATTGAAATCAGTATCAGTACAATGAATATTCCTGCATTTTTAAATTCAACGTGTACTCAGAACTCCTGCTGATCAAGAAAATTTGAAATCTTGCCACTTTAACAAACTCACTTTTTCCTCCCCCATGCTTTACATGCACTAGTTCTTCTATTCTTAGCTTTTCTTCCCTGCTTCCCTCCCATGTGGGCCACTCTACCCATCCTCCAGTCTTGCCTGAAATGTGAGCAGGTAAAGTCTGTTGCTTTTCTGCCTTCACTCATATTAGCAAATGCACTTCGCTTTATGCTAATTATTCTAAACAGTTACTCTAAAATTTGCAATATTTAGCAATCATTTAATGTTGCTGCTATAAATACTATTTCTTCACAATCTGGTAGCATTTGAGTAATAGCTGAATTTAGAAACATATCATGTGGCTTGCAAAGTCCTGCGAAATCAACATGGCCATCTAAGACAGTAAAAATTATTGTACTTTATCAGTTCCCTACATTGTTTTGCTTTCTTTAAGCACTGTCTGTATTTACTTTGCAGACCATCCTTTATAACTATTGTGACATAAAAAAAAAAATCACTCTTTTTAGGGTCATTTTCATTCTGCCTCTAGCTAGCTTTTACCTGAAACCCTTGCACCACATCTTAGCTGTGGACTGTGTCATGCTATTTCATGTATTTCATGTATTTCATGTACAGGCACAACACTGGCCAAGATGCATAAAAGTTCTGTTCCAATGCCAGTATGTGCTACCAATTTTAAAAACTGTTTGGTTCTATATAATAAATGTTAATTTATCTGAAATGCTTTGGTTGTCATGGAGATTTTTTCTAAAGCTACTCAATTCTTATGCAAATTCTTGTATTCAATTAAAATGAAATTAGAAGATTTCTACAAGCTAAAATGAGACTAAAAACTAGTAGAAACAGGAAAAGAAAATTACATCGCTCTATTCAATAGCAAAAATGGTTTCCACAAGGGACACTTTCTCAATGAATGATTCACAGATCTATTGGTTCTTGTCTGTATTGAGGTGATTGCAATTCCTGGTTGCTCTAATATATCTGTTTAGTTAAAAAAAAAAACAGTTTCCCACATAAATATGTATGCATTTTCCATACTACAGAATTGAAGGATAATAAATATTTTAAAAAGTAGCTCTGATTCAGAATCTCCCTTATTCCACAACCATCTTCACATTCCAGAGCAGACTAGCTGTAACTGTCTCTAATGACTCAAACTGCCTGTCTGTGATCTGAAAAAAAGATAATGGGAAATACTGACCTGGATTTGAATGTGACTCCCTGTGAAAAAAACTAGAAGTTTTTCTTCAATATTGTGTTTAGAAATGAAATTCAGCACTGCAGTCATTCAGGAAAACTGTTTTTCCTCCATTGTTATTAAGCAAGACACACTCTCTGATAAATGTGGCATGCAGAAGAATTTAGAGAAAGATTACATATTTCTTATAGCTCATACTAGGACTTTTTTTCCCCTTTTTAACTTTCTAGTTCCAACTCAGCATTACTATAGCAGCCACAGAATTAGACAAGTTCACCTTTCAGGAGCTTGATCTCAGAAGATATTGTCAAAAAATATTAGTCTTTGCTTCTACAGGCCATGAAGCCACAGTGCTCAGGAACTGGCTGCAAGCTTCCCTCTCAAAAGTTTCTGTGTAACTGGCTGTGTGAGGCAATGCAACAAATGAAATTACTGAAGCATGTCACAACTCCTGCCTGCTGAGAGGGGGCGATGAAAAGAATCCCTGAAAGCTTGCAAAAGAGGCAGTAGCCTGGGAAGGGGAAAAGAGCAGCACTGAAGGCACTGATGAAGCTGCCCTGACCACAACTGGTGAGGCTTTAATTGGATTTCTCTGGCTAGCTAAGGGCCCCATGATATGGGCAAGATGTGGCAATCTGAAGTAAGTCCAATAGAGATAACTGACATGTAGAAAACATAATGGGAGACAAAAGATTGCAGGGGCAAAGAAAATAGTCTTTCACAATCCTCTGCTGCATGAGAGTTTGCTATAAAGTTTGCTTTAAAGAATAAAGTAATCACCTTCTCTCTACCTGCTGGGGACAAAGCAAACAAATACTGGCCAAATTTACAGAAAAAAAAAATTCCCAATATTGACACTGAATATAATTATCACTCTAGAGAGTCCCTGGAAGACCTTACACATAAGACTACAGAGGTATTTAAGAAACAAAAGCCAAAACCATTGATACCCAAGGACGGTGGAAAGATCCTACCTGAGTTCATGTGACCCACCTGCCCACTCCACCCCTCCATACCAAGCCAGTGCAGTTCTAGCTGCCATTATATTTTAAACATATTGCCCTGGAGCTCACTCTGGCAAATCACCTACTTCCTAGCAAGAGTGAACAACTGACCATCAAATGCTTGCATAACTCAGATTGTCTTTATATTCCTCTATGTCACAACTCCCAAGAGCATTCACATTATCATTATTTGGTTCAGGATTATTTCAGGTTCACTGCTTCCACACCTTCTTTTGTGGCCTTGGCACCTCTTACAGTGCATAGGTCTGTGACACATTCCTTACAACATGACTAAAGGTTAACACTGAATTGAGAAACACATTACCTAAAACGTACTTCCTTTTCAGGCTTTCATTAAAAAATCTCCTTAATTATCCTTATGATAATTAAGGAAATGCTCTAAGAAAAGCATTTCAGTGTCCTGAATATTTAGGATAACTGTACTTCTTCCTAAAACATTTTGACTTCACTTTACACTCTTGTCATAGTGTACAAAGCAAAAAAGCAATGAAGTCCAAAATGTACAAAGCATGCATGTCCTAAGTGACTTCATAATTTCAGAAGAGGTGTTGAATCAATGCATAGAAGACACATCATTAGCACTTGGGTCAGTTACAGACTTTCTGTATGTACATATATATGTAGAGTACAGTTATATGGGCTGTAGGTATATATATTTGAACAACTGTCAAAACCTCTCTGCATTACAATAAAATAAGAAGTTAAAATTTGTTAATAATATGGGAATTCAGCTAAGCTTTAATCAACCTTCCAATTAATTTAACAGGGTAATTTAACTCTTCTAGTTTGCTTGCCATACAGATGATATATATATATATGTTACAATGCTAAGGCTGTGGTAGAAAACTGAGACTACATCTGTCAGAGGAGCTACAATCACAAGAACCTGCTGTATTAAAAATATCTGATAAACTAAAGAGCTCCAGAGGCACTGATGTGTACAATTTACAAAAGGTTTTCCCAGTTTCCAGATCACTGATCACCAAAAAAACCCAAAAGTGTAAAGGCACTATAACAACTCTGTATGAGAACAAAATACCAAATTACATTGCAAAGACTACAAATGAGCATTAATGCACATTTTTATTCTGAAATTACTCAGTTTTATCAGTACAGAAGCTAAATTCAAGAGAAACCAAATGAGCTACTAAGATATCAAAGAGCACTTTTATCAGAGCTCTGTGTCTTGACTTTCAGCTTCAGAGAATAGGCAGAGTTGGTGCAGTCAAGTCACCGACCTCTTTTTATTTTTGCCAGTCCTGAGTGTGGGATCTGTAAATGGTTTCATGAAGCAGGGTGTCCAAAGGACTTCTCCGACCCCTGTTCAGAAGACAGATAGATTGCCATGACACAATGAGACTAGGGCACTGAAGAAAACAGAAGGTGCTATTCTGACACTAGCTCATAAAAGACTCCCACTTTAGTGACTGATTATTTCCTTGACTATTTTTGACGTCCCTTAGAAATTTTTAATTTTTAAAAACATTAAAAAAAAGGTGTTCCTAAACATTAAAAAAAAGGTGTTCCTAAAGCCTGGGAAAGGTTCGCTATATTTTGTCCTTAAGAAGCAATCATTCCCACACCTCTTAAAAAGGAAGTTCTTTAGAACAATTAATATTTTTGTTAACGTATACTATATAAAAGAAGAGAAAATGAGTTTGAACCTAGAGTTCAGAGGAAATTACATGAAATTTGAAATGGAAGTGAGTCAAGAGACTGTCAGCTGTAAGTGCTATTTTTAGACATTGTTTGGTGCACTTAACAATAAGATGAAAGAAGAAACAGAAGAGCCTGTGGTCAAGATGCCAAAGTAAAAACAAGAAGAATGTATGGATTGATATTTTTGTCTGAAGTAGAAAAAAAAAAACTATTCTTAGCAATCTAACTGTATTCTGACTATAAAGAAGTTGAAGTAAAGTTGAATTTTTTTGCTGAAATTCATATTTGTAAAAGAGATATACTGGTGATTCAGCTGAAAGACAACTGATATGAATAAAATTTGAATTGAAAAAAACAGCTTCAACAAAAGGCAGCCCATAAAAGACAAGATATCAGGTTGTGCTTTGGGGCTCACCATTGCTGGAACACTCAGAGCCTTATCAGAAGATTGTCCCTTGGGGCTCTGTCAAAACACTGCCAGTTTAAATGCACTTCAACCATGTCTGTCTGTTTTAAACACGCAGAAATGAAAGAGGAGGGCCAAGCAAATGTCAGAAGTATGTCTCAGCACCAGGCTGGAGATGCAGCACCCATAAAGAACTTTAATACCAGTTAATTTAGACCTGCTGCATTTTTCTCTCTGTCCTGGTAAACTCCTCCATGGATCTGCCACTCTCTTTGTCATTCTTTGCCACAAGCTCTTGGTCACTCCTCACTTGCTGGGTTGGCAAAAATCATCATGTACATTAGTAATAAATATTCTAATTTACACAAATTTCTCCACTTTTGAGTAGTTATATTTATTGCATTTGGAGTAGTATGTAGGGTATGATCCACAATGTGATTTATAAAGTCTGAGAAGCAGTTTTCTTTTTAAAAATACAGACAAAATCAATCTGATTTGAGCTGTATTAACTCAGGTGTCAAACTGATATATTAATTTGAATTTATCTCCCTTTAGGCAATACAACTGAAAAACTGTCATCATGAGAGTTCATTTAGCAATAATGTGGATGATTTGACAATAATGTTAAATATGGTGAAGGAAGTGAATTTTATTACCCAGAACTTTTAGTTGGAATGGCATGAAACCACCAGTACATCAACAATAGGATTCTAGAAGATTAATTGAATGTTGGGTACTTATAAAATCATTTTCATGGTGAGAGGGGTGTTTACACGGAAGAACTTACTCTGCTGCAGCTCAAATACTATTCAGAAGAAGAATGGACATCTGGGAAGGGAGAAAAGTGGAGCAATAAAACAGCTGATATAAAAACTAGCAGCATATTACAAGATTTAGGAGTAACAGCAATGAAGATATTTGCAGCCAGGAGAGCAGGACTGCTTGTGTAACAGGCCTAGTTGTGTCATTTGCTGATAGCTGATTAGAAAAAGGGATAAGAGTAACTCCTCCAGAGTACAAAAGCTGTTTTGCTGTCTGTGTATGGGTGGTAGTTTACAAATAAGGCATATAAGGTATTCCACACCCTGGAGGTGGTTCCAGGCCACACTAGAGTCCTGCTTGCCCACACAGGGTCTCACCTTGAGGACAACCATGGAGTGGATCTCAAGACCTGGTCACAGCTCTCCCTCCACATCTGACACAGCTCCTCTGCTCAGGAGGAGACATACCAAGGTCATTTTCTTTCTCCTGCGATGGGAATTATACAAGCACCGAAAAAGGTGTGCACAAGGTCTCTCTGTCAGCCAGGACATTTCCTTCATGCACCATAAAAAGATGTAACAACTGAAAAGATTAAGCCTGAGACAGGAATCTGCCCTTAGGCAGATGTAACAACTGAAGATGTAACAACTGAAAAGATTAAGCCTGAGACAGGAATCTGCCCTTAGGCAGAAAGCCAAATCTATCCTCCCCAAAACTCAGAGGGCAGCCATTGTGCATCACAATACAAGGGCTAATCCTTTAGCCCAGCTTAAAAAGGGGAGACAGCAAATGTTTAATTGGAGTCCCTAGTGCAAAACATCTTGGCTGAATATTTCTGTTTAATTATTTTTAGTTTATTAATTATTTAGTTTATTTTAGTTGAAGAGTGAAGTAATGTTCCTATTCATAGCTTAAGAGCTGAAAATAATTTAATATGCTTTCTTCTTTCATTGCTTGTTGGGTCTTTTTCCAAATCACAGAGGTCTGTATTGACAGTTTCCAGTTCTGTTGTACATGGAGCAAAGGAGGATGCAGAGTTCAGGTCTCCAAAGTGTTGGTGCTCATCTATAGCATCACAAGGGGACCCTGCAAGTCTACTGAGTGACTTTGCTTCTATTCAGAATGACAGACAGCTGGTCCTAGCTGTCCAAACTACTGGATCAAGCATCCAATCTTTTTGAAAAGAAAATCTCTGACAGTTCAAATCCCAGTCACTACTGAGTGTAGATTATAATTTGAAACTGTCAGAATATTAAATCCTGGTCTCATCAAATAATGCAATTCCCCATCCTGGATCCTATGAAGTCTTTTCTCTTCAGTTCTTCTACCACACAGATAGTTGTTGCTCAGGAATCAATTGTTTCACTGGATCATTTGTGTTTTGCCTTTGCAAAATCTCGCCGAAGACTCCTGTAGAGTATCCAGCCCTCCTGAAAATGGCCTAATCTGAAACCCAGTGGATATATAGAGGGCTACATGAAAGATAAGGCACTCTTACCAGGGCCCTCTCCAGCTCAGGACTGGGCCCTCACTGGTTCTTTAACTTGCACCATGTCTCTTCTCATTCCTTTGGCTGAGTACTAAGAGAGTAATCACCTTTCTTCTGTTGAATTTAGGATGTCACAGGAGCAGTTGCTTTTGTTGTTCAGAAATAGTTCTTGTCAAGGTTGAAGGTATGACCATGGCATAAAAAAAGGTATGCTTTTGTTTTTTCAAGTGAAAGATACTTTCAGACTGAATATTTGATGTGTATTTTGTAATATTCCTTTATGATAGTAAACTTTAATTACAGAACATGGAAAATCAAATAACTTGTCCATATGTGGACATCACTAACTGGAAATCACTAACTCCAATAAGTTAATTAATTTACTCAAGCCACTATCAAAGTTTTTCTTATCATCCCTTGCTCTAAAAAACCCAAATCCCTAGCAATAATATATCATCCCAACACTATTACAGAATCATCTCAGTTTATGCATAAGCACTTACTCCAGAAGCATGTGCAGCCTCATGAGCAAAACCTTCAGAACTCAACAGCTGTCTTGAAGAACCTTTGTAGCAAAGCCAGATGTTTCATAAACACAGTGAATACCAAAGAGAATTTTGTTCTTGTTAGTCTGCTTACAAAATTTTTATTTGACATAGCACTATCATCCTGGCAGGCTGATTGCCACCTATTATGTTTTATGATGACCTGTCAATGAGATTTTGCCAGTTTTTCCCATTTTTTGTCTGCTGTAACACACTCAATATTTTGTGCCTCTTGAACACCTTTCTTCTGCACTTACTGGCTAATTCCTCCATTTTCAACTCAGCTTTTTTTCCCAAAAGTCTCCTGATAATTACATTTCCAAAGGCACTTTTAAGCTATTTGCTGCAGATATTCATTCATGTGAATAAATCATATGCTGGTAAAATAATTCCAGTAATTATTAATACAGGGTTTACACACAGAGAAGAAATTTGAACTCTAACATCCTTGGGGAAGGAAGCTACTGGGAGAGGTATGTACAGGTAACTTACCTGTCAAATAGTTCTCCACCAGTGACTAGTTCCAGAACAAGACTGATTTCTGTAGGGGTCTCAAATATCTCCTTCAGTTTTATCTGGTAAAATGTAATAAAAAATATTTCTTTTGCTTATTTGTCTTCTTCTAATCACATCTGAAGATCAACAGTAGAACACAGACCACAGCTGGGAAAGTTGCCTTGTTCTCTCCCAGTTTTTTTGCTAGCTTTTTTTCTTTTTTTGTACTCTTTTAGTTATTCTCATACCTCAGTAACCCCTGTGAAATACAGGAGTTTAAGAGGCTTCTGCCAATCTCTCAAAGAAACCAAAAAGTAAAACCCTCCCAGGACTGAAAACACCAACTTCTACTTTCATTTGCAGAACTTCCTTCACACTGTTTCTCACTCAACTCTGTAAGAACATCAATGTTTTATCTTAAAATGGAAGTATAACTCAACAGATGTTCATGCCCACAAAGAAAACCCAGAGCTTTAATCCAGATCTGTACAGGTGAACAACAGCAGTCTTCTCTCACAAACAGAAAGGGTATTAAACAGCAAGAAAATAAATGTGGAGTGAAAGAACATAGATAAACTTACAATGTTGGGATGCGAGAGGCGAAGGAGAACTCCAATTTCAGTGCGAACAATTTTCTTGTCTACCTGGTTAAAAGTGAGGAGGCAAAAGGAAAAATTATTTCCATGTTCAGCATAGAAACTTCTAGCTGAATCACACGATGCTATGTATGAATAGCACTTCGAGATCTCCTAGAAGAGTAGGGTAATGTGAGACACACAAATCAAACATACTGTAAAGAGAAATTTCCCATTAACACAAGGTGGATACTGTAACAGAGAAATGTCCACATCCAGCAAAATTATTACAAATATACATGTGAGTCACACAAGAAGTACAATACAGGTAAGGTATCTGAAAAAAATGGGAAAATGTCTATTTTTACTCAGGTTCTGACCTTGTCTATCGCTACTTCTGTTTGTTGAGTTTATGGTAAGATAGCTGTCTTTTCAGTTCAACAGCTGTGCTGGAAAAGGTTTTTGCATGTAGGATGTGCTCCTCAAAGTAGTGTAACTTACTGCTTAGACCAAAAAAATGATGCAAAGGTCAAATACCTCCAGCCACAGAGTATAAGGTTTAACTTCAATTTGGTCCCATTATCTGTGACAGAATGATCTATTAATTCAAATTATTGGTTAAATCTCTGAGAAGATTACCCCTTCCCTTTTCAAACTGTAGTCTTCAACAATCCAGGCACAATTTATGTTCTTGGGGGACATCAGTCATTTCTCACAAGAAATACAGAGCTAAGGAGTTATTTCATTCAGGAAAAAAAATTGCAGCTCTCCTGGAATTAGAATGCTTAAGCAAGCAAGAATGGAAAATGTTTATAAGCAAATTATGAATCCTTTTATGTTTCTAAGGAAATTTAATACACTTAGGATGAAACTTCCTGGTTTGCAAATATTCTCCCAAACCCTAGAGAAATCCTACACTGATGAATCAGGGGGTTCTGAAATGAATGAGAGTCAGCAAGTCACTGTGGGGTTCAAGACTGATGACATACATGACATTTTGAGAGGGACTTGAACTGGGTTTTTTGTTTGTTTGTTTGTTTTTGGTTTTTTGGGGGTTTTGGTTTTTTGTGGAGATTTTTTTTTATCAAAGGCAAGTTTTGGTTTTGGTTTTTGCATCAGATGGGAAATGAATGGCAGTCATATAAACCTTTACAAGGGACATAAAATTACCTTTGAATTCTTAGTGAAGAAGACACATGGGTTTTTTTTATCACCTAAAAGAAGAGAGCTACTTCTCAGTAATTTATTTTTTTCTAGCATCAACAAAATCCAAGTATCCATTACATTCAGAACTACTGGATAGGCAGAATTTGATTCTCCCCTTGTGTCAGTCAGGGACAATTCCAGCTTAGTAATGCTGCAGTGCTCTGACAGTGGTGTAAATGAGTAGAGAACTAGAGCCCTCAGGGCTTTCTTAAAACTTACTGACATTCAATCTCTTCTAATGGCTCTGCCAGGAAGCAAAATGAAATAAGAAAAAACAACTCTGGACAAATTCAGTGCATGTAAGAAGGAGCAGAAATCAAACATTGAAGAGGAATGACATATTCCATTATTTGAACAACTAATTGAAGGTAAAGAATATAGTCAATAACAAAATCTTCATGGATAAATATTTGTTCTAGGATCAAGCTCAGGACCATTTAAGCTTATGACCAATGCATGCTTTATAAATGTTTTTGCTTTCTACTCCAAATGCAATTAACAAATGCTTTTTCCTGCTACATAAACACTGAGCAGCAGGTTTGAAGATAGGCTGCCATGAACTCTTCCTAAAATTCTGCGACACCAGCCTGTAGCCTTGCTCAGTTTTAACATCTTCTTGGCATCACTTTGGGTTACTTTAGTGAGTGCACTAAATGCGAATGCAAATGCACTCCATGCAAACATGGAGCAAAGGCCTCCAAAGTTCACTGCTGGGCAGCAAAAGGGTTTTGATGATTCACACAGTAATACATATTGTGACTGTTTTCACACACTTTGCAGCTCAGTCAGGATCAGAAAAACAATGTACAATTGTGCATGGACAGTAACATTCCCAGGAGAGCAGTTTAGACTGAAAAATTTACCTTATCCAAAAGCAGTGCTATAGACTGAACAACCCACAGATTGTTTCCTGCAGTTTTGAAAATGTTTGGACACCAAGTACACCTGGCAACAAGCATGGAAAAAGTTGCCCAAAATTTAAAGATGACATCTTTTGGCACTGAGTAGTTGCAAGTGAGAAACTACAGAGGCCTCCTCTCACCTTGCAGGTAGCAAGTAATTAAGTGAAAACAGGGACTAAGACTCAGTTTTAGGTTCTTGGTTTCACAGACATTTACTCTCAGACTGTAGGTGAGTTCCTCTGTGATCAAGTTTGTGACCTGACACACAACAGTAGACTTTCACACTTTGTCAGATGATGGTATGAGAAAAAGATACCTCAAAATTCAAGACGATAAGATGCAATGGCAAACGTGCTGCAGACAAACACTTAGGAGTGTTACACATTTATATGTAATGGCTATTGGGATAGATTTTTACTACAGAAATGGGCAGGCATAGGTGATATAAATTGTTTCAGAGTAAAAACAGGGACATATTTAGTCATTACATTTCATCACAGACAGCCCATTTTATCACTTTTATTATCTGACCTTCTCCTACACTATGTACAGATAGAGGTATGTGAACACTTACCTTCTTTCAGCTCCTACCAAAAAAAAAAAGGTACTTACTTATATTAGGGCCAAACCTGACTTATGTCTAGTTTGGGCAGGAATATCAGCAATTCAACTACTTATATTAAATTTTCCTATCATTATCCTATCAAATAATTTCCTGACAGAAACTATTTGCTAAGACAAGAGTCTGGCATCTTACTCTAGAGTCTATGTTGCTATAGTAACAATTTTTAAAACTCGGATAATTAAATCAAAATATGCCATTTACCGCAAATGTTTGGGCAAATTAAATATGTTAGGCTAGATCAAATACAGTGGTCTGATTAGTGTATATGTAGTAACTGATCAAAATGAGGTTGCAAAACTCTTTATTTTGTCTCCCCCTTTTTGGATGCAATTTACATAGGCAGTACAGTGCTTGAAAACTATCTGAGCTTTCCTTTAATTAGCATTACTCCCAGGAGCATTAGTGAGATACGTGTGAGTATACTATAGTCAAGAAAAATGGGATCAGCAGAACTGTATTGTTTGTGAAGTGAAAAAACAATCAAATGTTAACTTTGAGAGTTTTCAGTTTCACTAGTTTAGCAATTATCCTTCTATCCTTTATTCTTTGCTTTTAATCAATGCTAAATGGACTAGAGTACGCTTTTGGTCAAATATTTCATCAGTATGATTTCTACTTAAACGATTACTCTGTGTGAAAAACATTACTTCTGTGCCAGTTCGTGTAAATACCTGGTCAGGTGATTTTAACACTGGTGCAATTTTACTGAGCTGTATTTTCTGAATTTGCAAACTTTACATTGCAAGTAACCCAGAGGCATTTGCTGTGATAGGCCTGCTGAGGAACACCCATGTCAATTAGAGAAGGCATTTGACAGGTAAACCCAAACCAGTTATTTATCATCCCTTCATTGCTGACTCGGGGCTTGAAGTTTCCCTGTCATGGGACAAAAAAAACCCAAACAAAGTTGTTAGATAGCCTGTGATTATTAAAACCCACAACACCTACGTGATTCCACAGCTTACCCCTGGAAGCACATGGAATGCTGAAAGGCAGCAACTCTGCAAGAACTTCTTTGTAGGTGCTACGCAGCCACTGCCTGGTGCTGTGGCTTCCAGTGCTCCTCAGTAAACTGTAGCAAGCAAACAGGAGCTGTGACTGTACCACAGATAAGCACCTGCATTCTGGCTTTAATCTAACTAGAAAAAGTACCTGCAGCAGCAAAGATCTAAAAGCCTGAACCTGGGAGCAAGAGGCAATCTAGGAATGCTGCTCTCTTAATTTATAATAAAACATTTACTTTAAAAGGGTGATCATTCCTGGATTATTCCTAGTATTTGCCTCTCCAGTTATTTCACATCAGTAGAATTAGGTATTTATCTCTTTTATAGATATGTCTACAATTACCCTGGCTTTGAAACTTAATAGTGGTCATGCAGAAAAGGATCACTATATTTATATTCAGTGTATTTTTTATTTTTGAATTCCCGATTATTTTGACAAGAGAAAGGAATGGAAAATCCCTTAATGAAAGCTGAGATTCTTCCATGTTTCCATACCCCAAGATAGTGAGGTGGAGTAATACTAAAAGCCATTGAGATGTAAAAGTGTTGTTTCTGTGTGAATTAAATGAAACAAGATAAAATAAACCACTGCTTTACACAGATTAATCCAGCTGCTGGTTTGATATAGAGCCACCCTGAAAACAGGTGGCCAACAGATGTTCTCTGTACCCTCAAACTTAGTAGAGAGCAACAGGAAGAGCACATTTCTCATCCTGCAAGTTCAGTCTCTGCTGTTCTCCTTCCCCTGGGCACTGTGGAGGCAACGGGGCACATTTGCCCAGATGTGAACACCGTGCACAGGTGACGACACTGTGCCCAGGCAATGGGTGTGAAGAAACCAATGCAAAATATCTCTTGAGAAGCTTCACAGCAGTGCCCACCTCAGGGAGCCTGTTCACATCAGCTCTGCACTGCTCCTTAATTAATATCCCACTTCTTGACTCACATGAACACTTCTAATATGAGCAATGAATTCTTTACTGAACCAGCAGGTCAGGCTCTCGCTATGTGCTCCTCTGCACTTACAGGGATCATGGTGCAAGGCATTATTAGCTTGACACTACACTATTAAAAGTGCTTCCAAGAAACAAAGTTTTATTTGCTCATACAGTAACTGCTCTGAAGCCTAAACCTTTCTGTATTTTATGGCATCAATTGCTAAATATCAGTTATTATTTTGCCTTCTCACAGTTAAGCTGAAATATTAAAACCTGTACAGACACAGACTACACACAAGCAGAGCTGTCAGTTCCCTGACAGTCTAAAAGATCTGTTCCCAATGGTCACAACTAAACACAGGAGTGATGGGTTACCCAGGCTCTCTTGAGATGATGAAGAAAAAAAAAAATAGGCTTGAATTTAAAGACTGAATTTAAATAATCTTCACAAGAAGAAGGTTCAAAAAAGATATTTTCTATGCAGTTTAAGGTCTTGCTTTTCAATTTCAGAATGTTCTGAATGACAGGAATTCCAGTTCCTGCCCAGTTTATACATAGAATATTTTCTCACTAAGTTTTTCAGTCAAGACTTCAAGGATAAAACACTTTAAAGAAGACTTCTGAATGTGTTTTTACATCTTTATAAAGATGGATAGTATTGAAATCATCTGATCTCATCTATGTATCAACGCAAGATACAGATATCAGTCTTCAGCATAAGTGATAAAGAATCACAGAGGTTACAAAAAGTGGTATGACAGAAAAATCCCAGGACAAATGAAAATAGAGACTTATATGAGACTCAGCCCACTTCTCTGAATTACTCTGATGTAATTGAGTAATCAGCATGGCAGTGGACAGTAGGTAAAAGCAGGATTTAAAAAAGCTGACCCTTCTGAATGAAAGGAAACATCATTGTTCCAACCAGGACATTTATTTAGCAACTGCTTCTGATGACTTGATTCATTGAATGACCTTTTTGAATGAAAATAACAGTTTCTCAAGTAAAGAATTCCTCCTGTGTTTTAGTCGCTGTTTTTGGTGGGACATTGCTTGACCTTCTCAGCAAGGTCTGCAGCCCTCTCTTGTGTGGGAACAACCTTTGAGTTCCTAATGGACTAATATTATTTTAAAAACAAAACTGTTTGAAATAATCTTTTTTGTATTTTAAGCTGGCCAGATTATTCTGGTTCTATGTGCACTCAAGCTTAACACAGCCTCCCTGAAAAGCACAATAAAGAACTCAATAAAGCACAACAGCAACTGCACAGCCCAGTAGTGTCTTCCCTAAACTCAACCCGGTGTTCTCACTGTGCAGGTGTGCTGTTTTGGCTGGGATACAGTTTATTTTCTTCACAGTGGCTAGCATAGGGTTGGGCTTTGATTGGTGCTAGAAACAGTGTGGATAATTCAGGGATGTTTTCTATAATTGCTGAGCAGGGCTTGCACTGAGGCAAGGCCTTTTCTGCTTCTCATTCCAACACACCAGGGAGCAGGCTGGGGGTGCACAAGGAATTGGGAGGGGACAGAGCCAGGACAGGTGATCCAGAAGACCAAAGGGACAATCTAGACCATGTGGCATCATGCTCAGGACATAAAGCTGGATGACAAGAAGGAAAGGGGTGGGGGGATAATTCAGAGTCTTCCCAAGTTCTGTGGGGTGAAGTCTTGTTTTTCCAGAGATGGCTGATCAAGTAACACAGTAAATGAATTCCTTATTTTGCTCTGCTTATGTGCACAGCTTTGCTTTGCCTGTTTAACTGTTTGTACCTCAACCCGTGAGTCTTCTCACATTTACTCTTCTGATTTTCTCCCCATCCTGCTTGGGATGAGAGAGTGAGCAGCTCCATGGGGCTTAGTAGCCAGCTGGGGTTAAACAACAACAGCGGATTACTGAGGATTTTTATTTTTACCCTATATAAGTAATTTTGTATTATTAATGAAAAAGACCCCAACGAACTATTCAATACTAGAGCAATTATTTTCTGCACACATGTCCATGCTTCCAGTCTGCAACTGTAGTCCTTCAAGTGATGCATATTCCTCAGACTGAACATTGCGTGGTTACATCAGTGTGTCTTCATTTGTCCTGTCAGGTGATTAAAAGTCTGGTAGCTGTTGGCTGCAAATGCCTGGTTTTGTAGAAGCTGAAAGACACTGATCTATCAGCATGGGATAGTGCTGTTTATCTGTTAAGAGTAAATTGTTCCATCAAAGCATCAACACTACTGTTTCTGAAGAAAACCACAGTACATTTGCAGGGAAACCATCAGATAGATACAGAAAATTCACGTGACTCTATTAACTTCAGTAGAGTAAATCACACCCTGACACACCAGATTAACAGGCCCTGCATCTTAAAATACATGGTTTCAGTAGTAAAGGTGGCCAGATTCAGGAAACTTTCCCCAAAGACACACAGTCCACTGTGAATAGGATAGTTACTCAGCCACATTAACTTGGTGGCATCACCACAGGGTGAATGGATGGGTTCAAAGCCACTTACAGCTTGTACAACACTGGTCATTTACAGCAATGTATTTTATGTGAGAGTACAAAACAAGTTATATATTCATTAGAATTAGCCTCATTATAGGTTATGGTCTAACTATATGACTAATTTGGTTGTTATTTCTTTCCCTGTCTCGTTAATACACAGATTTTTGCAAATATGCTAGAAAATTGATGAGCGGTTTATGCAAACAAATGTAAGCCTAGTAGGTATTCATTAATTGCTCACTTCAGCTATTCACTATTTATAGTGTGTTACTGCCATTGTTACTGTTCCCAAAGCTGGGTGGAGGAGGACACTTTTAAGATGCAAGAACAATGTGTAAATCAATGGTAAGCAAAACAGATGCATTTACAGTTCTATTTATAAATTTGCACTTGCTATCTTCTTGTATATTCTTGATTTTCACATATAACTTACAAATCAAAAAAATTTCTCTTCTCAGTGAAAACTTATTAATCCATCTTTTATCCTGGATGATGCATCCAGTATTAAACATCTTTGCTTCACATCCACACCATCCCTCTGAAAAAACAAATTGCCACATAAAAATTAGAAAGAGAGAGCTACTAAGTGAAAGGATGTTTCCTGTCATAATGTACAATATTTTATCTTAAAATCACTCAGAATTCTCAGGAGCCCTGAGCTGCATGATAAAGATCTGGAATACATTATATCTGCTTACATCATTAGCCAAGTGCCATGCTTGCTGCAAATTAAGAAATTTCACATGAATAATAAGCTGGTGGACCCATCCTTTTCTCAATTCAACTTGTATGAGTTCACTATCACCCAAAGAAGGTTTGGTGCATCAAGGCTACCATTAATATTACAATCTCAATCACAGATATCACATAATTCCATGTGATTAGTGAAGCACTTTTGTCTGGGGAGGACTTAATTTTCTTCATAGTAACCTGTATGGGGCTACCTGCTGCCTCACTCCATTTACAAGCAGTTACAAAGATGACAAGTAGGGAAGGCTTAGTTTTGGTGCTGATGCTCAAATGAGGTTGTTTTATTCAAAATATTTCAGGTGCGATATAAGCATGATAATGTCAGATGCCACTTAAGTCATGCACATTTCCTCTTCTGAACGATCCTGAACCTCTCAGCCTGCTGCTCAAATGACTCCTGTACGAGGAAACTTGCAAAGTCTGATTCCAGTCCATTCTTCTGGTAGGTCAGCCCCAAACATTCGTAACAAGCAATTTCCGTGGTGCTTGATAGTATCCAGAACCTGTAATTCTATGCTTACAGGACTCACACACAGGGATGCCAAAACTGCTTCAGATTTACAAGTTATATACTTTATAACCTGAATAACTGAAAAAAAAAAAAAAACCAACAGTGGAGGCTGACGTGAAAACAGGGGAGGAATCCCTTGCAGAAGATTTTCAGTGATTGAAGATTAGAAGTATTTTATATAATTGGAAATTATACAGAGAAGCATGTAGAAATGGTGAGATGGTAAAGAAAGCTAGGCAGACGTGAAACAAGCCTTTGTAACTAATTTAGAGAGCTTGCTTCTTAGATTAGAAACTGTGAGCTGAGATTTTCTTGTTAGCACTATGTGTCAACAAGGAACACTATAATTTACACGACTGCTTTTGTTCCTACATCTCTCCAATCCCAACGGAAGATCTCTCAGCTACATTAATGGCAGCATGTTAACTTGCCTCCTCTGCCAGGAACTATGAGCTGCGCTGGGAAAAAAAGGACAAGTGATTGAGCAGGCTGAGAGCAGAATGAATGTGTAGTGACTTCCCTCCCCAACAGGTCACCTTAACCCATGAATTCAGTGCACAAAGAGCCACAGGGCTCCTTTCATATTTGATCCTGTGTTCCCTGATGCTTCGTACAATTTAAGAGTAAATGGAGGAGATGCTGAAAGGGGACAATTGTAAGCTATATGAACCTGAACCAGTACAGGTGAGTATCTGAATTTCAGGAGATTTTATATCTCCGTTTATGGCCAGTGAAGTCACATGCAGATTCAGAAAATCACACAATACTTGACCTAAGACCTAACTCTGGTGCCTACTGTGTGATTTGGGTGTAATTTTGGTATTTAAAAAAGAAAAACAAATGAAAAAAAGAAAACCAGAACTGCAATACCTGAAGACCCTATAGGTGTGGAGATGAGAAGACAGATTTTACTTATGAAGTAAAGAATGCAGGGGGTAGTGGTTGATGTGCTATGAACTGTGGTACCAACTGCCTGGATACAAATACTTTACAGCTCGAGCTCCTGTGGTCCTCATCCATAAAACATGGAAATGCTAATGTGTGTTCTCACTGTGGTATTGCAGCTGTAACAGTAATGGCCCAAAAAGAATAACTGAAATTAGTTATGATGGTGAAGTGAATAATTTTCCTGGACTTCTGATTAACAGGTTTATGGCTTCTTATTTCTGGGAATTAGGGCTTTCATCTTGAGGAATTATAACTTTTCCCACAAATTCTTGAAAGCCATATAATGGAGTTATTTTTATTTGTATTTTCCTACATTTTTCCATTCAAATCCTATATTCTTTTGACTTTGCATTTTCTTATTTTTCTTATTTTATTATTTTTCTTACTTTATTATATTTCTTATTTTTCCATTCAAATCCTATATCTACTGTGTTTACTACTCAGTCCAGAAACCTACAATAATTATCATGCTATTTCTTCTTGTGGTCTATTCTTTTATCACTTTACAAAGAGATGAAACCTATATGCATTACATATTTTGCAGACAAAAATCTAAATTTCTGCAGGTTGATATTAGTGAGAGTGCTGATTAGAAGCCCTCACAAGTTAGCACATCATGCAATAGTTGCAATTCTAGCAAAAATTTGAAATCAGAATTGTCTCCAACAAATTGTAAAAGAAAATGACTTGGGTATCACAGGACTGAAATACAAAATAATCATCTTATTAATGCTATTTCTTGTTACTTATGGAAATGCTTCCAGATCTTTTTAACTGTATCTACTGAAGACATGCCCAGGTGGAGTTCGAAACATTTGCTTGTTAAATGTATGCGAAGTGTAATGTAATAGCTTGTTGGAAATGAACAGCAGTATTTGAAGATTGTGTAAAAGGAAGGGGGAAGAATAACAATGGAAGTGGGATGGGTTTTCTACATTTGTATGAAAACAAGTTATTAGTTTTTTTTTTATGTATTCAGAGTTTGGGTTTAGCTGATATATTGTTGGTTGGGGGGAATTTGGTGTTGTTTTGTTTGGGGCTTTTTCCATAAGAAAGCCATTTTTTAGTGACTTGATTAGAGAGCAAGTTTGGTTTGACAAAAACTTGTCACGAGCCTCACTCACACACACCAGTGCTGCAGCTGTCAACTGTTACAACATTCGGCTTAGAAATTTGTATTGAATCTTAATTCTAGTCTTGAGAGATCCTCTGGTCAGGTGAAGTATCACAAGGAAATAAATCCGACAGAGGTGCTGCCTTCCTTATTTCTCAGAAAAGCTTCTGTAACAGAGCCCTCAGACTGTGCTGCTTTTACAGGTGCGGTGTTAATGTCCACCTTTGCTTTTCCCTTCCTCCCTACATGGCGTTGATCTTTCTCTTAAAAGACATAAATAAATTAAGACCACCTTAACCAAAGAGCATTTATTTTATCTGGAAATAAGCCAGTTTGTCAAGTAAGAACATGCTGATTACAGAATCCTTGGTAAAATAAATCCTCTCTTCTACAGATTTCAGTTAGATTTGCCTCTCTGAGGGGCTACAAAGAACCCATCTTCAGAATAATAAGCACAGGATGACACATTTTAAGTAATAAAATGTGCATGATTTATTCCAACACCTGAACTGTGAGCACTGGAGAAAGCACTACCATTTCTTATCTTCTGACCTCTTCATACTTTAGTGCATACAGACAGCTTTCCTTTAGTTCATTACTCTATAGCTTAGAATCTCTCTTCCCCCAAAAGAACAGCTGTCACACCTGTGATGCTGGCATCACACCATACACATCAAAAAACAAAAATTCCCTAAAATACAGAGGAGGAAATTTCTTTAACAGGCTGTAAATAATGAAAGGTTTCCAAAGAGAAGGAGTATAATCTCAGGATAGCCTAAAATTTACATCTGCACTACTGCTCAGAAATGCCATCCCTTTGGAGGGTTGTGTGGCATTAAATACTACAGCCTCACAGAGCAAGAGCTTCTGGTCCTACTCCCCATCTTGTCCTTCCATATTTATGTGCATGCCAGGCACAGAGCTCCTCCAGGCTTGCTTAAAGCCACAGAGAAGACAAATCATACAACAGGAAAGCAGCAAAATGTGCATGGATAGGTTGGTGGAAGAATACCTGTGGCTGAGATAATTTCACAAAGATCAAGCAATTCAAAGCTAAACATGCCTCATTTTTGGGAGCTGGGTTTTTGACTGAATTTATCACCTAGACGATATTATCACTCAGAACTACTTGTTCAACAGTGCAATGTATACAGTAGGTTGAGTTTCCTTGAACAGCGTAACAAAGACTTGAGCTTTCTATTTTTTTCTTTTTATTAGATGATCTTTGTATTTCTGAAAAATAAGCTGTAAGGACCAGAAATGACTGTTTCGGCATACCTATAAATTAGGTAAGGAAGAAAGAAATATAATACGTACTGTCAATTCTTAAAATCTTAAACCAAAGTTCTGACTTACTCAGGAACAACACAGCAATTCAATCTAAATGGCAACAGAAAAAATACTATTCTATATTAAGTGATTTTTATACAATGGCTGCACTACACAATGTAATACAATACAACGTACTGCAAGTTTTAAATAACTTCATGTACATAGGGCAGGTTTTTGCAATGGTAGAAAGGGATTTTTTTTCCCTTTTCTAAAAATTAACCTAACACAACCATTTTTTGTTTGCTTGTTTCTTTGCAAGGACTAAAACATCTAACAAATTTATTTTTCAGTTAAATTTCCACTTTCATTGACAGGTGTCTGATTTTATAGCTTCTAGAGCAAAATATCTATTGGTAAGTTAGTGCAGAAAATAAATGTTTTAGTTCTCTCTTATTTTGTAGAGAATTTAGGGAAAGTGAATTTCTTTGTTCTTCTTTAGATACTATGCATTTGATGGACTTCTACTCAAAAGCCATTTCTTTTGCATTGTAGGGAATCAGAAAATGAAAGCCAGACTCCCCTTGCATGAGGGAAAGCTGAAAATAAGCAGTGGAAAACTCAAAGTTTCACTGCCTTATTTCTTTATTCAAAGTAATTTTGACTGGACATTTTTTTTGTCACTCAGTGAAAACACAAGAGTGTGAACTGCATATGTATGAGATGATGACGTGGATGAAAAATGAGAAAGCCAGGAAAAATAACATGTAGTACTGCAGGTTGAGTAGTTAGGAAATTACTGTTTCCCTTTAATTACCAAGCTGTGGCCTCAGTGGTATGCATGTGTATGTGTGTGTATGTGAATAAATAACTGAAGAGAGTGTGTGAGCTAGTTGACAAAAATAGTGCTTTTACTGTGTACTGATGTACAGTGATGTGCAGCTGACTGTTTTCATGTAGGGTTACATTGACACAATTCTTTCTCTTTTTTTGAAAAATTTGAAAAAAAATCAGAATATTACACATTAATATAATATGAGGGGAAAAATTACCTTAAATTAACATAGGAATGTGAATATATTCATGCACATTTTCAATCTGAAGAAAAAAGGACACTGCCTTAACATGTCATACAAATTGGTGTATTATATCAGACTCTTGCTTTTTTGTCTGCTACTGCACCAATGTTACTGCACCAATGGAGTTGGAGAGATTAAATATAGATATAGATAAATACAGATAGATATAGCTATATAAATATAGATCTGTACACATATCTATACAAACACACAGATGTGTGTGTATATATATATATACACATTAATATATAAAATTTATAGGGAAACAGGCATATGGAGGCAGGAGGCACTTAAAATATAAATCATGTAAGACCACATGGTGATAAATAGAAGGTTTATTTTATAACTACAAACATACATAATTTTCTCCTGAAGTCAATAAAGGAACAATTTACTAATTCTGATTATGCCAACTGTGATACACAAGTCTCTACTCATTCCTCCCCTATCCTTTCCACCCTGACGCTTGTCTTCCTAATCAGTTGGGAAGGCTCAACCAAAAGCAGTGTTCCTTCAAGAGACAAGACCAAACATCTGCACGAGCCTTTTGCTGACCACTTAATACCACCAATTCACTGCAACAGAAAATGAAAAACCCAGCCAGCAATATTCCCTGTAGCATTGAGTATAGAGTTTGAAATATATATCATATGAATACATAATCTTCTAGGGTGTGTATACAGGTGTTTGTATATGTGTGTCTGTAAAGCATACATGCCTAGATACATAAATCACAGAATCATTTGGATTGAAAATACTTCCAGCATCCTGATGATCCAGTCTTTGACCAACTGCCACCTTGCCAAAGAGACAGGAGCACTGAGTGCCACATTGTCATTTCCTGAGTACAGCTCCAGGGATGGTGCTTCCAACAAACTCCTGGGCAGCCCATTCCAGTGTCTAATCACTGTTCTGTGAAGCAATTCCTCCCAGTGTCCAGCTGGAAGCTCCCCAGCTGCAGTTTGAGGCTGTTTAATTTCACCCTGTCTTTTGTTACCTGGAGAAGAGGATGACCCTCATCCCACTACAACATCCATTCAGTCAGATTTAGAGAGCAATAAGGTCATCTAACCCTCTTTTTCTCCAGGCTAAATGCACCCAGATTCCTCATCTGCCCCTCAAAGGACTTATCCTCCTTCCCCAGCTCCATTCCCTTCTCTAACACTTCAATGTCTCTCTTGCCATAAGGGATCCAGAACTGGACAGAGGATCTGAGATTCAGCCCCACCAGTGCCAGGACAGAGGGATGGTCAATGCCCTGGTCCTGCTGCCAGGCTACTGTTCATGACAACCAGATGTCATTGGCCTTCTTGGCCACCTGGGGCACAACTGGCTCCTGTTCAGCTGCTGTTGACCAGCACCCCCAGGTGCTTTTCCACCAGGCAGCTCCCCAGACACTTCTCTCCTAGTCTGTAGCACTGCAGGGGCCTAATGTGACCCAAGAACAGGACCTGGCACTTGGCTTTGTTGAACCTCATACAAGTGGTCTTGGCGTATCAATCCAGCCTGTCCAGATCCCTCTGCAGAGCCTTTCTGCCCTCCAGCAGATCAACACTAATCTAACTTAGTCTCATCCATGACCTTATGGAGGGTGCAACAGATCCCCTCATCCAGATCATAAATGAAGATATTAAACAAAACTGAGCCCAACACTGATCCTGGGGGGGCACCACCAGTGACCACAGGCCAGTTGGATCCAGCACCATTCACCACCATTCAAACGCCAGGCCATCCAAATGGTTTTTAACCCAGTCAAGAGTGCACCTGCCCAAGGCATGGGCTTCTGGCTTTTCCAGGAGAGTGCTGTGGGAGACAGTGCCAAAGGCTTTGCTGAAGTTGAGGTAAACACATCCACAGCCTTTCATGCGCTCACTAGGCAGGTCACCTGCTCATGAAAGATCAGGTGGGTCAGGCAGGACATGCCATTCCTGACCCCTTGCTGGCTGTGCCTGATCCCCTGTACTGTCCTGTATGTGCCATGAGATCGTATTGAAGATGATCTTCTCCACGACCTTCCCTGGCACCGAGGTCTGGCTCACAGGACTGTACTTCCCTGCATTCATTTTCCTGCCCTTCTTGTGAATGGACATCACATTACCCAACCTCCAAATCATCTGGGACCTTCCCAGTTAGATAGAACTGATGATCAGTGATGCAGAGCAGCTTGGCAAGCTCCTTTGCCAGCTCCCTCAGCACCCTTGGATGAATCCCACCTCGTCCCATGGACTTGTGAGTGTCTAAGTGCCTCAGCAGGTCACTCCCTCCCTACTCTTGGATTGCACAGGTCTGTTCTGCTCTCTGTTCCTATCTGACATCTCAGGGGCTGTTTCCCTGAGGATAAACAGGCCTTACTGTTGAGGACTGAGGCAAAGAGGGCATTAAGTATCTCAGGCTCTTCCTCATCCTTGGTTCCAGTGTTTGCCTCTGCATCCAAAAAAGGATGGAGCTTTCCACTGGCCCCATTTTTGTTGTTGATGTATTTATAAAAAACATTTTCCATTATCTTTCACAGCAGTGGCCAGATTGAGCTCTAGTTGAGCTTTCATATTTATCATTTTCTCTCTACATGACCAGTGATATCCTTGTACTCTTCCTGAGTTGCCTGTCCCTTCTTCCCAATGTGCATGTGTGTGTACACACACACGCACACACACATATATACATATATACATATATACATATACATACATATATGTGTGTGCGTCTACATGCATATGTGCAAACATGAATGCAATTGAGACTTTTTAGATATGCCTTATAGACCATTATAATCTCCTTCAGACCCTAACTCCAGATACGCAACTCCAATTAACCACAAGGGAAGACTATAACCTTTACAATTTGCTCACTCTTCTTTCTGATCCACAGATATATAGTATCTGTTGTCCTCAAACTGTCTAACTTATTTGTACAATTGGGAATCCCATCCCAACTATTTCCAGAGTGTGTATTGCTTGAAAGCTGTTGTTCTGTTTCAGATCTGAGAAAAAACTGATAGGCCTAAATGTTTGTCTGATTTTTAATATGTCTGCAAGAAGAATGCTGCTTCATATATACTGATTTTGATAAAAGTGCTGCAGAAGTATTATTTAAGCATCACAAACTGTGTGAGGAAGGATGCTCACACATAAAAAAGAAGGAAATCCAAATAAAAACTCTCCAAAACAGTCTCTATACTTGTATGTCTCACTGACAGAGACAGACAGGGTCTAATATTTCATAATACTTAAGGGCTCTTAGGGGACAGCAGTTATCAATTAGAAATATTAATCAGGCTATCCTTCAAAACATTGCTGACAAGAAAATCAAATAAATATCACCTCATTTTTATAGATGAAAAAGTTGAAACCAAAAGAAATACTGGGAATACACCAGGACCCAGGCTACAGACAACCCAGCTCAACCTATATATATATTCTTTCAGCAGAGCATGTTGCTTTACTGCAATGGCAGCTCCAAAATTACTTCAGCTGCAGTAGTTAGCATTTGGTAGACCTATAATGTAGGCAGGCATTTGGTGTCTTAGTTTAGAAACCATGTAACAGAGCCCATCTGTTCTCATCACTATTTTTAAAGCAACTTGTCCAGACTCAGGTAGGAAAGTTAAAGTGGAGGTGGATCTAATTTCTTGGAAGGCGTTCACATACCCAGATTCTGAGATAACCTCCAGGCTGCTTAGCTTCCTCAAAATACACCAAAAGGTAGAAAAGCAGATGAGAGTTTTCATATTAAAAATACCACATATATATGCTTGCTTCCTTAGATAAGTGCATTCTTCCTATATGATCCACATGCTATATGTTTTTTGCAGCAACAACCACTCCAGAACGACTGGTTGTAAATATCACATAATTTTCAAGTCCCAGTTTAAGAGCAGTAATAATAGAATAGTAAGTAAGAATAGAAGTAAGTAGAATATAAGCAATAGTAAGAATAGTTTTTGTAAAGTGTATCCTAAAGATACTTCACTTTTCTGTAGCACTGAGACATCAAGGAGTGGTAAAATGCATAGTGAATAGCAAAACAATCTCATATTTGCAATTGTAAGTGTAAAAGTTCATCACAGTACTCTGCTCATTTGATGACTTTTCTGAAGTGCTATGTGATGTGCTTTTGCTTCTTTCTTGCTTCATGAAATAGATTTCCCCCCACAGAAATTACATGGTTCCTATCTTTATATTTACTACCTGTATGGAATTTAAGAGACCTGCTAAACATAGCAAATGAGCATGCAATGCATTTCAGTTATGCTCAGGAACTTCTCACAAAGGTTGGGTAAGGAAATCACAGCCAATATTTTTTCATGCTTATTAATCTGACCCATAGATGTTGGGTTTTAAACTTTTTTTTTTTAATAGCTCTTAAGAACCACTACAAATTTTATTTCTTGCACATTATTGGAGAGTGTCTCTCCTGCTAATTCAAAATTATTTTTTCTCAGGCCTCTTTAACCCTTCTGACAGCTATTTTTTAGCAGTTCTAGAAGTTAAAATTCTAACTTGCCTCTTAGCTTCCCAACTTTGACATTAAGACACTCACCAGGTGTAAGAACCATAGGTGTTCTTTGAACTGAATTTTATTCACCATAAGTGTAACTAAAGGATTTGAAACTACTCCTGAACTTGAGCTGAATTTGACAAAACTAAAATCAACAAAAAATGGAAACATTCTGCTTCAATAATTTTGAAGCACAAAAAACCTTTTTCCTCCTCCCTTTGGAATTGTAGAAAATTTGTGTTACTGGTTAAGAATTATTAAGCCTCTCAACTGAAATAAAGTATTATGAACATTTTCTTTTATTTTTGTCACACAGAAAGGTCTATATAAATATGTTTTGTTCTGTTACTCTTCAGTGGTTTAACTAGCAATAAAAAACCCCTAAATCACAGATGAAACCACCCACGCCCACAGGTCCCCTCAGAAATTAGCACATAATCTACTGTTATTTTATTAAAGGAGACAGTAAAAACATATTAATTGCAGAACCTTCTATAAACTCAAACCCCTATACAAGCATGTATTCTCTGAATTGGATGATAGGTCTTGCCCAAAATTTTATTTGCTCTTAAATAAGAATGCATTAATCATACAAAATGAAAAATTACTGATTCCATTTAAATGGAAAGAACAGAGCTATTTTATGTTTCTTGCAGTCTGTTCCTAGTGGACTACTTCAGTCCTAAAGGATCATATGTTCTTACCTAAACTGTTCCTATGGGACAAAAGTAATAATTTCTAATGCTTTACTTCAAATTACAGCACTTTACTGATCTTAACTCAGAAATGTGGAGCTGCCCATTCAGCTACCAGCCTCCTAATCACACATCACTTGTTATCAATTCCAGAGCAATCTGGACCACGCTATCCCTGTCCCTCATCCTGTTTTTACAGACCTCTTCCTCAGAGAGTCAGTCTTGTTCAGAGCAGCAGACTATTTCCATTCCGTCAGTCAGTTTCAGTGGAAAAATCAGGAGTATTTGCTCTTTTGTCATCTTCCTTTCATGTGCTCCCATTCCTTCAATTCCCTAAGAAGAGAACTGTCTACCAAAAACAATCCTAGGGTCTTCTTTTCCTCCCATCCCTTTCCCTCCACTATTGAACCTCCATTCTTTGTTCTAATTGTTTTCAAAAAGCCAACAGGACACTTAAGCTGATCAGCATTTTAGTACATGACTTGGCCCACACATGGTTATTTTTATACTGAGACACTCAGAACAAAGATCAGACCTCCTGCTGTAGGAGCACACTAGCACAGATAGTTCAGTTCTTGTGGTAATAATTACATCTCCAAATTGGACAGACACAAGGCACATCCTTAAAGCATTGTCTCCCATGTTCTCATTTACACAGAACAGCTCAGTTGCTTAAGAGGATTACTTGTTTATACAGCAAAACATCCCAAAGTGCATCAATTACACTAGGAACGTTTCAGCTCTGTGAACAGCTTAACCACACTGCTAATATAACCAAAGTTACATTAAGCCAAGCTAATTCTGATGTGAAAACAACTTACATAACTATAGTCTTTTCCTTCACTACCATTAAAAAAAAACCAAACCTGTGTTACAGTAAGTCAACCGAAGTCAAAACTAAATAGTTTCAGACACAAATAAACAGATCAAGCATAAATGCATGAATGTGACAATTGTAAACATTAATTAATTTCCAAGAAGGCAAGAAATCAAAAGACAAAAAGAAATCAAAAATAAAAGAAGTACTTTTTAAGAATTACAATTCTTCCAAGTGCATTACAGAATGAGAATTATAGGACAGTATATTCCTAAAACATTATGGGAATCACAAGCTGTCTCAGTTTGAAAAGGCAGGTATCTGCTAAGGAAGGCAGGAGCCCCCCTTGAAATGGGAAATGAAAACTTCCTCTCTCCAAATTATTATAGTTTTGAAATTAAGGAGCTCTCAGGCAAAGATATGGGAATAGGAATAACAGTTCTTTACTAGGAAAATGAAAATAAAAATGTAGTAGTACAAAAAAACCCAAAAACCAACCAACAAAAAACCCCCAAACAAAACACTGACAGAGTCAGAATACAACCTGAAACCCTGTTGGTCCAATAGCAGTCCAATTAAATGGTGGCTGCAGTCCTGCTGGAGTGACAGATGTCGTTCTGTTGAAGCAATGATCCTGTAGAAGGGTGCAGTTTTCTTCTGAAGGTCTAATGGTGGTGTAGATGGGTCCAGTCTTCCTCTGGGAATCCCGTGGAAACAGGCTGCCTCTGGGTGTTCCAAATCTCGGACTATATCCAGGCAGGAATGCTTGGCTCCTCCCCCTGGGTGGAGCATCTCAGAAAGGGATGATGTGATTTTATCAGTCATGAAGTGAGACTCAATGGCCCATTAACAGAAGATATTCCCCTGGAGGGTGGATGGATCGTGGAAGAGATAAAGAACACTGACCCACCCAGTTTTAACAGATGGTAACCTAATACACAGTTTTGGCTACAACTTGCGCTGTAACCTAAGACATTATCTACCCCTTATTCCCTTACTATCTGCACCACACCCAAGTCAATAAACTTTATATATACATATATATATATATATATATATATATACACACACAACGAAACCTTGCACATAATTTTCGTTTAAGAGTAGGTTTCTCTGCAGTACACAATGGGTTTCTGCATTTTTCTGCATTACCCACCAAGTGTAAACAGGTCCTTGAGCAAAAACAATTTCTCGGATGGGTTTGCCTTTGCCTGAGATGGGGCTAATCCAAATGGTCTTTCTTAGAATACCTTTCATGTGCATCACAGGGACTTTATCTCCATCCACTGTGTGCAAGGCTTCAGACTGGGCAGGATCACCTCGATCGATGCACCCTCAGGTTCTGATCATCCAGGTGGCCTTTGCTAAGTTCATTTCCCAATTTTTCAAAGTCCCTCCACCAAGAGCCTTCATGTTAGTCTTTAGTCCATTGCACTGTTCAACTCTCCCGGCCACTGGTGCATGGTAAGGAATATGATATATCCACTCAATGCCAGGTGTTTATAAGGCTGTTCTTGAAATGGGTTCCGTTGTCCGACTCAATTCTCTCAGGGGTGCCATGTCTCCACAGGACTTGCTTTTCAAGGCCCAGAATGATATTCCGAGCAGTAGTAGTGAGGGACAGGGTAGGTCTCCAACCAGCCAGTGGTGGCTTCCACCATGGTCAGCACATAGCACTTGTCTTGGTGGGTTTGGGGAAGGGTGATGTAGTCAATCTGCCAGGCCTCCTCATTGTTATATTTGGACCACCACCCACCATACCATAGGGGCTTCACGTGCTTGGCCTGTTTGATGGCAGCACACGTCCCACAGTCATGGATAACCTCAGAAACACTGTCCATGGTTAGTTCCACCCCTCAGTCTCGTGCCCCTCATAGGTGGCATCTCTGCCCTGATGATCTGAGGCATCATGGGCCCATTGAGCCAGGAACAACCCTCCCTTGTGTTGCCAATCTAAGTCTATCTTTGACACCTCTATCTTTGCAGCCTGATCTACTTGCTCATTGTTTTGGTGCTCCTCATTAGCTCTACTCTTGGGGATTATGAGCATCTACACAACGGACTTCTACAGGTAACTTCTCTATCCAAGTGGCAATGTCTTCCTATTCATCAGCAGCCCTGACTGGTTTTCCCCTACACTGCCAGTTGGCTTTTTCCCACCTTTCCAGCCAGCCCAACAGAGCATTGGCGACCATCCACAAATCGGTGTAGAGGTAGAGCTTTGGCCACTTCTCTCAGCAATGTCTAGGGTCAATTGAACAGCTTTGAGTTCAGTGAATTGGTTTGACCCACCTTCTCCTTCAGTGGCTTCTGTGACCTCTCGTGTGGGGCTCCATACAGCTCTGAGAATCCCGTGGAAACAGGCTGCCTCTGGTGTTCCAAATCTCAGACTATATCCAGACAGGAATGCTTGGCTCCTCCCCCTGGGTGGAGCATCTCAGAATGGGATGATGTGATTTTATCAGTCATGCAGTGAGACTCAATGGCCCATTAATAGAAGGTATCTCCCTGGGCAGAGGACGGGTCATGGAAGAGATAAAGAACACTGCCCCACCTTGGTTTTAACAGCTGGTAACAGAATACATACTTTTGGTTACATCTTGCATTGCAACCCAAGACACTGGCATAATGAACTGATGACACCTCAAAAATTCTTTGCCCCTTCACAGGAACAGCAGACCCTAAGCTGCCCCAATGCACACGCTCTGCTTCTTTCAGTGTACCAGAAGCAAATTCAAAAGCAGCACATACAACTAAACCTTTGTTCCAGTTTAAACTTCTGTTTTACGTTAAAAGATGACAAGTTAATGCCAACATTTTGCTCATGTGAAACCCACTCATTACGTCTTGCACTGAGACCACCAGTGAAGTCACCATTTGAACATGTTCATGCCTACCCAATCACCCTCATGTTTTTACATGTGAACGTTCCTGGACATTGTGGAATAATGAAATGTTCTAACACTGGAATAAACTGAATCAAAACTATTCATCAAGCAATCTCATAGCTTGGTTGCTTGCTTTCTCTCAGACTTCTCTTCCCATTCTAGGAATGTGAACTGCCCTATCCCATGCCCCACACAGTCTTTCAGCCTGAAGTACCTCAGTCCATAACTTGCCTTTCCTCTCTTAATCTCTCGTCTTGCTTTCCATCATCTATTTTTCAGAACACACAGAAATAGCTGTAGTGTAAATATAACATATGTGGAGCTCTAAAAATAAATTATCATCTGAACTGGTTCTCTAGCAATTTCATAGTGGTAAAAAAGCCTCCACAAAATGTTTAATTTTACTTGAGTTTGAGTTGGTGTTTCAATCAGTTTCTGAAAAAAGATTAATTGTTTCATGGCTTTTTTTGAGCAAAACAATGTATTATATCAAAGAAAAAAACACTGAATATTTAAATTATTCAACGTGTCCTTTTTGCATTTTTTTTTTAGAGAAAGAAAAAGACACATTTTTTCTAAAAGTTTTTTGCCAAATCCAAGTGTATACAAACACCACCTGAAGGTAGAAGCCCAGTTTGAGGGGATAAGGCATTCCCGCTACAGTACTGTTACCTCTTAACAGCTCTTATAGTGGTGAGGACCAAAGCTCACTCATGGAAAATACAAATTTGGCACCTTATAATCCTAAATCTAGCACATTTTCCCCACATGAATAGACTGCACCAAAAAAAAAAAAAAAAAAAAAAAAAAAACACAACACAACACCCCCCCCCAAAAAAAACCCACCAAAAACAAACAAACAAACAAAAAAAAAAAACCAACCAAAAACAAAACCAAAAAAAACCCAGAGAAAATCCCAAACATATTCCAAAGCAAAGCAAACAAAACAAAAATGACTTACTGTCTTCTTCAACATTTTGACGGCGTAACGTTTCTGGGTCCCTTTCTGCCTGCATCTGTAGACAATGGATGTAGCCCCACTACATTTAAAATAATAAAAAGAATTAAAAAAAAAAAAGAAGGAAGAATAGTTGGGTTGTACATATAACTCTTCAAATCTGTCAATAAACAGAGTGTCCTACATTTCTACTCCTCTCAGTTTGGGCAAAACTATCTCACTTTCCCCCACGGATGTAGTAAACCCTCCCCACCCAACCCCAAGAACTGTCAAAACCTCTCTGTACTTAGCCAGTTGCTCAACCAACAAAAGTTGCAAGAATTTAATATCCTGCTCCCCACCCAACCCCAAGAACTGTCAAAACCTCTCTGTACTTAGCCAGTTGCTCAACCAACAAAAGTTGCAAGAATTTAATATCCTGCTTGGTCACCTTTTCTGTCTCATGGCAATTCCTGGATGTCTCCTTGGATAATCAAGTGAACACATCTTGCCTTTGCTGGATAATCAAGTGAACACATCTTGCCTTTGTTAAGGCAACACATTTGCAACACTGTTGGGTATTTTTCTAATCAACTAACTGTTGATGACAGCAATGGTGAGATAAAAAATTTTTGCACTGCTCCTTGCCCGATGGACCAAAAAGTCAAATTTGGCACTGTGGGAATACAGCTAGAGAGCAGAACTGACAGCCCTGCTCAGTTCATGACAGAAGTGGACATGTTGGCTTTGGTAGGCCATACGCCCTGGCTGCTGAAAAGCAGAACCCAGAAGAAAGAAGCAAGACATAACAAGTGTGTTTGGGTGTAAGTCCGTACCTGTCTGTGCGGGTCTCTGCTAGACTGCAGTTAAGCAATGTTATTAAGAAACAGAAATATGTTTGTTATGATTATTATTGCTTAAGCAAGGAGTTATTTTTAGCTACAACTGAAAAGGTATAAATACTGAGCTCTGGAATCAATAAACTGGCTTCATGCATCAAACCACGGAGTCCACATCTCTATCAATCACCATCAGGCACCAAATGGAGAAAGCAGCACCTCAGCTTAATTCAGTGGAAACTGGTGGGACTTGTTCACAGCAAAAGTGGACTGGGCTTACATCTTCTGTTTGCCTTCAAGGTGTAGTTACTTGAATGTGTAAAGTCTGAGCACTCCTAACATAAAATGATGTCTCTGCTGGATGGAAGGCACTTCTCTGAGCGGGCAGTCGGGCTAGATGGTCTCCAGAGGGAGGCTGAACTTGCTGTGCTTTGTTACATTCAGATACCTTCATATTCAACCCAAAATGGATGCTCTAAAGCACCATCACTGAACTTAAGGCGTTTTTGGAAACTTCCTGCCCTCAGACCCACTCCAAGATTCAGCACTTCTAGGTAGCTGCATATTTTTAAGGTAGAGGGGATCGCAGTTATCATATATGACTTCCTGAACTACCATTGCAAAACTGCATACAGCAACTCTGCAGTGAGTGAATTCTCATGCATACCAGACGCCAAATTGCACTGCAGATCCTTCTGAACCAAGAGAAACCCATCTCAGTAAGTCTACAGGAGACAACCAGAAGCTGCACAATGACAGGAGCAGCGTTTGGTTTTTTTTTAAACAGTAGAATGGCATAGCCATGCCTGACTATAGAAGTAAAGCTGTGATGCAAGGTTCATTATTCTAGGTGCTGTACAAAACTGCCATGGGTGTCCTGCACTTCTCCCTCCTCAGCATGGGTCAGACAGGTGCCAGACAAGGCTCTGAGTAGGCACATCCCTATTTTCATAAGTACATGAGTGAGCACAAGAACTGGCGCTTGATTGAGAAGATATATTTCAGAAAGACTTCTTCATAAGGAAAGGTCACCTGTGGCAAGGGTTATGCAGCTCAGTCATCTGTGGGCTTCTCTGCACCACATAAAAATTAATCTTCACTTCATCTCAAATGCTAAAATGATTTGTCTCTCTTTAAAATATATTGATAAACGTGTGAGAGTATTGAGAGCTTCAGTGACTCCCAGAATCATTACATGAATTTAATTAGATCTCCTCTCCTTGGCCAAGTCTCCAAAGATTCTATTTAGCAAGAAGAAAAAATATACCACATTAAAAAACCCCTCACATCTTTTAAATACAAGAAAAACTGGTAAAAGATAGAATTCTAAGAACATGTTGTGATAAGGTTTATATCTCCAGTATTTCACTGTAGAATTGCAATGAGGAAGGCAGTGCATAAACTACAAATCATTCCTGTACCCTGCTTCACACACACAGAGTGCAATATAAACATTAAACTCATTAGATTACATAAATATTTCCAAACTAGGCAGCAAACTTTCTAGAAATTATTGTATTTGGGTGAGGGCAGAATTGGATAAGCTATCCAGCTGACTATCCAAATAAACAGATGATCATTCCTGTGCAAATTTCATGGTGCTCACTGCTGCTGTGGCAATGGAGGGCCATCCCTGACTCTCAGTAAACATATTGTCAGTATTTGCACTGGTTTGCAACATGGTGCTGCAAAGTCTTCCATGTAAATAAGAGCCTAGCCACTAGAACACCCGATTATTTAACTGGCTTAGCAATGAGATGGACCAGCAAGGATAGATGGCATCACACCACCTTTAACAGTTCATTTGACTGTACCCAAACCTGGAAGCCATATGCTTGAAAAAGGTGCATAATGCTTGAAAAAGGTGCAAAACAGCCCAGTGAGAGAATCCAGCTGAGCAGTTTGACATCAGGCTCATTAGTCAATATTCATACCACAAATTTTCAAAATTATTCCCTATTGTGCAGTTTTCTGCATATCCCTGGAATTCTAATTTGGTGTAAAATTGGTAACAAGGTATTGCAAGATTTGGGAACACTTTGAAAGCATTTGGTTTATGTGGCTATGCCCAGCACTGACAGACATGCTCCCACCAGCCAGGAGAGAAAACACCTAATATTAGCTAACAACCAACACTGCTTTCCTCTTCCATGCCAGAAACAGGTACAGGAAATCAGGAACTGGATGGCAACCTGCTTACACCATGCCTGGTGCTAAACATGGCAGAGAGCTATTACTAGCGTGGACCTGATTCCTTATTTTTTTGCTGGTAATGGGGTATCTTTGTTTCTTCACAGTCAAAAAAAAATGCAGGGAGTGTGGTGGAGGGGGTGGTGCAAGTAGAAAACAGCCTATGGTTCTTAATGTAAATATGCAAACAGAACTGTCTCATGTAAATCAGGGTGGTTTGCTTTGCTTCTTATTTTGGCTTCCTGCTGGAGCTTGCTGCTGAAACTTTCTGCTGAATCACCACATCCAGCTCTCCTGAGACTGTGTGACTTGGAAGGTCACCAGCTGGAGCAACTCAAGCTTTCATCACCAAAGAGCACTGGGAAGATTCAGCTGCAAGGCTCTCATGTAAAGCTGAAACACTCAGAGAGCTGCTAATTGTAACCTCTTGCCCCTACCCTAAGTTTTTGCAACATCAAACATTGACTGCCATCATACGGCCTCTCAGAACCTCCTCTTGAATTTGCATCAACTGAAAACTTCATTGATACATTTGAATACACAAATATACAGAAACCAGGAATCCTTGTGGCAACATGCCACTTCACTCCATAGCCAGACATGTAGACCACCAGCCTCTCAATGTCCCATTCTCTGCAAGGGGTGTTTCACTTTGTCTGAATGATAAATGTAAGTAGTCCTAGAGAAAGAGATCATCAATACTCAACGGTTAAGGCACTTGTTTGATAAGCAGCAGACAACAAGATTCAAGTGAATATTTAATCCTACCCTATTAACATTTTAAATGGGAAAAACTGAGAGGGCCCTGAGCCCAAACAGCTGATAGATCGCTTGCAGAACTGCATTGCAGTGTATGACTGACAAGTGACCCGTTACCAATTCAGGCTAGAAACCAGAAATCCTGTCTCGTCTCCCATATTCCACAAAAGTGCTTACTATATTGTGTTTGCCTATTTAGAATTGATTCTGTCAGCTTTTGCCTCTTTGTATTTAGTGAATATATACAAACATATATATCTTTTCACATATATATACACACACACATTTATATGAAATATTTATTATATATATTTGTGCATTTAAATGTGCATTTATTTACTTCTAAAGAAAATGAGGCTTAATGGAGCATCCAGCTGCTGTTTTTTTTTATCTTTGCCTGGAAAGAGTCTACCTGAATTCAAAACATAAATTATTAGAAGTCGGCTGGAACAAGAAAAACAGGGAAAAAGAAAAAAAGGAAAAAGGCATATTCTTGAAAATATTGCCATTCTCCTTCACTGACATATATGTTTCAATTTGGAAAGCTGCCTAATGATTCTGTTAAAGATCTGCTTTTCAAAGCCCAGGTATAACTGTGAACATGCTAAAGAAGAACAGCACCAACAGCAACAAGAACAAGAAGAGATCATTTTACCGTGAGGATGCCAAATGTTTTACTACAAAAATATGTTTCTATATACACATATGTATTGAACTTAGAAAAAACCTGAAAATAATGTATACATCTTAACTACTTGGTCATAATGCATGACAAAACACTCACTTTTGTGATGCCACCTACAATGAAGACAATGACAACACATAAGAAAGCTCATAATGTCCTGTGCATGGAATATATCACAGCTGAGGCACACACAACACAGTATTAGCACAGGAATAGTTTTCCTGAAGTACAAATACTTCAGTGACACGATAAATTTATTCACCCATCAGTCAAGGAATATAAGTATGTACCACTAAATACACCAAAACAGACTAAAATTCAACAACTGACCTCTGCATATGTGTTGTCTAACACACAAATTTGAAAAATGGTTTTAAAATACTTAAAATGTACAAAGCCTTCTGCCACCTTCTCACCCACTTCTCAATGTACAATTGGTTGAGCATTCTGGGTTATTTTTCTTATTATTATTCTCAGGTGCAAGTTATTAAGTTTCCAATCATTTCAGAAGGATGATGTTTTAAAGGTTGGCAGCAGCACCACAGTGCCCTGCCTGTGCTAAGGACTCCAGACTGTAAGACTGAGAGAAAAGGTATGGCCACAACTTCAAATACGTGCAGTCAAAAATAGTGGTGTCAGCACAGATGGAAGGAAGGCAGCGATGCCCAGGAGGAGCATTAAGGAGGTGGAAGTGATCAGCAGAATTTGCACATAAAGGAGAAAATGGAATTTGCAGGATTCTGCAGTGAAGCCTGGCAGAGAGAGAGAAAATACAAAAAAAAAGACAGAATTTGACCCAGTTTAGAAAAAGCATTTCGTCCCTTAAACCCACGAAAAGCTTCTGCCTCTGAAACAGGAAAGGCAACCAAAATGAAATGCAGCCATGTTTATTTGGCCACAGATAGGTAGTAAAAGTAAATTCCTCGAGCTGCAGTTTTTAAAATAAAATAACACTCATTGGCAGTAATTTCACTGTAAGAAGGAAATTTGGTCTTTTCAAAAGTAGGTCAGCATGCCCACTCATGCCCACTCATCCTGGTTTTTATATTGCTTTTGAATCAACTCATTACAAATACAGTCCTTGATGTAATCTTCTGTAAATTTCATCTGGATTAAATTCCTTAAGTTCTGAATTGATTTTTTAAAAATAAATTAGTTTGTGCTTCATGCAGTCAAACAATAATTACATCATCAAGTTTGTCCAATAAAAACAGGTGAAAGAATGATGGGTCCCAAGAAAACTGCACCTGGTACAAAGCCATAGAAATCTGTGCTGCCAAAACTGCAGTAAGAGATCAAAGTCCATTACAGGTTTCCACAAAGAATACTGATTTCTTTGTACAGTTTACAGAAGTATAAAGTTAAAGCACATTAATTTACTTTTTCTTAGATATATACTAAAAGGTCAAAAATGAATTTATAGGAATGAAATTACTGTTCCTAGACTTCAAAATTAGGCATTCCTGTTTGAAGCTAAAAGACTCGACAGAACGGGAAAAAAAAAGAAAAAAAGGGGAAAATCTATTAACAGTAAGAGGAATTAAAATTAGTTTAAAAGTGCATATTCCATGGCATTACTAACATTCACTTTAAAAAGTACATACATGTAAATTTGGAAATTCTCCCAACTTGCATTTCATGTAGAAGTATTATACAAACTCTTTCTACAGAAATCTGGCACACAATTCTTTAATTATTCAAATATAATTTTCAAATCTAATCTCAAAGCTTCTTCTAAATATCAATGTCTATATTTACAGGGCTTGCAGGCAATTGCAAACAACTGCAGCCTTCTCTTTCCCCTCATTATTTCATGACTTGCAAACATAATGGAAAATTTCACAGAACATATATATCATTTAGGAGCAGCTAAAAGCCTTGGATTCTCACATTCTATCAGGAATGAAACAAATCTTTAAAGAAGGCAAGTTTAATGGAAAAAATGTACACGGTTCTGAAAAGGAAATCTAATTCCATTGCATTCCAGGGTTCTGTACAGTTTGATTTTAAGAATGAAAATATCCATGCATTTTCAGGGTTTTGAGTTTGTTTTTTTATTTTACTTTTAGCTGGTGAGTAGATTTTCTAATATTTGAGGTGAAAGAGCTTTTTAGAAATTGTTCAGGCTGGCCTGCAAAGGCAATGCAATAGTCCAACAAGGTATTTTTTATATTCAGCCTTCACTGCATTCAGCAGATAAAAGGAGTCTAACATAAGTACAACAAAAAACATACACCATTTAAAAAAAAAAAACCAAAAAACAACTGTAATCAAACTAGTGCTTGCCAATATTCTTGAACCTGTAACTGCCACAGATAACAATTTGTAGAACTGTAATTCCTTAGACATGGGGTAGGTTGGCTGGTGAAACACTAATTAAAATATTACATTTGATATCACACAGGGAAATATTAATGGCTATTCATGTCTGCACATTTAAATCTATCTTTAAACAAATTTTACAACCAGCGAGTTTAGGCCTAGTCATTTTCAGTATTCTGAATGCTCTTGTGCCCATGTGTATCCTTAATAACCCTCTTTTTGGTAAGTTACACAGCTTTCTCCTTGGAGGTTTGTGTTGTGCTGAATCATCAGTTCCTATGCAGTGTCTTCTCTGAAATAAATTGCTTTTGCCAAGAAGTTTATGTTCAGTTCCAGCCCAGGATCCCTTAGCACAAGACAACAAACAAAATGTTAATGTAAGTCATATTCAAAAGTTCTTGGGCTTTTTTTTAGATACTATGTATATTTTCTTTAAGCCTGGTGGGACAGACATTTCTAATCATAAGCTATAAGACTGAAAGCCAGGCAATGCAAAAGAGTTTGGAGGAATGTATAATAGTTTGCCAATGCTCCCTAAATTAACATGTTTTATAACGTTTTGTGTATTCTGATCATATTTATATATTCTCATAAGATATATTGAAGCAGCTGGTTTTCCATAACAGAGAGCTCTTTTATTCTGTCACTTACACTATTTTTGCAACAGTCAGAAAACCCAATTTGCCATTATCACAACAATAACCTGCAGACAACACTTGGTTGTAATTTTACTGCATTGACAAAGCTACAGAAGAAAGATGAAGCTGCAGCAGAGAGACAGTTACTACTCATAAAACAGAAGAAAAAGCTTGATGAAATGAAGAAGATGGCATTAGGGCATATATTCTGGTGCAGGTTTTGTCAGTGGGGGTTATTTACATCAGAGTTTGCAATCCTCCCAAGTCTGGCGACCAAATGTCAACGTACTGCAAGCACAGAGGAGGTTTCAAGTCAGGTCCTGTCTTCCAAAACTGTAAAGATCAACTCTTCCAGCTTCAGTTCTGGTGGTGGGAAAGACCTAAAAGACCTTAAATGCTGGATTTCTTCCACATACACAGAGGAACAATGCTGAATCAGTCCTCAGCTACCCTGCAGATGCCATGGAGCCCTCCCTACCACTCACCCTGGTGCCAGGCACAAAGTGGGCAGGAAGTTGGGACCCCACACCTTCCTTCTCAGAGACACATGCACACCATGCAGCACTGCAGTGGACTGTTCTTGTCTGTCAGGTACCCTCCAAGTTGCTCCATCACTTCTAGTCCATCAACAGGATTGAGGAGAATATGGTGGAGAGCTTGAGAGAAAAGATTTAGAGTTGAGATGAGGACAGAGAGATCCCTTACCAATTAATAACATGGGCAAAACTGACTTGGCTTGGTGAAATTAATTTTAATTATTGCCAATAATAACTGAGCGGAAACTGGAAAGAAAAATCTTACATCAGAACATATTTTAATCATATTATATTCAGACTTGGATGGGAATGCTGTGCCTTTCTGGTATAATTATTTATGTGGCTTTTACTTTACACTGTTGTGTACAGCGCAAGTCTAAGAATATTAATGCTGTACAAAGCATTGTGTGACAGGAGAGATGGTCTCTCTGTCCACTGGACAGGCAGAACCCCCAGAAACAGGGATAAAGCAGGCAGTGTGCGGGTGGGTTTAGCCCATGAGCTCTGAAGACAGAAAGTCAGATGGGATATCCCAAATCTGTCTCAGGAAAAGAAAAAATACCAACAACAAAGCCACCACCATCAAAAAAACCCCAATCAACCAAAGCCAGTCATAGCCTGTGTATTCAATTCAATTCGGCTGGTCAACAATACTTCTGCTCATTTGTTTTTCCTGCTGTGTTGCTGCTCTTTCTGGTTTTGGTGCTTTATAACTGGACCACAGAATTTTAAAAGAGTGTTTTGTGCTGTTTGTGTGAAATGAAAGGCAGCAGGCGCAAAGGCCATGGGTAATAAGATGGAAGGCCCTGGGAAGGATTTTGTGAAGCAGATAAACGTTACAAGACAAGAAGAATTAACAGAATCAAATGTCTCTCATTGTAAAGCTGTGGCCTGTGCCTGTTTTCATTTTCAGAGTTTTGTTTTTCCTTAGTTGTAGCAGTGCATTGTGAACACTGACTTGGCTGAGCTTGTCTGGCCTTAGAACTGCTGGGCTAGAAGATGCAGAAAGGACCAGGAGTGACTTGTGCCATCTAATGTGGTGGTTCCTTTGGCAAATGACAGTGTTAACCTTCAGTGCAAGGACCTCTGACATGATCTTCAGCAGCTTCAATTCAAAGTTAAAGGAAAGTCTCTTGCAAAACCTTCTTCCAGCTCCATCTTTAGAAGTGTTAATGTCAGCAGGGACTCTCATTTCTGGAGCTATGAAGGTTAACAAGTTTGAGCTTACAGGTCTGACTGACTTCCCCACATTCCCTCCTGAAAAGCATTTATGTAACTGGGAATTTAGTGTGGTCACATCTTCTCCAGAACTTCCTGTAATATAAAGATAGAAATTTTGGCTTCCAGAGCTAAATGAAGTCCCCAGCCCTTTCTGCATCAATTACAAGACCAATTTCCAAACCTGAAGCTCTTTCTTGCCTGCATCAGCTGTCACCTGGAGCAATAAACTGTATAAAAAAATCCATTTGTTCTAGGAAAGACTTGCTGTGCCTTAGTCCAGTGGACTCCACCAAGTTCATACTCACATGCCCATGGTCAGTCTGAGTGATTGCAGCTGAAAACTATGATATTGCTCCCAGAAGTTTCCTTCTTCAGCACTTTGAGATGAACATCACCAACTCAGTTGACATCAGCACTTTGACTCAAATATTCTCACACCTGCTGTAACTGGGCATTTAACATTCTATTAACATTTTACAGACCCCAGTTTTCTCCACACAATGTGTTCTTTGCTAGTCTTCCCTAATAATTACAGAACTTAACTTTTTTCTTCTTTTACCTCTTCCCCAGCATTTTTAAAATATGTTCTTCAGTAAATTTAAGCAAAAACACAACTTCAGCTTCCTCCCTTCTTAGATCTACTGCTGTATATTCTGTTCCACGTTGATTTTTCTGCTTTTCCTGAAATTCCAATTTTCACCATTCTATAATTTGACAGTTCCCAGTGCAGCTAAACCTACAAAAACTTCAACAGGACATTAAGAAGCCCTTTTCAATAACCATGATCACAGACCATCCTGGTAATTAATCACACACATCTGCAGGCAAGTGCATGTACATTGAATTGTCTTCATGAAAGTGTCACCACTACTCAATGCTTGAAATAAATGAAATTATTACTTTCAAGGAGAAGATTCTAGAGCTTCTAGTCCATGAACATCTTTTATCTTTTCATTAAGTTCTCTACACCAGTCACTGATCAAGCCAGTATTTAACTGGTGATGCTAGAGAAAGGCTGCAGTTGCTGTTTTTAAAGGACTGAGGCTTTTTAGCTGTCAGAGCTGCTCTGTAATCCAGAATAATAAATCTCATCTAATCCGTGTCAGTCTGTACACCTCTACATAAAGAACTCAGCACAGCATTGTATCAGATGTTTGGAAATAAATTTCTTGTTCATGTTCTTCCCATCATACCGAAACTTCAAGCACAGCGCTCCCCAATGACATACCTGAAGGCTGTCATTTTCAAACTCCACTGGAATGTAAAATAGAATGGCAGTTAGGCAGTATTTGAGACATAGTCTGTATAGGATTTACAGATTCACATTTTTAAAACATGTTTTTTAAAAGGTTCTGTGTGTACCTTCAGAGTAACTTAAAACAAAACATGCAGTCAATTATGCCCATGCACCCATTCATGCTCTTGTAAACCCTAAGTGGATGATAGCCATGCAGATCAGCTGTCCATGCCAGCAAGTGGCTGTTATGTGCCCTGCACAGCAGAGGTCCCCTGCAGGCACAGCTCCAGCATCCACATCAGCCACAGCCTGGGGAAATAGTTGTGGTGCACCAGCAGCGAGGAAGGTTTGGATATGGAACTTCAAAGGTCTTCTGTTGTTAGACTGGCAGGTTCTTCTGAGGTGTCCTTCAGCACCACTTTGTGTGCCCACATCTCTCTTTGTGTCCCCTGGAACCACCTTCGTGTCCCTGCACTCTCCTTTCTGTCCTCGCACATCACTTTTTGTCCCTGAACACCCCTTTGTATCCCGGCACACTACTCTGTGTCCCTGGAAACTGCTCTGTGTCCCTGCATTTTCCTTTGTGTCCCTGCACATTATTTTGTGTTTCTGCAAAACCCTCTGTGTCTCTGCGTATCTCTTTGTGTCCCCGCACATCCCTCTGTGCCCTGCAGACTGGGTGCCACACTGACATGCAGAACATTCTCCTCTGAATAAGAACCAAGCTGCATATATCATGTACTTATGCCACCCCATCCCACAACTTCCTTTCTTGATGGTTGGAGAGGAAACACCCTTAATAAGATCTCATGTGAAGTCCAACTTGGCAAATTTAGCTTTACAGGTGTCAAAATACTACTTCTGGGGCTTGAATCTGATTTGGCAAAATTTATCCAAAAACGAAGAATTCGTTTTTGAAGATTTAGGTGAAGATGCACAAGACTCATAGTGATCAATACACCATCCCTCTAGATGCTTTAACAATATTTTCTGTCCAGGTATCTAGTTAATAATGTTTTTATCTGGCAAAATGTATGGCACAAAATTTTAGCCTATATCAATGCCATAAAGAATTTTAGTAATTTTCTCTAAAGCTTTGGCTCCAAAAATGGGGGCAAAATATAATATAATTCTAAATTATTTGACACATCCTGAAAAAAAATTTTTGGATGTTCACTATATTGCTGAGAAGTTTATTCATATTTTTATCCAGAAGAAATTTTTCTTTATTCCTCCAACTGAACCTTTGAAAATAAAAGCTTTTTCCCCCACTGAATTAATAATAAATCTATTGGCAATGGCAATTCATGAATTCTGTTAGGAAACAAATGCTTTTAATGAAACAACACTAATCTTGTTAAACTTTGAATATACTCACAAGCTTGAGAAACTGTTGCAAGCACATGGGTAACAGCAATCTGTCTAGGACTGTCTTGACAAAAAAACAAGTAGTTATGTCTGACAAAATATTAATCATTGTGCCTAAACAGTCATTGCCCTTTAGAGAGAGCTTTTTGTACTGCATTTTCTATAAGTGCTCAAGGATCCAAAAAGTTTGTGTACAATGCAGACTGTAGCCTCAAGGACACTGGAGGCTCTGTCCCACTCTGCCCCTTTCCTCCTGCAGCTTTCTGGTTTTTCCTTTCACCCAGTGGAACTACCAGCAATTCTGTAACTTCTCACCCATGATCCATGTTGCTCTTCCCTTAGCACTTCTGTATTTTGAGAAGATTGTGCACTATTTCAGTAACTCTCCCAGTCCCTCAGTTTGGCGTCAATTAATAAATCAGGTAGGCAGAACATAAACTAAAATACCTCATATTTAAAATATTACAGACTTAGACTGTAAAATATTACAACCTTAAACAGTCTACCTTTTCCCTGGTTATGTAAAAAATGTGGTTCAGACAGATGGAAACTACACTATATCTGCAAACTGACTCAGGCACAAAATGTATTTAGCTGTAGGAAGCAAGAACAATGAACATAATCTCAGGAAGATATATTATGCAGAGGGACTGCATAAACAGTCATGTGGTTTGATTTTAATTGCAGGACACTGGAACATGAACAACATACATGCTTTGGTGGTAAGGAGAGCTTAAACCCACTTCCCTCATCTTTCTTCCCCTCCTGAACACATATTGTAAGAAGAAAACAGATAAAGAGATAATATGTCTAACAGCTTACCATACTGAAAACAGTAACACTGACAAAAATTCTGTTTTTTTGTTTTCCTAGGGAACGACATTATGCAAATGAAAACAGTAAGCATAACAATCTGAAGGGCTTTTACGATGTTTTTCTAGTACTTACAGGGAAGTTTTCAATACAAGCACTGCTCTTGCAAATCATTTTCCCAGTGAAGGATAAGTTTAGCACTCTTTAGAGTTTGACAGACAGCCTCAAATGCACTCTGCTGCTGCTTGAGACACTCAGAAACCTTCTGTATCTCCTTTCAAAGACAGAAGAAAGTTGAGGCAGGACACAAAGAGTGCAGAGTGGCTTTCAACTACGGATATCTAATCTAGGTCTGAAAAAGAGTTTAGGTCAGAACTGGGATGTGGTGATGTCATGTAGTTGTATTTGTGGACAATGTCTGCACAAGGTAGAAAAAGATGTCAGTTAAAGAACCAAGCACACTCAAAGCAACTTAAAGAACCAGAACTGCCATTCAAGGGTATAGGAAAACTGTGTAACACCTGTATAGCTGTATCTGTTTATCATTCAGATATATAAGCAATAAATTCACTCCAACGAAGGTGCTACTGAGATGTTTCCACCTGTTATACATTCCTGTTCTTACATGACGTTAATTATAGGCATTACAAGCCACTTAGATGCTTCAGGTCATATATTTCAAATTAATTGCTTCATTTCTCCATATTCTTATTTTTGAGGAGGACTCTTCAAAGCCACCATCAGTCCCCCCAAGGAAAAAAAAACTGTTACCTGAATAACACACTGCTATCATGCACTTACTGCAACACCCCTGGATTTACCCTTATGGCTGCATTTAGCTAATTAGAGTGCTTTTTTACATCCCTTTTCTTTGGTAAGCCTTTCTATAGCTGCATAAATGCAAAATTTATCTACAGGGCAAATTTGCCAGCAACAAAGGAGTAGGACTGGATCCTAATTGCAGGGTGCCGAAGTGTAATGTCTGTTAAGAGGAGTAATTAAAAGTCTTAAATTTCTGCCTCCATTGCTTCAAAAGTAAAAAGCAAAATACACCTTCCTCTGGCACCATCAGTTTTCTAATACAAAATTACTGTGGCCTTGAAAAAAAACCCACCCACGCACACAAAAAACGCCCAACAACCTGCCCCCCTGCCCCCAACCAAACAACAACCAAAAAAAAAATCCAGAAGAGGGAAATGAAAAAGAAATGAGATATATACTTCATATACCTCTTAGGTTTTACCAAAGGGCAAAGATGATAGACCTCACAAATATCTTTGCTAAGACCTAAGTTTACTGTGAGAATCGTTTTGCAATATAGAGCTACAATAGCAGAAAATTAGGCACATTTCTTGAATTATTGCCCCAGGGCAAAACCTCTCCATTTTAAAATAGAGGGTTTGCATTTTGTGTCATGTATCTTATTACCTCAGAAACTGACTTCCAAGTGTGGCATTAGTCTTCCATTAATGTTCTCTCTGGTGAAGTCAAATTAAGACAGAGTTCTTAAGAAGAGGAATATCTGCCTTCTTGAAAGGTAGACCCTAGGTATTTAAACATACATGTGCTGCAACTCCAGTGAGAATTCCTAACATCTGACATAGTCCATCTGCTAATCTTTCAGCAGGGTGGGCCTGGCTACAGGCAGAGAAATCAGAAATTGCTGCTGTTGCTGCAGAGATGCTGAGAAAGCCTGGCCATATCTTGAGATCTGGAAGGAGAGGGAGAGGGAGAGGGAGAGGGAGAGGTCTCAAGAGGTAGGAGAAGAGGACAAATATTATGAAGTTACAGTCAGCAAATACTTCCATATGTCATGATTCTAGACAACATTCTTATTATTTAATGCAAATCCTCCCTGTCCTCACAAAATAAAGAAAGGAAACAGGACAGATGGAGTTTGGATATTTCTAGTGTGTTTATCTGCAGGAAAATGATGTACATTTACAAACATCCCTCTTGCCATCCACATAAGGGAAGACAAACTGTATTATTTGCACTAAGACAGACATTATCCTTTTGCTGATCTGATACCATATTGCCCCTGCTTGGGAACCCACTCTTGATCCACTGAGTGGATCCCACCCAGTGACCCACTGCCCACAAATTCAAACGGGTCCCCTCCACTGCAGAGCAGCACAGTCAAGAGCAGAGAACTCAACCGTGAGCTCCAAACACTGCCAGGAGCTGAATCCATTCTTCACTGCAGCACAGAGGGCAAAACATCTCACCAACACACAAGGACTGAACACAGTACTTTAAAATCTAGGTGCATGATTTTTAGCCATAGATTTTTCAATCCTGCATTTAGCAAAGGTCAATGCATGTTGCATTGCCATTATCAGACTACACGGGAAAAAAAATGGTATTGTGGGCCACAAGAGAATGACAAAACTGTGCAACATTCCTGGTCAAAGTGCATTTTTTCCCTTATTTCATTTGCAGTTTCAAATATTGAGCTATTTCTGCAAATGGTAATCTAAAGAAAACCTCCCTTTGTTTCGTGATAGTGTTTTTCCATCACATAGTTTCTAGAAATCTGCCTCATTTCCCAGATGTTGGTATTTACTGCAGCCTTCTGCCTCGTAGAAAGCATACATGACCTTCTAATAGACAATGTCTCTTTTTACAGAAGATAGAATCTTGCACTGCAACACTTAATGGATGATTTTTCAACCTCTGGTAATTTTTTATGCTACAGTATTAAAGTTTTTTGAAAATCGCAAAACACATAATGCATAAAAGAATGCTCTATATTAAGTTTATAATCACTTGTATTATTTCTTGGGAAGGTAAAACAGAATTATCAGCCATGTCACAATACCACCTTTTACTTGTATTTGCCCAGTATTCAAAATTCAGAGGAATAAACTCCCAAACCTAGGCCACCCTCAGGAAGAGAGGGCATGGCACAATGATGCTGAAGTGCCCTCTAATGAACAGAGTATCCCTGAGACCTTAGGAAAAATGAGAATCTATACAGAGGAATTCCCAATCATTCAAATCTGAAGAAAGATATATTTGCTGTACCACCATGAAGATCAATGAGTAATCAATCTTTGATAAAACTGCTAAAACTATTCAGGACTTAAATGAAGTCCCAGCTTGTACTTCAGACTATGATTTCACCATACATATGACATATTTTATATGCAGTTATGTAAAATTAAAAGTAATTACAGAAGTTATCCTGGATTAGTACACCATGGCTTAATGCATGCATTACTTAAATGTATTCATTCACCACAGTCATACTACAATGATGTAGGCAGCAAAAGTAATTCCCAGTTATGAGACTTATGAGGTCATTTGTTGATTTTTGTGAAGTAACACAGATTTTGTGACATAGGACCCAGAAGATCTAATAATTCTAACTTTTTTCCTAATTTACTTTTTAAAGCAAATTATAATTGGAAAATATTCTGATTTCCAATGTCTCAACAAATGGGCTTAGCTTCCTCCTGAAATGAGCAATTATTGCTAAGCTACTGCTTAACATAGTTTAGTAAATATTTACAAAACATAAAATCATCAAACTTCCCATTTATCATACCACACAATAAACCATCCTGTTTTCATCTTCGTTCCCCTTCTCTCACCAAAGGGCCTATGAAATTTTGTAAGCATGCCAAATTTTTTTCCTGATGGAGGAGCACTGCATGCAATGTATTCTCTAATCATCAGGAAGGTCTAGTGCCAGTACTGTTAAAAAAATGAAAAGGTAGCTTGTTTTCTCCCAGTTCGTGCAAATAATCTCCCTGACTATAATTCAAAGATGTAGAATTATTTTCCAGAGTTTCAAATCTACTCCCATCAACTGCAAGGGTAGCAAGTTAGAGCTTCATAGTTTGTCCATCAGAGTGGATTTTATTTGCAAAGAGTTAACAGTAATTGCTTATAAAGAGAGATTTAAGGGTAATTATTTTGCTGTCTGGTTTATAGCACTGTAGTCTGATAATAAAAAACACTGACTATGATAAATGGAAGTCCCTTGCCTCTAGTAAAGTAAAAGAAATGAGGACATTACTAAAAAAAAGAAGAATCCCGGCTTTGTAATTTCATTAGTCCCTGATCAGAAAGATGTATCTCGTTAGTCTGAGACAGGAGTGGTGCTCCAAGAAGCATCACCTGAAGAGAGGGGAGAGTTCATGTGAGAAGCATGGTCTGCTCCCAGTGCAGGGAGGAGTCACGGCCCCAGGGAGGTGGAAGGCACAGAACCAGTTTTCCAACCTGGGACCTTCTTGGACTTACTGAAAGTTCACTATTATATGGATCACTTGTAAACAGAATGACTTAAGTTAAAGGAAATGCAGAAAATACAGTTATTTACTACATGGTTGCCTATAGCAGGCTCACAGTCTTTCGGCATTTTCCTTCTTCTTTTTCCTGCTTTGGGGTTGCTTTTGAACATCTGTTTTAGAGGTTTGGTATGGTGGGGTTTTTTTGGCTGTTTGTTTTTTTAATTTAACCTCAAAAACTTAAATTGGTAAGGGCTATTAATAATGAACATACAAGGTTATTTTTGTACTATACAGTACTAGAAATGGGCAGAAGACAGCAGTAAGGTGAAATTACCCCCATTTACTCAAACACTGCAGCAAGGCTACACAACTCTATAATGAAAATTGCTGCTCTTGGTTGTGTTTCATGAAGGTATACATTAGTTAAAAAAAAATCTTGCAGTCATTTCAAGTAATCTTCATATAATAAAGTGAACACCATACTCCATACAGTAATCATAAGTGGTGCAATATTATTTCAGTCATGATACTCTAAAAGGGTAAACTGCATGAGGAGGTAATATGTTATTAAATATACTGACACAGTGGAAAAAGCAGACATCTTTTAGTTCTGTCTTCAGATACTACTTCAGTAACATGAGCTGATTATATGGTGAAAATGCCTAAGATCTTCTTGTAGCAATGATTACACTGAGCACTAGAAAACATTTACCACATGGCAACATTTCCAAAATTGTCTGTCCTACTGATTTTTTAAAACTTATACCTCTGTAGCATACATTAATCTTAAAAAGAACCAATTCTTCATCCTAGTGTTGAGTTAAAGTGATTGAAGAGGTTACAAAATCAGGAAGAATTTGGCCAAAGCACATAAGATGTCAGCAACCAGCATAATGTATTCTGACAGAACAGTCAGAACCTCCACAAGGATCAACAGAATAGCTTAAACCCAAGCTTGGCTCTTTTCAGACAATTTTGTTCCCTTGGCCATCTCAGGTGTAAGGAATTACTTCTTTTCAGAGAGGAAAAAAAAAGTGTAAAAACTCCAGTGTCAGTTCTAGGGAGTTTGGAAAGATGTGATATTACAAAGTTAAGACCAGGACCTGAGACATTAAGTTTTAAACACCTCTGGCTAATTTTAGCTCTGCACAGTATTTACATCAGCTTTTGGTAAAACACAGGACTTTGAATAATCCTTCCTTATTAGAACACTCATCAGATGTTTCATTGGCACAGCCTTGCTCTACTTTGGCTTTACCTTCCCATTTGTCTGACAGTTTGTGATGTGAAAGGGAGTGCTGAACACTTCTTCTGAACCACCAACTTGCTTGTCTGACTCAATATAATTTTTTTCTTTCCATCTGTACAGAAACAGTGAGCAAAACTCATCTAATCAAATGTCAGTGTGTGCCTCCCTGATAATTATATGAATTCCCTTTGCAGACAACAGAGAGCAGTTGGCAGTTTTGGAACATGCTTCATTCCATCCTAAGGGCATTTTGAACAAGTCGGGTATAACATGACCTGAAAGGGTTTTAACTCTGAGCACGGATGAAGCTTTATATAGGTACCTATAAAAGTAGCTGTCTTTGATAAGGGGAAATTGCTCCCACTCTTCCTAAGTGCAGCAGCCCATAGAGAAATGAATTCTTGAATGCAGGTCGTGGCAACCTCTTCTCAAGACTCTCAAGAGCAGCTAAAAACGTCACCATGACACCCATCTCTCATGATCCAGAGCCCTTCCATGTCTTGGTCAGTGAACAGCATTTTATACTCCCTTGATTTAGTCAAAACTAAATGGATCCCTCAATGCTCTGCCTCCCCATGTCCCCCCAAACCAGTGCACACTAACATGTATGATGAAACATTCTGAGAAAGCAGCTATGCTGTGTCATGGGGCACGCGTGAAGTTCCCCACAGCACACTATCACTTGAAGCAGGAGAAAGAACACAGTGAAGAAAAACCTTTGGGAGAAAAAAAGAAATAGAGAAGCCATCTTAGAGAAAGAAATGGAGAAGGACATGTACACACGTATCTATATTTATCTAGATATCTGGAGATGAGATAGGCAGATATGGCGAGACACTGAGGGAAGTTGAGGAGGGATGGATGCTGAAGTGAGAAGACAGGCTCAAGAAGATGAGGTGGTGAGAAAAGGAGGTGGTGGGAGTGTGCAGAGTGGGTCAGGAGGCATGCCAAGAGAAGAGCTGCATAGTTAAGAAAGGAAGTGAGAAAAAGGAATTCAGAACAGAAGCAGCACCAAATAGAAAATAACCAGGTAGGCCATAGTTTCAGAGTCTGGAGACACAGAGAATGCAATGACCAAAAAACCACAGTGGAGAACATGAGCAAGAGGAAACTGCAAGTTTGAGGAGAAAAACTGTACTGCTTTTCAAGCTCAGGCAATGAGTAATAGTACAGAGAAGCATAAAATGGAGTGAAGAATACGTAATAGCTTAGGTCTTTATTTTTTTCTTATTTAACACCTTAATTTAATTGTGAGTGTCTTAGAGAAGACGCAACACTTGCTGAACAGAATTAAATGTGAAGCCAATTTTTTAAGGCTCAATGCACCATCCAAAGTGGTATGAAACATAGCTCTGTAGAGTTGTTACACCTAATGCCATTTCAAACATTACACATTCAGGAACTGAGGGCAAAAAGAAATTTAACTATGGCAACCTGCATCAAGCTGCAGTATCAAGCCTCACACTTGCATGTGGGCATAACTCATGCCTCATTAAAATACAGTCTAGACAGGCCTTTCTACACACCTTGTGTAACTGAGCAGTGATCTGACAGAAGCTACTGAGACTAATTTATATTATTCAAATTTCAATTCTGAGAAACCACCATCCTTAAAGACTGTCTGTCTGTTCTTCATATAAAAGTAAACTCATTCTGTAAGCTGAAAAAAACCCCAGTTTTAAAACAAAAATGCATAAAGTAACCAGGTGGGTTTTTTGAAAGTATTTTTCACCTGTAATAAATCCACCTGTAATAGATTGCCAATAATCTCCCCCGTCAAGCTCATCTTCTCTTGTAAAAGCACTGAAATTCCCTTATGCTACTATGCGTAAATGTGAGAAAAAAAATAAACAATTTTTACTTGATCTTTTACTATTACAATAGATTAAGTAGGCACATTTTGCCTTCTTGCAACGTCATTACCTGCCTACTGCTATTCTGTAACTGTGAGGTTATTTAAGTCAACCATATCACGTAGTTTTAAGCGCTCTTGCAGCATATCACTTAAATAAGTATGTAACTGCTTCTGTTATTGCTGCTATTGATCAGCTACAGTTTTTCTGCCACAGAAATGAAAGAATACATCTTACAGTAGCTATCAATCACTCATGGGATTAGGGGATCTAATAGCCCTAGGTAAATCCTAGGTGCACACAATGGGTTATACAGGCAACAGCTAGGAAAAAGCCATATACTCTTCAAATCCTACTACTTTGAGGAAAAACAAACCTACAGACAATTACTGAAGAGTGCTGGGAATGGCTTATCCACAGATCAGTGACAGGAAAAGCACACCGCACCTTCTTCTACCACTGGATTTGAAAAGAGCTACCTGTGTCAGTTTGTTCATCCCTCTTATTCTGTGGGTTATTCAAAATTGCAGCCTTCTATTAGATGTACTTTCTTTTTTTAAGGTTGTCATTTCAAGAAGCTCATTATGTAAGGGACCAGTGGCTACAGCAAGAGCGTCACAGCTGATTTCTAAAAAGCCAGCATCTGCCCCTAACACTGACATGAAAAAGTGTACTTTTAAAAAAGGAAGAAAAAAGTCCCAGACATTCCAAAAAAGCAATGTGAAAAATACTTTCAAAAAACCCACAAAGGTGCTGTGTAAGTTTAGAACCACAAAGAGCCAAAACATTGATATGTTCTCTTTCCAGTTGATTCATTAATGTAGTGTGATGAAAAGTGTAGTCTTTATAGAAAAATTATGTCTATTTGTATTGTTTTCAACTACAACTGCATTTCCAAGAACATCACCTTTCTGGGAAAGGAGTATGACCCAATTTCCTTTCTGACAAACAATCTACTTCTTTTTAACTCTAGTCATCCCGCAAATGTTTCAAGAAAAGCTCGTTCTACTTGAGCAACATACCCTTTTCTCCAAGCTTCTGGACAAAAATACCAGAATTCTTTAAACCACTCTCAGTTCACCAGATATTTATGAATCAACTAATCCATGCTACCACTATTATTTGGGGGTTTATACTCTGCTTTTGCCAGCCACGTAATTCTTTTCTGTAACTGAATTCACAGACTCAAATCAAGTCCTCAGTCGTCCCCATATACCACTTGAAGTGAAAAAACCCTGTATTTTTAGCAACCTTCTCTTTTATAAGCCACTTTCTCCTAGGTAAAAATACACTTTTAACAAGTTTTTGTTATTACATTGATGTGTGAGAAAGGCTACAGAAAAGATTTTGGTAGAGGGAATACTTTTTCTTCTTACCAAATTCCTCAACATAACCATGGCAATGCATGTTCCTTCCCTCAGTAAATCATCAGGATTGAAGAGGTTAAGCTGTCAGACAGAACTACACCAGCTACCATTTCAGAAAGTTTCTTTTATAACTGTTCTCTTATATTTGAGAGCAGAAGTGAACCAGACCATCAGAAAGCACATTTTAAATTAATGTTACTCAGCACTAATTAGGTGACTGATTAGTTTCTGCAACCTTTATCTGCCATGTTCTGAATTTTGTGCATGGCTCAGGCAGACAGACATGGAGTCTAGGGAAAAATTCCAGCAGGAACATAACTTTTGTGTGTTGGCAGAACACCACAAAAATTTGGATGGATGAACTCCCCAGTCTCACACCTCATTTCTGTTTCAGTCAAGAAATTGCAAAATAAATGGAATGTGTATCTGAAATGGTAAGAAATAAATTAATGAGTTTATGACTTGTGGCACATATTTTCCATTTTTCTCTTCAGTGTGCTGACTAAGAGGAGAAAAATGAGAATCTGGCACTTGGCTCTGCATTTCTACATGAAATCCAAGCATATGTTTCTGATCATTTTTTAGTCACAAGGATCGTGACACTCCAAAATAAATAACTTTATTTTAATCATGTTAAGGGGGTAACAAAAATGAACACCCTTCTCATGCAGCATTAACATTCCAGGACAATATCTACTGGTTTTCTTTTTTTAAAAAAAAAGTATCTGAGGTCCTCTCATCTTTAACTGTTCTCTGTTTAATTTACTATGCCAATTTCTTGTTCATGTCATCAAAAAGTCATGAAACAAAGGGTGAGTTAATTCTTTAATTCGGTGAATTATATAAATCATTAACTTTGTTTCAAACATAAACCCATAAAACAGTAGAATGGATCCTTATTTAGATTGCTTACATTTCTTATGACTGGGACAAGATTCTAACTGTGCAGCAACTCATTAGGTGATGTATGAGTTCTGCTGTGTTTTCAGGCAAAGGCCAAAATACTTCTTTTGTTTATATATATGCTGCAATTCTCAAAACTTTTTCTAGGTCAATAACAAAGAAAAATAAATTTCTTGACATTGGTAGAAAGCTGTCATTTATTTTCACGCTCTCTTCCTTTTAATAGTGCTATCTAATAAAGAAGAAAAAGACATCTATTGTTGCCTAAAGTCTGTGCCTTGCAGTAATTTTCATTCACTAGAAATACAGCACACCTTCAATTATGTTAGGCTTAGTCATTTCAGTAACAGCTCTTTTTTGCACCTACATTTTACAGTATTCTTATAATGACTATCTACTATTAGCACTTGAAAGTTTGATTCAAATTATTTATGTGCCCTTTGTTAATTGGATGTATGTCATCAAAAGGAGTTTATCATCCAATGTTTCAAACATAAAGTTTCAAGATTCTTTATTGATATGCTACACAAAACTTGCTGTCTATGTTTTTGTATTTTGGAAATTCAAAACATTTCTCCAAGCACCTTGTGTTTTTCCAGCAACAAAACAGAAGCAAATGAGGCATAGACAAGTTCTTGTTTGGTTGGTTTTGTTTTGACAAAGACTTCCCTTACATTTTTTCTTCATTTTGCCTCACAGGAGGAGACGCCTGCCCAGAAACTATCTTAATCAGCCTGTTCCTGAAGGACTGCACTCCATGGAAAGGGACCAACACTGAAACAGTTAGTGAAGAACTGCAGCGCAAGGGAATAATCCATGTTGGAGGAGGCTGGGAAGGACAGTCTCCCAGGGTATGGACCCCATCTCAGAGCAGGGGAAGAGCATCACAAGGGAGCACTAGGGACAAAGGGGAGGGAATGGGAGGATACAAGCCAGTAACATGCCTCAGAAAATATATAGATATTCTAAAATGGAAAGAATGAAAACTATTTGAATGCATAGATGGGTATTAAATGAAAATGACATTGCAAGATGTCAGTGTGAATGAATAAAATAAGCTTTCCATGAAGATGCAAATACAAGATGTGTCATATACAAAGTGCACTTGAAAAAGAACAGGAGTTACCTCAATTTCAGAGTCATACAATAAGTCGACACAGGAATGGCCATATTTTCCCCACAGTACAAATGGAAGAAATGCAAATTATGATCATAACAATGAAGTTTCACTTCCTCTCTTGACAGTTGTCCCAGCTTGTCCAACAAAGTAAAAGTTGTTGCGTAATTTACAATACAGATATTCAGATCACAAAGCTTCTGCCACATAAATGCTGTAAATAACTGTTTTAGAGTAACATAAAAACTCTGAAGATTAAATTTCTCTGTCAACACTGCAATTTTTCTCTCTGCATCTTCTGCATATGCAAAAGCAAGAAGTATTTAGTCTTTATTCTATGGGTATTTGAAGTATTTCACACTTCTAGGATGATTTTCCCATTTTTACTGCTAGCAAAAGGCAAAATGAGACGTAGTTCAATGGACAAAACTGTATTTCTGAAGAGAAGGTGCTTTTAATTTGGCAGTAACCAGTATATTTGATCTGAAAACCATAACTGACTTTTCTGCTGCCAGAGGAAACTGAACATTTGGACATTAGCAAAGTTTGAAATCAGATAAGCATCACAGAAAGAAAGCAGATTTTATGCCAGTGAGGGCTCTGAAAATGTTAGCTCTGAGTGACAATGAGGAGAGGTAAGGAAACCCAGTGGGACCAAGAAGAGCTCCAAAGCCGTTCTCACACTGCTATCATTTGTGTGAGAATGTCCTGTTACGGTTCGCTTACCATTAAGACCAACATGTGAAAAATTTGCCTCAAGCCCACTCAAGCTGACCTTAGATTTAAGATGCAAGATGGTATGTGAAGTTAGAAGGAAGAATGACACAGCTGAGAAACCATTCTGGAAATCTGCTTCTCAGTTGGTGTCGTCTCCCCTTTCAGATTTCTTTGCCTAAACACACCACAAGCTGCAATTTTGAAATTAACTTCAGGGATGGTAGATTCAGTCCTTCCTTTGACATCACATTAGAAATTTCTTTTCTGTAATTTCATTTCAGATAGAAAACCACCAGAGCAACTGATTACATGCCAAACAAGAGGTCTGGCATCACAAGACAATCAGAAGAAGCTGACAGACTTCTAGGTAAGACTGAGCAACAAAGGTTCTTAAAAGTGAAAACAAACCAGCAAAAGGAGGCAGAAAAGAAGGGTAAAACGACCACCTATTTGACCATTAAAATAACATTCTGTGCAGAAATATGAAAGGCAAAACTACATTGTTAAGTTCAAAGAAAAATGCCAAGAGAAGACAAAAATGTTTGACTAGACAGAAACTCATACATAAAAAACCAAACAAAAACTCGAAACAAAATGAACCCTGCCCCCTCCCCCTTAAGTTTAAAAGTTATGTAGAATACAGACCTGATGTGATCAGAAAAGGAGTAATGGATAAAACCTGGAAATGTTATTAGAATTATTAATTATTTTAGCATGCACAGAGGGAATGCCAGAAAAACGGGCATTATTTATACCACACGCATCTGCATTTTTCTAGATAGCTACAAACTCTTACATTTCCATAGAAAGCAAAACCACTCAATTTGTACATTTGCATATTCTGTTGCAAGTGAAAATGTTAAATCTTTTCTCAATGGAGAAATATGTGGTACTTTGGAAACCTTTTCAACAGAATACAAATTGAGTTTTCATCAAAATAGTATATTGAGCTAAGTATACATGTAAAAGAGTAAGCTAATTTTTAATTAAATAGTTTCTAATGCTGCTTCTCAATGCCCTGCTCTGCATTTATTTGTCTCAGCAAGGACTCAAAAACATCACTTAAGAGAAACCCAGGAGGAGATAATCTGATCTTACTGCCTGTGATTCCCACATTTCAAACACTGGTGAAGTTGGTGAACTGTTTAAAGAGTGATAGCTGGAACAGGTGACAAGTCAGGATCTTATAGAAATACAGGCTATCAACTGAATTTTGGGAATACGATAATTCCCCTGCCACAAAACAAAGGCTGCCTTCAACACAGGACTAAAAATCTGCAGGTGTCCATGACATTTAATTGCAGGGATTTGGCAGGAGGCCACATTAGAGGGCCTAAGGACTCTTTCTGGCTTCAGACTGTACTGAACAGATCAAAAACTAAAACACATTAGTACAGAAAGGTTAACAAAACATCAGCTTTGTGCAACTCGTTTTCCTTTTGACAGCCTCATCAAGATTTTTCTGCTTGTCAAAACTTCAGACAAAGAAAATGAGTAATGCAGTGTGGCTTGTTGAAGTAAATTGTGTTCAGATCTCATAAGGGAGATACTTGTTAATAGCTGCATTACCAAAACTAAAGTAAGATAAGCAGAATACCTTAATCATGCACATCTTCTAGAAAAGCTAAAAAGCAGCTTGCAGTAGCTAAAAGGTAAGGATTTCCACCAAATATGACTGGCTGCAAAAGTGGCTATCAAAACATAATGTTGACTACCAACTTACTGATGTGTGAGAACTTCAGAGTAGGCATGGTAAAATGCAGGAGACTGCTAGAGGAGGTTCTTCCAAAATATATAAACTTGTCTTTTCCATCAAGCACATTTGGATGCAATGCAATGGGACTTCTGCAAATGCAGCACGGCATGCAGAAACTTAAGTTTTAAAATCAGTTTTCTCAGGCTGAGAGGGTGAAGACACCAGTAGGAATAATTTCTGTTCTGTTGCAGGAAAAAAGGATTGCTTATCATTGGCATATTTGTCACCAATATTGCAAAAGGATAAAGAAATCAGCCTGTGATTTATAAATGGAGCAGGTCAGCATATAGAACTTCAAATGTTTCTGGGCTGAAAGGGGAAAGATGGCCTAGGTATACCATTTTGCTATTTAACTTGGGCAAACTGTAGAAAAACTGTTCTTTCACTTAAATTTAAAAGCAAGAACAAGGCCAGACACTGAGTTTTCTCATTTGCTCCTACTCTTTATAACCACCAATTTTTTCTGCCACAACTAGTCACACAGTTCATAGCTTAAATGATCATAGAGGCAATTCTGCAATAAGTCTGATCAAAATAATATTTAAATACAATTAAAGCCAATTACGCAAAAGTTTGACAAAGTTCTCACAGTTTCTTGAACTCTTCCGCACAGCAGTGCCATCCTTACAAGGAAAATAAAACATGTGGCAATCTTTATGTTCTCAGTTTCTCTGCTAGAAACACCAGCCCCTTTCCTCTTTCTCCTCTAGCAACATCTGTGACTTTTCTTTTGCTCCAGCGTAAGGGTCCCACGCCCTCCACCCCGCTCGGAACTGTCCTGTCCTGGCTCCCGGCGCTCAGCACCATGGCCAGCGCCACGGCGGACGTAGAGTGACATCCAGCTCGAAAGCTGGCAACAAACAGAAACCACTTATCTCTGTCCTCTCTCTTCCTAGGTGGTAGGTCACACAGACTAGTTATAACTTTTGGCTGCCCTGATGCTGTTTCAAAGCTGCTGTTGTTATTCAATGACACTGCGCAGCATTTGAATGGAAAAAAAAAATGTTCAAGGTAAATGTTTGCAACAAGGAAATGGTTGTAGCTTTTATAATTTCATTGTGATGGTGGCAAAAGGACAAGCATCAATAAATGACCTATGTGTTGTGGTGTTGTGATGATGTGATTTTGACTTTGGATAGGAAGTCTGCTTGATATAAGTAAAGTTTGTGAAGACTGTATGAGGAACATGAATTTCAACGACAATTCTGGTTTATTCTGGCAATAACAGTAACTGGTTTACAAAATGATGCTGCAGACAAGCAACTATTGACCTGGATTGTACAGAGCTGTAATTATTCACTATCTCTGTTTCTCCAGTTTATGTCTAAAATTCATTATGTTCCAAACAGTGCCCTTGGGAAAAGCATCTCGGGAGTTCAGAACAAATCTGACCTTACAGTTACAGATATGCTATATAAATGCATACACAGTGTTATAGAAACACACAATGATGTAGAAATAAGAGTGACTAATCTCACACTTTGCTTCAAATAAAATCTTCTGACATGTCTTTTTATGCAGGGGAGCCTCACTTCTAAAATTGATAAAACTGATTTTGCCTAACTTGAATTAGGAAAGCCTCATCAACACATCTTACTCACCCTCCTTTTAATATAAAGAAACACATAGGCAAACTCAGCAGTTGAATTTGATTCCATATCCAAATTTGGTGAAATTATAAGGTTTCTGAATGACAGGTATGTAAACACTGCTGTGTTTCACATCACACATTTTCTAGACCTCTACTGCTACTCAGCTTCCACCCCTCCTCCATGCAGCTTTCTGCCAGTTACTGACAGAAAACACATCTGCAGATACTCTGACTTTTAAATTTTCCTGCCTATTTAAAGATCTTGCATTTGAGTTCATAAATCATTGAAATTATCTTTCCCCTTAGAAAAAAAAATAATGCACAAAAGCAAAGAGTTAAATTTCATGTCAGCAGAATCACAAGCTGAAAAGCTCCAGATGACACATATTTAAAAGATATCCATCCAAAATTAAAAATAACTGACTTCTGGAATAAAGTATGCTCTAGGTTACTTGAAGGTACCTTACACAGCAGAGGCCTGGGATCTACAAATTCCCCTGTCTGATCCTATGACTACATTAGCAACTTCAGTGGTACCATGATCGGCAGGAATTGTGCACAAGTCACCTGAGCTGCATTTGCCCACAGTAAAATGCAAATACCTGTACTGCAGTATACTGTTGGGAAAGGCAGGCCTAATTCACTTCATTTCATCAATCATTACAGCACCTTACAGACTAAAATTAAGTGCACAACAGACAATTGTGGCCATGTATCCTCCGAAGTTCCATTTTACTCAATGCATCCAGGTGCTGACACTGGACATTTTGTTTCTTGTATGGACTCAGAGAAAGTGTGGCAGATTTCTACACATCTCCCCTGCAATGCAAGAGTGAACAGAAGGGAGAGTGAGTTCATACTATTTTATCTGAATATCCTCTGCTAAGCTGTTATATGTGACCACGACCTATTACAGCTTTTAAACGCATCCTTTATTTTAACTGTAAGAATTATATCACTGTCTTCAGTTTTCAAGCTCTCTTCAGCCTTCATAAGTTGAGTCTTCAGTTAAGACTGACGAATCATTACTGTTGGCCAAGTACTATTAGAAGGAGTAGGAAAAAATAATTTTTTTAATAAAAATCAGAGATTTAATGCAGGACTTAACAAAATACAAAAAATCTTTTATCTGTCTATATACAATGCTATTCACAGTATTGCTCTTCAGAGCAGAACCACATCTTTTTGTTCTCTTTTCTTGCAAGTTTCTATTTTTATACTATCCTGCTATCAAGGAAGCCTTTCACTCTTAAAAGTAAGCTTATTTTGTCATTTAAATCCCTGAAATCTCCCTAATTTCACAGAATTGCAGAATAGTTAGGGTTGAAAGGGACCTCTGGATATCATCTTGTCCAACTCCCTACCACCAAGGTATAGTGACCTGGAGCAGGCGACACAGGAATGGCCCCAGGTGGTTTTGAATGTCTTCAGAGGGGGAGACTCCACACTCTCCCTGGGCAGCTCTTCCAGTGCTCTGCCTCCCTTAGTGGGAAGAAGTTCTTCCTCAAGTTGAGATGGAACTTCTTGTGTTTTAATTTATGGCCATTGCTCCTTGTCCTGTCACTGAGCACCACTGAAAGGAGTCTGCCACCATCCGCCTGGCACCCCGCCTTGGAGATATTTATTTGCATTAGTGAGATCCCCTCTCAGTCTTCTCTTCTCCAGACTAAACAGGCCCAGATCCAACCTCTCCCCATACGAGAGATGTTCCAATCCTTTAATTGCCTTCTTTTGCCCTCTGCTGGACCCACTCCAAGACCCCCATGCCTGTTGTACTGGGAAATCCAGAACTGGATACAGCACTGCGGATGTGCCTCACTAGGGCCAAGAAATGGGGCAGCATCACCTCCCTGACCTGCTGGCCACACTCTTCCTGATACATCCCAGAATCCCACTGTCTCCTGACCCCTAGGGCACACATGACCAGCTCATGGTGAACTTGTCACCCACCAGCACCTCAATATCCTTCCCAGAAGAGCTTATCTCCAGTGGGTCAGCCCGCAGCCTGTTACCGGGGGTTATCCCTCCTCAGGTGCAGGACCCTACACTTGCCCTTGATCAGTTTCATTAGGTTTCTCTCTGCGTAATTCTTCAGCCTGTCAATATCCCACTGAATGGCAGTACAGCCTTCAGGTATAATTAAAGTGTAATTTCCTCAAGTGAAGAGCATTGGTTCACAACAAGCCAGTTATTTTCACAACTAGGATCAACCTGAAAGATTTTCCTTTTGTTGCAAATTTAGTGCAGGTAAGTACACTTATATAAACTTCTAATAAATAAAATAGGTTTTAAAGGAAAGCAGAAAAAAAAGATTGAAATATAAAAGTATTTTTGAGTCTGCTCCAAAGCTTAATTCTATGAGCGCCATATAGCAGACCAGAAAAAAGAAAGGGAAGAGATGCATTTTCTACAATGTTTTCTTGGTATCACTGTAACATGCAGAGCCTCGGAGTGCTGTGATCCATCCCTCTTAAGTACAAAATTTCTTTGGAAGTAAAATTGGACAACTTGGACAGCATGAACGTGAATGGCCTCAGGCTGTAGGCATATTCCTAATTAATCTTTTGCCATCTGGGGGTTATTCTTCTCCATGCATTTTTAGAACCTCAGTCAGCATTTCAAGAATTGTGAAGAAAGAATCAGCTGAGGACACCTACAATCTAACTAAAAATATGTTCAGTGTAACAGGTCAAAGAAAGAAGTCTATTCTGAGAGCAGGCATTTGACTTTCACATATTTGCTGTCTGTACTTTCTCAAGTGTTTCTATTTGTCCTTTTCTGTACTTTAATATTAAAAGACTATATGTCTCCTTCTCACAGTTAAAATCATCTGTCTGCTCTTCATGTCAACAGACTGGACAGATATTTGGTGACTACTCTCAAGTTTTTGTTTATAATCTGAATGAATGAGCACTTTCGCTTCACGATCTATTCTTTTGAAATGTTAAAAATATGCATCTCATCTTGATGCCACACTTTTATAAAACTATACGAATAGCCTAATCTGTTGCTATAAACATGCCTCTGTGTTTTTCACTGCACATTATACCTTTCTCTTTACTTCATGCATGTGACATCTCCATCCTATCTACGGCCAGCACAGACCAGATAATAGGAAGAGAAGCCAACTTCCTCAGCTAGTCATTGGTGCCATTATTTACGTTTTTGCATTCCTAACTAAAGAAGTTCATTTCTTTGAGTAAAAGGACAAAAACCTATACAGTTTGAGGTATATTACCTCACAAGACACCACACCAGTTTATGAAACTCCAACTGAAAATAAACAATAAGGTTATTCTCTTTGAGGTCACAGTTTAAAAACAGATTTAGACAGTTGTTCGGATCTACACAACACAACTAAAAATGAAGTTTATATTATGAGCCACTCAGCAGTTATTTCTGAAAGTAAAAGTTGGTATCATGGAAGGGTTCAGCAGTTTTTGTAAAACACCAATGGTACAGTTGTGTCTCATACTAAATGTGTGAACTTGGCTCTAGTAACATGAGATCTCTATGGAGCTGAATTGACGTGCCTATATAAAAAAGACTCCCAAATCTTGAAACTGACAGATTTTTAGCTAGATAAATGGAAAGTTGAACTATTTTTTTGAAAGATCAAAAGTACAAACAAAAGCACTATCAGTTTTATAAGGATCAAAAAATGTAGTACTCAGAAGCATCTAGTAAAAAGTAACATTTTAATCTAACTAATGCTACAACTACTCAGATTTTGAGGGTTTTGGATTTTCTTCCAAAGCGTTTTGCTGCTATCAGATGTTGCTACTAGCACCATTTCACCCTTGTGTTTTCTTGCTATTCACAGATGAAACAAGCACAGCTGGTTATATGAATTATTAAGAATTTGTTACATCTCACAGGACCTGGAATTCTTCCCCGTGAAGTGAAAAATACTAAGTCTATACTCAATGAATTATTTTCTTAGCAAGCACAAAAACATATTACCTCTCTGCATCTCCCTATTCACAGAAGGAATACTACTGCAACCAGTATCTCATGGAAAAGAACCTTAGGCTGTTAAGTTTGAAAAAAACTGACAGCACGCTCTACGCAAAAGGTACAATGTGTTTGACTTTCTCACATTTGAATATAGTTGCTACATAATCTTAGCTTTTTTTAGGGAAACTAGTTCCCTGAATAAATCTGGAGAACTCATATGAATGAATGTAGGTATACAAAATACTTAGAATAATTAATAGCAGACTTCTTAGAAAAGGGGAAAATCTCCACATTTGTGAATGGTGTATTCTGCCATTTATGAGTAAATACATCCACCAAGTGTCCATTTCTTCTGTCTGAAAAAAACCCCACAGTAACTCCTCACTAGACATCCCATGTAACTACTAACGTACAATCCAATGTAACTAACAATGACTACATTTACCTAAATAGCTAATATTTATTCTCTTTGCAGCTGACAACTCCGTTTGGAAGGCAAATTTACAGAAAATCAACTTTCCAGCTTCAAAGAGAAGATACTGATTAGTATATCACTAAATAAAAGCTTTTTCAATATTCCATGGGAATGGCTTTACTTCTGTTCCTCAATGTCTCTTGAAAATAATAACTATGAGTGATGTCAAATATAATTCAGCACAAAACTTTGGCAGCCATGCATATGTACTATATAACTTAAATACTACTACATGCAATGTTTAAGATGTGAATGCTGTACAAGAGGTTAAGGATATGGCTTCAATGAAGAGCAATGCAAATAAATAAAATAAAAAAGGAAAGCAACATAGAAAAAACAGAACTGTTTTCTATATCATACATTTGTTCAGTGCTGAATATGAATGGTTTTGAAATATCATAGGAAACAGTTATGTAGCTATAGGATACAGGGTGTAATGGATAACTAACTGAATATTGTATTTGCTGTTTTGAAATCAAACTCAGAACAGGATCTGGATCAGAGACAGGCAAGTTTAAGGCAAGAGCATCTTGGAAAGTACGCAGAAAACATAGCAACAAGCAGCAGTGCAAACTAACTCAATGCAAGTCAGAGAGAGGTAAGTATAATAAAAGACCAACACAGCAAACTGGACTTTCCCTCAAACACAAGGAGGAAAAAGCAGAAAAGAAAAAAAAAAAACAATCAAAACAACAAGAAACAGACACCCCACCTCTCCAAAACAAAATTGGTCATATCACTACTGACAATTGTAGCTTGTACAGGACATCTCTGAAAAACGAGGGCAAACATTAAGGGTCAAAAGTAAGGGAGAGTTACAAGAAAGACCAGGAACATTGTTAACCAGCCTTTTGGTCCAGAGCTGAAAAAAACCCATCATAATATCTCTGCAAGGCTCAAGTTTAATCCTTGTCTTCCACTAAAGGGTCAGCTTTTTTCAGGTGAGCAGAAGAATCAAAACAGCTTTGTAACAGCTTAACACTGGAGAGAGATAAATTACATATCATCGGAATTGCTCACCTTCATTGGTTTTATCTCAGAATATTAAAAGCATGATGTGAAGACATTTCAAAGCCACAACTGGCTGCTTTTTAACTCTGGGGAAATGAGTGAAAAACTACTGGACAACTGAGAAAATGATGAGAAAGCCAAACTGTCACTCTCTCTAAAAGAAAAAATGAGTACTGGTGCAATATTGGGAGCAAAAAAAAACATCTGGGAAAGTATTTGTCAGCATCAGAAAATAAGGAGATGACTGGCAAGAAATTTTCATTTTTCAAGAGAAATTCATTATCAAACATATCTTTTTTCATCCACTGTTAATAGGCCTCATTTTGAGGGGAAGTAGCAGATGCCAAACATTTTCACCCCTATGCAGCCTATGAAATTCTCTCACATATATTCTTAAAAATAATACAGGGAGACTGTCTCGGACAATACACTATAGGGTCAGTGAAACACTGGGTAAACACATTGAAATAATGGTTATAAATTATCTGAGAGTTAAAAGTAATTGCAGTTTGTTCAAATGGACAGATATATCAACAATCCTGTGTCTGCTCCTATGTTTGACGCTGCTTAGTGTTTTCACTATTACCATAAGAGGTCATTAATAAACAGGTCATGATTGCTTTAGCAAGTCAAAATAAGTGGGATTTTTCAATACAGACACTCTAAATGTGAGAAGGTATGACTGAGAGCACACAAGCATTGAAACAGATCTGGACAATCTAAAGAACTAATCAGGAAGACCCCTCCCCAACTAACTTAAAAGAGACAAATACCTCCCTCAGGGAAAGTGAATCTCTAGATGTAGGTAATTTATACAATAAAGTACATCCCCATGCTCCATTCAACACTGAGGTGAATCTTGGCAAGTCTGGAGACAGCTGAACACATCCTCTGTTATTCCATACAAATAAATACATATATATATAAATTTACCTTTATCTCAACAGTTTCCTGCAAAATACTGCTACACTTGATGCTATATGCTAGTGTACTTTGAGCTGGTCCTGGCACTTTGGAGTGCTCTCAATTACTTTCCATTTTTTAGAAATTGTATTTTTTAGTCTTTACAGCATAGAGAAATGGGCTTTTGCTGCTTTTCATGCAATCATTTGGTAAGGGCAGCAAAGAAGACTGCTGGATATAATTTAATAATGGTGTCCAAAATTCATTCTGAAAAGAAAATTCAAGACTCCAATATAAAGTAAAAAGAAAGTCTTTCCTCCCTGAAGATGAAGAGACGGATTTGTGTTTTCAAAGAACAGAGTTTAGCTGTGGTCACACTATAAGCTTTTGTAAAAGGAGACTAAGGTGAGCTAGAGGAGTCACAGCACAGAAGAATTTAACGCACTAGCAAAAATCATGGTCCTTAATTATATGCAAGAAAGTATGGCTTCAAGCAGTCAGTCATGAGCTCCATTTGATGAAATCCAAACGCTTTTTCTTCTGCAAAACCCCTGCCTTCAAACAGACCCATATGCATGTTGCTGACACAGTTTATTATTTTGGCTTTTGCTCATAAGTACCTATAAATCAACATTGGCATCTGCTAGAAAATACTGCTAAAGAGGTAAGGGACAATGTCATAAAGATCTGAGTACATGCAAACACCACCTTAGAGACAGCAATCACACAAAGGAAGTACTCTGTGGAAACATCTGGAAATACTTCCAACATCAGAGCACGACTTCTAGGAAGAAATCAAAATAATAGCATAAAAAGCAGCAGAGAGAAATGAACTACACATTTCAGATGTGTACCTTTAAAGATTTTGCAGTTTTTTGTATAAAACCTATATGAACACTGTCTCACACTGAAAGCTATCCTAAGATGGTAAAGTAGCCCAATCTTATGGGTCTGAAGTACTACATGAAAGATAACCACACCTAAATGCAACATCAAATGGCTCTTTAGGCCATAGGAGCTTAAACACTAACATAAATAATAACATTAACAATAGCATGAACCACCCTTTACGTATTAGACTTTCAATATTTTATCACAGAGCATGCCCATATGCATGTTGCCGTTTCCCTCAAAAGGAATTATTCAAGTTAATATAATTACAAATTACAATTAATGTATCACCAAAAAAATTCCCAAAACCTGCCATTCTTCAGCATAACCCATTTGGCTGCCATCATTCCACCTAAAGTTGCTGCTTTTATGTCAGGATGGCTACACTAGGATATCCATTGCTTTTAAATCCCCTGATTTACTCAAGAGCCTTGAAAAAGTCCCAGCCTTGGCTGATCAATCTAATTACTTGTTGTGAAAACTAAGTAGATATACATATACAGGAAGTTGATGTCTCTTAATGCACGTGTGCATACAAAGCTCTCAGGCATCCTGCAGTCAGACCTGCACATCAGAATGGTGCTGACAGAGGAAATAAGAGTCTCTCTCTTTGCCAGCCAATGCAAAACTTCAGTAGAACTCAGAAACTCCCCACTGACTAACTCATTAAAGGTCACCTGGTGAAGCTTATTAAATAAAGCAGAGGAACCTTTCATCCTTGGCACTACTGAAATTTTAGTTCCGTAACCACTTCAGTCTCAGTAAAACTAAAATAACTGAAACTCAGAAGTGCCTTTCAGAATATTAATTAAAAAAAATGAGTTTGCAATGGTGTATGTACCACTTGTCATGGTATATTCTCATTTCCAGCCCATTCATTTCCAAGAGGTGAGGCACAGTATCATCCTGGATATGGTTCCAAGTGGAAGAGACACCCATCACCTCTCTTTTGGTTGTGAGTGCAGGCTGCATGACAGGGCCAGAACTGTTGCAAAGACACAGAAAGTACACCTGAAAAGAGGCAGAAACACCTCCTGCTGAGGCTCCTCAGTCACACAGGGCTCCCGAGCCCATAGCTGAAAGGAACAGACAGAGGAGCACATCCAAACACCAAAGCTGCCTGACAAATCTCCAAACACCTTTCAAAACCATCGTTTGGGCTTCCCATATAACTCACTTGGTGTTGAATAGCAGAAACAAACAACAGTCCCCTACAGGAAATCTGCTAAGTAGAAGGAAGAGAATGATAGGACCACTACACAGGAAGAATCATCACCATTTTTGAGGCATTCACCATCACATAAGCACACAGATGGTACAACAAAGTTCTAACTGGCAGAAGTGGTGAGCAAAGGATTTACTGCAGAGTAGCAGGCAGATGCAGTCTGTTTTCCAAGTACTCTGGCTTCCACTTAAGTATCTGCATTTAACAAGAACAACTATGCCTACCCAAGCAATCACTTGAATGAAGACAGTTTTCAAACTAACAATTCCTTTCTCACCATCAGTCAGCGAAGTAAAAATTCCCAAGCTGCAGACAGTTTTTAAAGCTGAATTTATGAAATTTCAGGGAAATTTATGTTATATGAAATCATATTTTCCATTATTTTTGCTGTGTACCAAGATTTGCTCATGCTATTATGGGCAAAATTTCTTAAATGTTAACAAAAAAATGCGCTCTACAGTGAAAGGTTCTCTTTTGTCAAATCAGGTTTTATGTTAAATATACTTTAGATGGAAAACAAATCAGCTTTGTTTCATAATGACTCTAATGGCAGTTTAATTTAAAAAGCACTCTGTACAGAGATGAAAGAACACTGACCTATCTGCAGCTTTTCAGACCTGAACATCAGAAAACACTGGTTTCAGTAGTAGATTTGGCTCATAATTGGAAATGGGGAAAGACGGGGTTGGTGCCGGTGTAAAATCAAGTGAACAACCATCCCATTAGTCATCCCAATTGTGTCAGAGTCTAATCCTATGAAACCCAGAGGCAAAAGTCTTCATGGCCAACTGATAATTTTCATACTTCATTTTATCTTTCAAGGGATTTTAAACTACTTCACTAGAGAGTCTGGCACATGAGAATTTTATGAAAGAAAGGTATGCTCAAAGCATGTGTTTTGTATTGGAATTTGAATAGAAATCATTGCCAGGATGACATATCTGTATCTCAACACAGCAGGGCAAATTCCCATGGGACTCCCAGTTCCAGGCAGAGCCCTAAATGAAGTCGGACACTCCACAATAAATCAACAGTTTCTGAGCACCATAATGCTCATTTCATTTTCCAGTCTTCAATTTTTTGAGGCCAGTTCATTTGAGATTAGTAACTCTTCTTCTGGAGTCCATGAAAATATTCATTTTTGAATGACTGAGGGATCAGGTTAAGCTTTGTCACTTCCCAGCACTAGAAAGTTCTAACACAAATCAAGGCTCTGGAAAAGGCCAAATCAGGGATAATAGCCTTCCCCATTTTCTTTGAAAAACCTGAAAACAAGGAAGAATATTCTCACTTGGCTTTCCTCTTTCCACTACTCACAGAAGCACAGTGTGGCAACAGGGGAAGAAAGGAGCATTTTTATCCTGTGTCATGTTATCAGAAGGGTCACCCCAAGAAGATGCACAAAAAGAAAGTTTAGCTGCCGAAAATGACAAATTGACAAGCAACCTGTAGCTACAACTAGACATGTGGGACCCACAATGGATGGCAGCTGTTGGCAGAAATTTGACTATCTGAGAACAAGAGCTATGGACCCACAGCATGAAAGAGAGAGCAGATTCAAAGCATCTCTTCTGAGCACCTCTGTGAGAAACCCCACCATCAGTTGGGGTGCCTCAGAAATTTCTGATGCTCCAGGTATGGAGAAGCACAGAAGCCACTGTGCCCCTGTGGCAAAGAGCACTTGCACCACACCAGACGACTTACCTTGGGGTACCCAGACCCCTGAGCTGGAAGACAGAGATAATAAGCCGAATGAATTCCCCAGAATCCAAGGGGAAATGGTCAGCAATACGTTGTTTCAAAGACATTGAGACACGATTCTTGAGGTCATGGTTTGGTGGTGTTGCAGCTTTAGGTTTATTGTTGGATCATATGACCTTAAGGTTGTTTTCCAACCTATTAGGGAATTTTATTATTTCCAACCTATTTAGGAATTATTCCTAAATAATTCCATTATTTGATCCAGGCATTTTATCATCTCTACTGGGCCGCAAGAACTATTATGATCAACAGCTTCCAAACATCCTTGCAGAGATTTTTTACGTAACTTCAGAGTACTGTGTTGACCATTGCTGATAGAAGACAGAACAAACACTTGCAAAAAATAAGGGTTACAATAGGTTTCTAAATACCTACCACTCATTTCACCTCCATCAGTGCACCCTCTTTGGTGGTTCCCATTCACCTGACATCAAAAGTAATCACAAAAATCACTACGCACATTTAAAGCTTGCCCCTTACCTTCTCATCCATCCGAGGCTGCACCTATACGTGTGTACACGTATGAATTCATGGCAGTTACATCAATTACAGAGCATTCACAACTGCATCTTATTACTTCAGGGACAATGATAAGCATGATTTGTTTTAGTCAACTGCTTTACATCCTAGCAGTTAAACAAAATGGAGCTTTTCTACAACAAAACTAACACCATAATGTAAGATCACAGATGAATGCAGAAACAGTAGAAGCTGACAGAAAGGACTAATCAGCCAAGGAGCCACCAAGCCATCATTCAGATTCTTAATTGGTAGATATTGAAACACCCTTATATAGCTTTGTCAGGCTAAATTGCAGTCATTTAGGCATATATTTCATGTCCAGTAAGGACAATATATTTTCCAGACTATTCCAGCCAGATGTATTTCTCTTACAAGCTTTAAAAAAAAATTTGTTACTTAACTTCCAGAAGCACTGAAAAACAGTAATTTGATGCAAGACTTGTAACATTCATTCACAATTTCTATATCAAAAACTGTGCCTCTAACAGAAAATAAATTTTCTCTATCTGCCTATTAGTCTGGAACTCAACTTCTATTCCTCAACTTCCCAAAATGATCTGTCCCTTGCATAGTTCATCAAAAAGAAAAACGAACTTATTTGGCACTGCATGGGGATTTAAAATAATTTAATAAAATTTTTGCTTATCTTTAGTAATGCACATTTCTCCTTTGCTGGACTTAAAGCGGCTAACACCATGTGGTCAGACATAAAAACTGGTAAAAATATGTGAAGACCTTCACCTTATCCAATCTGTGCTATGGCACAGTCAAAGGAAGGTGTAGGATGAAACCTTGCAAGGATGAAGAGCAGCTTCTACAGCTTCACTCTTCCCTAAGAGTTAATGGGCTTTTGCATCAAATAACAGGAGAGTAGCATCTTACCTGTTTTTCACCAAATGGAAAACATTCTGTGTTGAAGGTGATCTCTTCAGCAAGCACAGAATGGCCATAATACACTGAGACAAATGGCTGCAATATCACTATACAATTTTAACTCTGTAAAGATTTTGCATCTTCTGAACAGCCTATGATAAATCTGACATTTCCCAATACTAGAATCTTTCTTTACTCAGAACACAGATGAAAAAAATAAGTGTCTTCAAAGCTCACATAAACAGAGAGAGTCAAAAAGACGAGGCAAAAAACATTATGGGAAAAACAGATAAAATTACCAATAACACATTATGGGCACTGGATGAGACCCAGTTAATTAATTAACTTGAACTCATAGATGAGATAGCTTAAATTAAAGTGATATCTAAACTTTTGTACAACATTGACTTAGCCTTTTCACACTGAAAGACAACAAATGTGATGATTTTTAAAATGTTAATCAGCGGAACTGAAGGACTATACTGTTCTCTATATTGCTGAAGTCATTTAAAGCTCTAAGAATATGAACTGTGGATATATGGATACATACATGAGCCTGAGGAAGAGTTAATGTGGCCTCTGTAAAGAGAAGCTATGTGTCAAAACCACAGAATTTCTTTGAAAGATTCAGCAAGCATTTGAATATAAAGTAGGTTTGATTGATTTTTAAACTTGGATTTTCAGAAGTTACTTGACAAGATCCCTCAAAACAGGTGCTTGAAGAAATCACAGAAGGCACCGATGAATTAGTAGCTGCTTAAGAGACAGAAAACAGGGAAGGAATAAAAGTTTAGTTTTCACAGTGCAGAGAGGTCATCAATAAGTCTAACTGACCAGAGCTGGTGTCTGTTACCGAAGGAGCTAAGATGAGAAATGAGGTGAAAATAGATAGTTGGGATTTTTTTTTTTTTTAAATAATCAAATTTCTCCATAATAAGTCTATGCTCAGATGCAACAGATGTGTACTGAAATTCAGTTATGGGGTATTAAATGGCAGAGAAAATTCCCTGGAAATAAATATTAAATTATAAATATTGAACACAATCCTAATTTTTACATTAAACAAAATAACTGGCCTATTATCACAAGAAAAGACATCTTGAAATATAGACAAAAATTACAAAAATCAAGCCTTTGACTAGAAGAAAAAAAGAAAAGGCAACCCAAACCCCAACAACTGTTAAGAGGTATTAAGTATTAGCCCATATATAATTTCACTGAATGAATGTCTCCCCTGGCTTATCTCCATCTATTTAAAGCTTTGCTGGACACACTGCTGGGAAAACTTCTCTAACTAACTTTTTTAAGCAGGGAGGTTGGACTGGATGATCTTAATTCTCTGCCAATTCCATTAGTTCTGTGATTCTTTGTTACCTCTCAAGCATTGCATGGAAAATTGACATGACTGTTCTGTTATGAGGAATAGAGTTGAAGGTTCAGATTTAGCTTCAGATTTCTGGAGGCTGAGGGACTGCTCTGGGCAAGCATCAAAGGATGGATGCTCTTGCACCCCTCTCTAGGCATGTGCTTCTGACTACAGATGGGAGACAGGATAATCAGCCCTAACAGGCCTTTGATCTGACCCAGCACCCATTCTTACACCATAAAGACTCACATGGCTTCGGATGACCACTTCATTTTAAATTGTATTGCAAACAAATATGTATGTTTGCATTAGTCGGTAGATTCTGAAATGGCTGAAAGTTCTGGAAACAAATACTGAGTGTTTCCAAACAAGATGTCTCCATAAGCAAAACAGAAAAACACATTCATGGTATCATAAGAGTGGATTCTTTCTGGAAGGAAAATTCAAGTTTCCTTTAAACACCAAAACACACATAGCCAGTGCATTGCATGCTCATCTCTGAGAGCAACAACTGCAGTTTAGGTATATTTGCCACCAGCCAGGAATTAAGGATGCAGTAGAGTACATTGGCCCCCAAAGACATTTTGATTTCAATTTGAGATAAGTATGTGACTAGGAGAATCTGGCTGATCCTTTGGTGGTGTCAACAAATCAATACTGAACTTACTACTACCAACAAGAGGACACTGAAAATCAATACAATTATTCTGAAGATAACTGAGAAAAACTCTCCTGAGTCATCGAGACAGCTCCTGGTAACAGGGGCAACCATGTCAGACAGTCTCTTCCCCAAAATCATCACATACCAATTTTAGGCACAATTCTCGTCTGTCTTGCTCATATTTAAAAGGCTGCTACAGAAGTACAGATGGTTACAGACTTTCTTCTAAATTACAATTTAGTAATTACAATTAGTAGTTCTCTTCTCCCTTGAATGCACAAGGTGTCCTTATATTTAAGTGCATTATTCTAACTCGCAGATGTGGTCCTCTGTTGAAGAGCTATCATAACCAACCATCTGAGGTTAAAGAAACCAAATTCCTCCACAGTATATTTTCAGATGAAAGAGATTTTACATAATACATATGAAGGCAAGTATTTCATGTCAATGTTGCCATCACTTTTCACAACTGCAACGACTATGCTGGATGGATAAAAAATTAAGACCTATCAGGTCCCAGATAGCTCACAGACCACATAATTTTCAAATGCCATGTAAAAACATTCTTTTTTGTTTGACAGATTTACTGGAGATGAGCCCTTCCACATTCAGGACTCAATAAATTTATACACACTTAATCCACATTTCAAAAACAGGAGGAGGAATATACCTATCTGTATATTAAAGCCTGATCTACTAAAACATCACAATTTCTGTCAACTTCCTGACTAGCACATCAATTATATTACTTGGCACCTATCACAAGAAGACAGGTGTAGAATGACCAATTTTGCAGCTTCTGAAGTTATGCCTATTAAATACATGGAGATTACTTCTTCCTCTTTGCGTAAAGATGATTGAGAGTGCATTCAAGTGCTTTCTCTCTCTAGAGAAAGCACTGGGAGCTGGGGCAAGGGAAGGTGAGAACAGACTCTCAGGTAAAGGAGCTAGGAATCAACAAAGGAATATAGAAGAAGAGATTCATCCTTGGTATGGGCAACACTGCAAGAATTCTGATTTGTTTCGGTTTCAGTTGGAGTGGAATAATGGCATAGAGGGGAAAAATTTTATTAGCCATTTGCTTTTAGGATTTTTTTCCTCAGTCTCAAGAAAATTTGCCTTTGCATCTAACCTTCACCAAAACTTGCCAGAAACACACTGCACACTGCTTCAGTTTTTTTGCTCTTATCTGACATGCATGTTTGACCACTATGCCTTTGGTTGGTTCTACATCTTATTTAATATTTGAATTATCTCCTTTGGAATAAACTTTGGAGTATGCTGAATCAGTTTGCTGATGATAAAGCTGGGGAGGTATTGGCACTGCATCAGAGAGCTATAATACCAGAAAGGAAAAGCCTGCACTTACTGCCTGGGGTGTAGGATCAAGAGAAAAAGGATAAAATTTAGCTGCATTAACTGCACAGTCACAAAGTACAGAGAAATAACAAGAACTCCACTATAAAATCTCATCATTTGCAAACAGAGAAGGAAAATGGAAAACATACAGTTTGGGCAACAAACAACCAGACAGCTATAAGACAGCAGCTGTAAAAAAGGCAAATGTGACCCCATTCAATAATTTTTATTGTTTTAATTAGAAAAGTCTGAGAATTTTGTAACTGAAGGCAGTAGACAAACACAGCTTCTGAAACCTCCCTATGTTCCAGCAGGGAAATAAATCACATGAAAGCTGCACCACTTTTGGTATGGCTTGTAGAACACAGTCCAAGCAAGAACCAAAGACAGAAGATAAAAACAGTTAAGAGGGACCTGAATCAGAACTTCTGCAAGGCACCATCACACAAGATATTAACTTACTTCATACTTGCAATCTGGTTACTTTGAGTGAAGAATGTCTTTAATGAACACAAAATATAAAATGCAAAAAGGTTTGTAGATTTTAATTAAAAATTGTTGAGTAATTCCATGGTGTGAAGCCATCCCTTATCCATAATGCGTAAGTACTTCAATTACTCATTCTAACTCAAACAAAGAGAAATGCCAAAATATTGAAATTTATCATGGGATGAAAACTCCAGAGTTCTCAAGTATGACAATTAACAATTGCAAAGATAAGAATGTGTGCATAAAACAAGCTTTAGCAGGTACGGCTCTAAAGAATTACATATGATCTTCTAATGGCCACATGCCATTGTGGATGACTAACACATCTTGCTAATCATTATTATTCTACCTTAGCTATGACTAGAGCAAAACACAGTGAAATGGTATTACTAGGTATTCAACATAGTTAAGACACATGGTTCATAAGAAACACCAGGACAAATTGCCTAAACAGGCTATCTGGCTATTTATTGTGTTAATTCACAAATAGCAACATAATCAGTTCACAGAATAGAGACTGACAAGAGAAAGAAAGTAAGATTTGGAGGACTACTTATGTGAAGAATAAATTTCCCCAGCCCTTAATTTAGACAGTCATTTGCAATGGAAATATATCTAATATGATTTTTTCATCACAAATGACATTTCATTTTGTCTAAAGTCATGCAGGAAAACAATGTGAAGACGTCAAAATATTTTGGTTTTTTCTTCTACTATGTTAGTGTATCATGAACAATAAAAATAGCCTAGTATGGATCAAACCATTTAAAATCACTGCACATTACCATGAGCTAATGTCCTTTAACTAGACAACCTGAATATCCAAATGGTCAAAATTACACCATTGTGCTGAGGAGAAAGTGACCAAGTTTTTTTTTTTTCTCATTTGAAATTAATGATTCTCTGAAAAGAAAAAAATGTTCTCTATATCTACTGCCAATCAAATTGATTCTGTGAACAACTTTTATAGTAATGAATAAAACTGCCTTTTTCACTCAATTTTATTCCTGCTCTGCCTACTTTTGAATAATTATAAATTATGAAGAGAGATTGGATTTGAATTTAAACTCAAAAAATAATTTATGTGTATATTTATTACGGAGATAATACAGAGATGGAGATGGGTTTCACCCCTACAGGTGTCAGAGAAAAAAAACATGGTGATGTATTTTAGGGTCTCTTTCATTGCAGATTTTCCTTTACATATTGACTCCGTTTGGAATTGATTACTGATCTTATTTAGAATTCATCAGTTGCTAATTTTAACTACTAAACTCTGTTCATGTTTACAGTTAAGGTATTCTTGAATTAAAACGTTGTGAAAGGAGAATAAGATACAATTAATTTACCAGTCTTCCTGGTAAAAGTCCAAAAGACTGAAAATAAGTAAACATACTGGTGTGTTCATAATCATCTAAACTGAGAAGAAAATATGAATATTTGCAAGAAGTAAAAATTACAGCAGGGAAAGGTATGGAGGGAAACACATACATGACCCTGTTTTAGAACTGACAACTATTCCTTAAATCCAAACAAGCTGGTTTCGGGTTTTCTTCATAAAGCCTGGAGACAAGCCAGAGGAGAGATGTTTCTGGTGAGGAAGGTCTTGGGGAAAAGGACTGTGGAGATGACATCAGCTCTGAGATAAAGTTAGAGTCCTGGCATCTTATCTGTGGCATATGGATGCTCACAGCAAGGTATGCATTGGAACACAGATGATACATTTGTTGAAGGGCATAAAATCTAGTATTTTGTTTTCAAGGCCGTGAATTATGACTCTTGGACTTGCTTTTATGTCATCCCACCACAATATATAGAAAGTAAACTGTCCAAGGATGGCATGTTTTATAATTATTTTTGGTCCTCAAGAGGGCTCCCACCTCCTTCTCTTTTACATTTTATGGTTCTTTATCTCCAGAACAGATAATCCCATAAATGAAAGGAGGCAAACTCATAATCAACAGAACTATGGGAAAAAAAATGGGGGGCAAAACAGAGAGCATGATGGAGCTTAATGGTATGCTGGCCTTGGTGGGATAAAGGCCTTGGGATAAGTGACCACAGATATGAGAAGACCTGGGAAAGTACAGCATATGCAGATATCAATGTTTTTGAAACTATGCAGTTTTGTAAGGCTGCCACGTAATGCCAACAATAGGCTGATTCTGTAACTAGTGAGAAATTCTTGCTTAAGGATGTGACTGCTTAGAGCTGCAGTATAAAAGACTGAACTGAGTGGAAAATAAATTACTTCAACCCCTTTTTGCTTGAATTTCAATGGCTTCAACTCCAACTTCTTTTTGCTTGGGCCTTTGATTTCTTTTTGCTTAGGCTTCTCGCTTGGACTACTTTTTCCACCCCTCCTTTGAAGTCCCGTCTCTCAGTCGCATGGCAATTGGTGCTCCTGTGTGAGGAGGCAAATATCCACCTAAACTGTGTGGCAGCCAGCAGCCCCCTGGAACTGAAGTGCTGCTGAAAGAAGCAGCATCGGGCCCAACACAATCCCTCTGGAGGACTGGGAGGTGAGCCAGGGAAAGGAAACATGGGTCAGGGAATGTCTGCCAAGCAGAGAGACTTTTTCTGCTTATGTTTGACCTGCTTAAGAAACTGCAAGTCCTTGCCCTCTCATGACTTAAAACTTGTACTGAAGTGGGCAGCTGCTGAGGGAAAAAAATGTCACTCCATCTACTGTCTTTACAAAAGACTTTTGGGACAGTACAGGGGCTAAACTATGGGATTGTGGCACAAAGGGGAATAAGGCAGCAGCTGAGATGCTTTCCTCTTGGAGGGTGATTTATGAGACTATGGAAAAACAAGAAAAGTCTCAAGCTGTGGGTAACGATCTGGTATGACCAGCAGACCCACCGAAGGCTATAAATCCTTTTGTACAGCCATCCACTCCTCCTCCCCTACCGGAGGTGAAAGAAAGATACTGAGCACTGTGACCTGTGACACCTCCTGCCCCACCAGAGGTGAAAGAAAGATACTGAGCACTGCAATTTGCTGCTGGCCGCTGCCCTGGGAATGGGGAAGAGGGGGAAGATGAAGAAGACGCCTTTGATCCCATAGACACTGATGATCAGCCAGATCTGTTTCCCCCAGACCCACAAGAGAATTGGGTTTGTTTAAAAAGAGGAGCCTTACTTGTGGAAGACTTGGAAATGGCTGATAAGATCATAGCTCCTGTCATATATCCCATCGTATATCACAGTAGAAAGCAGTGTAATCCTCGTTGGGAGTAGCTGTCTTTTCAGGAGGGAAACTGGAGCCAGAGCGTGGCACGGCGACACGCTCAGACACAAATGCCCCAGCTGACACAATGGTTACTGCAGCAGATGCCACAGCAGGGTCACTGCAAGTCTTCACCCAGAAACTCATGGCAGCGCCAGACTAGACCTGGCAACCTCTGACACAGTAATGTTACTTGACTCTTCTGTGCATTTACTCCCTACAGGAATTTTTGGACTACCAGACCACCAGAAAAGTGCTCTGTTAATAGGGAGACATTGTGGATAGCAGAAGACCACAGAAGAATTGTTCAGATTTACTTCAACAAAGCTAGCTCAATTTGTTGCACTTTAAACAAAATAAGGGCCAGGAATAACTATTTTTGAAAATTTCCTTATTGAACTTTTCAGAGAATATTCAGGAAAATAAAACTTCTTTGATCTGAGTGACTGAAAAGGATAGTTAGCCCTTTCTAGCAAGAACTTGAACTTCCACAAATGGGGCACAGGCTACTGCAAACTGCTGAGTATTTTTTCACTGACCACCACACATAACTGGTGGTCTTTTTAAATGTGGCTATTTACTATGTGAACAAGCAGTTAAACATCTCTTACTGGAAGAATTCTGCCTATGAAACTCTGTCCATTATAATCCCTTACACAACAGTGTGCACACTTGGACACACAAAACAAGACATAGTGGAATGAACACATAATAGGCTTCTGATGCCACAGAACTTCAGTAAATTTATCTGCTCTCCACCCAAAATCACATAGGCTTATTCCACAATCACTCTCTTTCAACTGCTCTTGAAAATACTTATTTGATTTCAGATTTTCTCTCTCAGCAAGACTTGGACTTTGATAATCCTGGTAGGTCCCTTCTAATTCAAGATATTCTATGATTCTCTCCGCAATATGCTAAAATAATGACTTTGTTACATCTTACCTCTTGCAGTCTAATACAATGTTTTTCAAGCATGACAATTCTTGTATTAACACAAATTATATGATTATCACTCCTAAAACCAATCTGGGAGAAAAAACTTTTCCAGTATTCTTAAGAGTGCTTACTTCAAGAGCTATTCATTTTCTCCACTAGAAATACAATTTTTCAAATTAGAAAACATTATCTAAACCAGTGACACAAATGCATTGTGGCTGACAGAAAAAAAAAACAACTTGAAAATCAAGAAATATCTATTCTCTATCATAATTTTTCCTTATTAATAGCTCTTTTTTAAAGTACAAGAAAGCTGTTAAATTTATGCAGAATTGATCACCTATTCATTTCAGATATTATTTACAGAATGGTAAATTTTCTTTTATTGCTCTTTCAACACAGTTTTTACTTCTGAAAAAGTAAAACACACAAAACCGAACCAGACAAAACTGGGAAAAAAAATCACTTCCTGCACTGAGTAAAGAATTTTAGTTGTCAAAGCCTGGGCTATCCACAGCAAGCTCTGGTTTCTGGTACCAAGTGAGAAACTTCACCCTGCCTACCTCTTCAACAACGTTCCCTGTGAGCAGGAACTGCCTGAGGGAAAATGCTACCTGCTTGTCTGAAGGTGAAGGGTAACAAGTAAGTTACAGTTTGTGGAACAGGCAAATCTACACTGGCAGTTTCTGCTCAAAGGTAATTCTCATCATGATTCCTAAAAGGATCCATACTCTCACATTCAGACAGCTAGCACCATGGTGGTGTCTGTCAGTTGCATGCCTGCATCACTTTGGAAAATCTAACAAAAAAGTTAGCTGATTTCATCTACTACTGCCATCACAAAAGTAGATGTTAGGATGACAGCTTTCATAAATAGGATCGACAGAGTAAGAAGTCATTCTACACACTGAAATCTTGAGTTCAAACTGTGTATTAGATTTCAACTCTGTCTGTACTAAAGGACATAAACCACCTATGATTCATTTCTCACTGTCAGTCCAAGCTAAACTGTCAAGTATTGAGAGCCTTTCAGTCTCAGTCTTCAGAAGGATCATACAACTGAAAGACTGCCCATGCAGGAAAAGGTAACCCTGGAAAAAAGAAAGCCTAAAGGATTTGATTGGAAATACTTTCATTTGTTTTTGACCATTTAACAGATTTGCAATCTGCCTACAATAGTAATATTATAGTTTCAACTCAGATACTTATGTAGTTAGTTATAGGCAAAGATGGTGTCTGTCAAATAAAACTACAACAAAGAAAATTTCTATTTTTTGTAATATTGCTATCAAAAAATCATTACTGAATTTATTCTTCACTCAAATACCATAGTTAGTCCAACCCTGAATTCAGAAACTCTGTACCAAAAGATACTGCAAGGTTATATATGGCTAACAAAAGGTTTTAGCCCTTAAAGAAATACAAGTTTAGAGTACAATATTTTCAACATCTTTTTCCAAAGGAGTGTGGAAAATAACCTTTTAGATTAAATACACTCAGAACAAAATTCCAAATGCTACAACAACAATTGCAACCTGTAAAACAAAACATTTTGTAAAACAAAGCACAAAATTTGACATTTACAGTATTCTGAGCTCCATTTATACACAAAAACCCTTGTAAAAAATTAACTAAGAGGAAGGTGAACTAATCAAGGCTTCAGTGGAACATAAAAATAGAATAAAATAATGAGAGTAAAGGCCTATTTAATGCAGAGTACGGAACAGTGTCCAAACACAGATGCCTCGAGAATGCAAGAATAGAGCAAACTCCTATCAACAGTCTCAGAGAATACCCTCAAAACTCTCAACAACTTATAGCTCAGTAGTTAGTATCTTCATGTTTAATCAGTCTTAGTGGATTTCCTGCATGTAAACTTGCCTAGTTGCCCATTAAGCCCATGTAACCCTTTAGCATCCATAGTATCCAGTGGCCAGGACTTCCAGCACACCGAGCTGAATTGGCCTTACCTCCTGTTGTTGATTTTTAACTAGATACTCCATTTTTTAACAGATAACCCAAAGAGCCTGTATGAAAAAAACAGCCAACGAGCATCATCTCTAATGAGATGTTCCATCCATGCCATATCTGTCTCCAGATACCCCTCATAACCTCTCTAGAGGTTTTACTAGGGGCAGAAGAGAATTAAATGGTTTCTTAATGGTTTCTCCTTCATACCCATTTTATTTATCTAAACCAAGTGTCATCTGTTATTTAAATGCCCCAACAGTAGAGTAAGATCCTTCTGTAATTCTTCACAGGCAACGCAACCTTTAAACCCTTGACAATTTACAAAGACCTGCAAGTATTTCTGTTCAACCCCTTTATCTATGAACATGTTGAGCAGCATGGACACATGAACTGATCCCTGTGGAACTCCACTGTTTAAAAACAACTGTTGACTGCCACCTTAGCTTATAGGCATTTATCCTTCTTCCTAAATGGATTGTCTCCCTCTTCTTCCAGGACTCCTTAGCTAGTTATGTAAGCAAGAGTTATAGAGTAAGACACCTTAGGGATATGTCAGACATACTCTGCACAAGGAGCACTCCTTCCAAAGGAAAATTCCCATACTTGGGCACAGCTGTCCAAATGCAGATCTTTGGAGTCTGCCAAAAGACATCTTTCAATCCCTGTATTTGCTAAAGACAATTTAGGATAATGTTTTCCATTCATTATTTCAGTATATTACTTTATTTACTGCATCTAAAGGGATCACATAGCTACATTATTCAGCCTCACCTGACATATTTTCCCCACCACTAACCTAACTAAACAATGAATAGTTTTGGTTTTTGTAGACATACTCAAAACCATATCCAAAACTAGAAGTTTGGAGACAAGGTTACCAAGAGAAAACAATACACTTTTATATTACACTTCAAGGGAACCAAGAGGGATTGTTGGATCTTCCTTACAGATTTGCCCAGATACACCTATCACAGTGGTTCTGAGACAACCATCAGCACTCTGGATGCTGGTTCTGAAAATATCTCAAAGCTGGCCTAAGGATCAAGATCTCATTGCCATACCCATTAGAGAAATTTTCTCTCAAAGTACGTATCCCTCCAAGTCTTTCTTTCCCTTCTCTACCTCTTAATCTTTGATTAAGATGGTTGTTTTCTCCTGTATTGTTTTTGCTTTTGTTTTAAATCTTACTTCCTAGCTCTACCCACAAGCAGAGAGACTCAATGGCTCACATCTCTACACTACTTGGGTGTGGTTATCTTCCATATTCAAAGCATCTGTTAGTGTTTCAGCATTTCACTCACCTTGCAAGGTAGAAAAATCCATTGCATCTCATCTTTACTCTAGTACTTTTACAGGCGTTAACTCTCCCTACCAAAAACTGGAGATTTCACATGTTAAAAACTCTTCCTTATGCAATAAACCCAAGATGTATCACCAATACAGATTACACTTAAGCAAAGCCTACAGCCACTATCACAAATGGTAGGAGGATTCTAGACAGACTTCCAAGAAGAGTACCATTCCAGGTGACAGGGCTGGTATCAACTGTTGTAATTCAGCAGCATTCTGTTTTGTTCTCTTTTTTGTCAACTCTAGACACAAAACCAACACAGCAATATTTCCTGCTTTATACTTTTATGCTTCTGCACAGGGGAACAGTGAAGTCAAGTATAAATGTGATAAGATTACATAAAATGATATTTAAATCTGGCTAAGAATAATAGCAGTAGTGGGGGGAGGGGGAGGGAGGGGGGAGTAGCAGCAGATGCATAAGACCTAGGCAGAAAGCCAAGAATTATACTACATTGCATTTCTGTCACCTTTCCTGCCCCTATCAGTTACAGTACAGGAAGCACAGGTATGCTTTGTAGCAATAACTTTCATTGCAGGTTTTTTCTGAAAAAAGCAGTCTACCAAGGCAACCATATCATTATCTGCAAATTTCCCACATTTATTCAGGAGTTTTAATACTCTGTCATTGGAAAAACTAATAATTGCTATTTGCTACCTACTGACTTACACATTTAAGTGATGTACTATGAAAACCCCTGTAATTTTCCACTTTTTTGCATATTATGAACTAATAAATGCATTAGGAGGGCAAAAATTGCACGTCAGATGTAGCGTTTTACACCCGACTTCAGTTTTTACGAACGTGAAGACTTGGGACCTTTAAGTTGCTGGGCAGGACCATCACCAGGGCAGTCGTGCAAAATTAATGAATGAAGATGTAGAAGCTCGCTCGCCTACACTGCACCCCGATGGATAGGACCCTGCTTGCAGAGGCCTATTCAGGGAATCCTGTCTCGGGTAGGAGTTTTGTCAGGGCAGGGTTCCGGTAACAGAGAGAACGGCGGAAGGTCTGGTGTGAAGGGATGCCGTGAATGAGGCAGCGTTTCGGTGCTCCCGAAGCGATGGCCACCCTTCAGCCGAAAGCGCACGGGGGCTGGTAGCAAACACCTACCCTGACTAAAAGCCGCCCGCTAGGGCCGAGCGTCCGCCGAGCGGAGAGATGCCTCCTCCTAAAAATCATTCCCTTCACCCGGGGATTTCTCGGCTTGGCTTCCGAGGAGCTGAGATTTTTCCTTTGAAAGCCTGCCCCTCGTGAAAGCCGCACGGTCTCTCGCTGCCGCTCACGCACACCAAAGTTTTGCCGCTCTCGCCATAGCGACGTGGGCAGGGACACCCAGCCTCGGCCGCCCCCCGCCCACCCGGCCCAGCCCGGCCCGGCCCGGCGCCGCCTCACCGTCCCAGCTCGGACTCCAGCTCGAAGTAGTGAGCCAGGGTGTCCTTATTGGAACCATCAATCCAGTAGTCGGGTGCGGCGGAGCCTGGGTGGCTGGCGGCCGAGGAGCCGGAGGAGGAGGATGAGGAGGACGAGGAGGATGAGGGCATGGTGACTTTCAGCATGCCGGGACGCCTGCCGGGGGCTGTCCTCTCCTCCGCGCCGGCTGCACAACGCAGAGCGATAAGGCGGCGGCTACACCTCGCCTCCCTCCCTCTTTCTCTTCTTCCTTACTTATTTCCTTCCCTCCCTCGCTCTCCCCTCCCTCTCCCCTCCTCCCCCCGCTGCGCCGCGCGGGGCCGGGG